>CAUYUJ010001425.1:45000-57500 GCA_963575745.1 Prorocentrum cordatum | reverse complement strand
CATGGAGCCCTCGTGAAAGCTCTGCGAGGCTCCTCCTCGCTGCCATTTTTGAACCCACACCTCGGGGCCCTCGGCCTACAAGCTGCATCTCCACCCTGGGATTCCCCACCCATGGGGTGACTATACGCGAGCGCCCCTCAGGCGAGATCACCATTTTGAACAGGATATCACCGTGCGTCGGATGATGGCGCCCCCCATGGGAGCTCTGTGGGACTCCTCCTCCCCTGCCCTGTTTGGACCCACACCTCGGGGCCCTCGGCCTGCAAGCCGCATCTCCCCCCTGGGATTCCTCCTCCAGAGGCCCCCATGCAAGCGCCCATCAGGAGAGAGCACAATTTTGAGAAGGAACTTCCCGTGCTTAGGATGGGGCCCCCATGGGAGCTCTGTGGGACTCCTCCTCGTTGCCCTGTTTGGACCCACACCTCGGGGCCCTCGGCCTGCAAGCCGCATCTCCCCCCTGGGATTCCTCCTCCAGAGGCCCCCATGCAAGCGCCCATCAGGAGAGAGCACGATTTTGAGAAGGAACTTCCCGTGCTCAGGATGGAGCCCCCATGGGGCCTCTGTGGGACTCCTCCTCGTTGCCCTGTTTGGACCCGCGCCTCGGGGCCCTCGGCCTGCAAGCCGCATCTCCCCCTTGGGATTCCTCTTCCAGAGGCCCCCATGCAAGCGCCCATCAGGAGAGAGCACAAGTTTGAGAAGGAACTTCCCGTGCTTAGGATGGGGCCCCCATGGGACCTCTGTGGGGCTCCTCCTCGTTGCCCTGTTTGGACCCACACCTCGGGGCCCTCGGCCTGCAAGCCGCATCTCCCCCTGGGATTCCTCCTCCAGAGAGCCCAGAGCAGGTCCACCTCAGGCGAGAGCCCAAATTTGGAACGGACCGCGCCCACCCCCAACGCCAACAACGCCAGCAAGCGTACCATCACGACCAACAGTTACAACACCAACAACATCAGCACCATCAGTCGCAACAACATTAACACTACCAACAACAGCACCACCAACAATAACACCAACAACAACACCACACCAACAACAACATCACCACCACCAACACCACCAATAACGGCACCGCCATCACCACCATCGACAACACCACCAACATACCACCAACTACAACTACACCACCACAGCCACCAACCCCGACATCAACATCACCACCAACAACCACGGCAACACCACCACCAACAACAACAGCAGCAGCAACGACACCACCAACCACGACATCAAGACCACCACCTCTATCATCAACAACAACGGCAACATTCCACTCCCACCAACATCAACCGCAGCACAAACGACACATACAAACACACCACTAGCAACGCCGACAACGACGACGGCGACGACGACCACGACAACGACAACGTCAGCGACACCAACAACACCAACACCACCACAGCAACAACACCAGCATCACCATACGTAACACCTACACCACCAGCAGCAATATCACCATCACCACTGGCAACGAACCAACACCACTCACAACACCAACACCAACATCACAACTAACACACCACAACCGCCACCAAACGCAATATCAACACCAACAACAACTACTACTCCACTAACATCACCAGCAACAACCACTACAGCACTGGCAGCCGCAAACACCAACCAAAACACCGCCAATTACACAACACGTTCAAGATGACACACCCTAGAGTTACGGGCGCGGGGTGCCCTATGGCGGCGACCACGTACCCGATGTCTGGCATGTCGAAGAGGTGCCTTTCGCAAGTGCGCCTCCTCCGACTTTCGTTCGGGAGTGGGCCGCGGCTGGAATCGCACCCACCCCCGCCCCAACCCCCGTCCCCAAACCAAGGCCGCTGAGTTCCCCGACTGGTTTCCGAAATGAGATGGGGAGTGTGGCTCTGTGGTCAGGCGGGGTTTGGGCTACGCCCCGATCCAGGAACTTATATCTATATATATATATATATGTATATATATGTGTATATATATATATATATGACATCAGTAATCCCACGAGCACATGCAATTAGGCAAACGTGCGCGTATCCCTGGGAGAGGTGGGACACCTCCTCCTCCTCCTCCTTCTCCTCCTCCTCCTCCTCCTCCTCCTCCTCCTCCTCCTCCTCCCCCTCATCCTCCTCCTGCTCCTCCCCCCCTCCTCCTCCTCCGCATCGTCCTCCTCCGCCTCCCCCTTTTCGTCCTCCTCCTCCTCCTCATCCGCCTCCCCCCCCCTCTCCTCCCCTCCCCGTCCCTCCCCTCCCCCTCAGTATCTTCTTCATCCTCCTCCTCCTCTTCCTCCTCTTCCTCCTCTTCCACCTCCTCCTCCAACTCCTCCTCATCGTCATCCTCCTCTTCCTCTTCCTCCTCCTCCTCCTCCTCCTCCTCCTCGTCCTCATCCTCCTCCTCCTCGTCATCCTCGTCCTCTCCTGCTCCTGCTCCTGCTCCTGCTCCTGCTCCTCCTCCTCCCCCTCCTCCTCCTCCTCCGAAGCGTGGCCTGAACATCGACAAGAATGACAGAAAAATAACGCTCGGTAACAGAGGGGTGGACCACAAACGGAACACTTTCTCGGATCGCCGCCGCAGGACCGCAACTGTCGCGTCCCATAGACAAGGGTGCACAATCCTTCTTGCCCCACCTCCTGCGCCTCCTCCCCCCCGTCCTCCGTCGTTTTTTTCTCCCTCATCCTCTGCCTGGCCCCCTTCTCCCCCTCCTTCCTGCCCGCTACCCCATTGCATTCCTCCCCATCGTCCCCCTTGCGTATGTTTTCCTTAGTAGCAGAAGCACGTGGTTAGTTCTCACGATGTTGCGTTGGTTTTGTGCCATCCCACAAGTTTCCATGGTTTGCAAATGCAGGCCGAACTCGGTCTAGCAAGTGGTCCGCCTCATACGTGAGGTATAGGTGGCGTTGCAACGTGAACCGTGCCTGGTGGTCGACTGTAAAGCACTATCCTCCTTTCCTGTGCGTCCTCTTCCTTTTCGCCATCTCCACCTCCTCATCCTCGTATGCGTTTGTCGTTCCTCGACCTCCTCGTCCTCCTCCTCGTCCTCCTCCTCGTTGTTTTCCGCTTCGTCCTCCTCCTCGTCTTCCTCCTCCCCCTCATCCTCCTCCCCCACCTCTCCTCCTCCCTTGTTCCCCCTCTCACTCTCCTGCTCCTCCTTATCCACCTCCTCATAACCTTGGACTTTTAACGGATATGGTCTTGGCCCGACACTCCCAATTGTTTCGCATTCGTGGTTTGGTTATGCGCACGCTTCCGTACCGTGAACACTCGCGGCGAACAGACGTAGAATGCTGCTGCTGCGCTGCAACATGCGCGCATACGATGTTTTTGTTCCTCATCCGCCTCCTCTTCCTCTTCCGCCTCCTTCTCCCCCCCAGCCCGTTACATTACTTGGACTCTGGGCCGCGCGGCCTCGAAACGTAAGCGCCGCGTGCGTGCGTTAGTTTCGTTGCGCGCGTGCGTTTGTCACCGCGTCGATCAGATATTGCGACGCGTCCGCATGTGAGCTAACCTTAATGTGTTCAAGCACTGCTCTATTTAGAGAATAGCACGACGATTTCGAAGTAATCTTGTTTTATGTCCATTTCATCTAGTATTAGAATGTTATGACCATTTCATACGCGTGAAAAATGTCCCTCATGTTATCATGGCCAAATGGATTGGTCATAGATTTCCTATGCGCAAAAAGGCCGGATCCAACCTCAGGGAGAAGACGACTGGATGCCGAGGGCGCGGTTCGAGCTTGCACGTGGTGGGCATGGTGTAGGCGTCAAACACCTCTGCTTTGCAGTGGGGAAAATCAGCCACTGAGATCGACCACTCGGCCAGATCCTTGTGGCCCCGGCCCCCCCAGCAGAAGGCGGCGATGCCGTGCGCCATCCTGTTCGTCACCGTCGTCGGCCAGTTCACCGCCTGCATCGCGTGCTTCGCGTGCTCGCAAGCGCGCTTGAGGCCGTGGAACAACTCTCGCCCTGTCAAGGTGCCGCAGACCTCCACGTCGATGGTGTCGCAGCCCCGTGCCAGGTGCACGTCCAATTCCTCGGCGCGCCCGATGGCGCCGAGGGTGCCCCTCTGCGCCACCTTCTCCTCCTCGCCGGACCTGCGGAGGCTGTCCACCGCCTGCAGCAGCCGCATGTTGTCCAGGTGCTGCTGCTCTTGACCGTTCTGGAGGACCTGCGCGTAGGTAGAGAGGGCGGCTGAGGGTTCAACTTCTCCAGCTCCTGCGGCGTATCTACGATCAGGTTGCCCCGGAGTTTTGACCAGTCCTCCGTGCCCGTAAGCACTCCGGTTAGTGAACATCTGCCCGAGGTTCGGCACGAGGCCGGGCATCAGGCCTGGCGGGGACAAGCGAGTTGCTCCCGGCACACGCACGCCAGGCGGGGTCGCCGGCGGCGGTAATGGCGGGGCGCTCGGGGCGGGGTCCAACCCGGGAGGGGCCCCAGGCTGGCTGGGCTCCTGGCCGGCGTCGGGCTTGCGCTCTGTGTCTAGCTTCAAGAGGCCACTGGCGAGAGGTGGGTTCATCCCATCGTCTCGTTCGGCTCGAACCCGCTCCAACTGCCTTTCCCGCCTGTCGATGTGCGCTTGGTACTTCGCCCGATCCTCGGCTCCGCCGTTGCGCATGAGGCGCTTGGTGTACTGGATGAGATGCCCCAAGACTGTAGTAATGTCCTCGTCGTATCCCGCCGCTACGCTCTGCAGCGCCGAGGCGTCGTCCGATCCCTCCTCGTGGGCGGCGAGGTACAGCCCCAGCATGGCCTCCCCAGTGTTCTCCTCTTCGGGGTCCTTCCCAGCTGGGCTGCGGGAGGAGCGCCGAGGGGCTGAAGCGACCAGATCGCCTTCTTCGCTCAGTCCCCACCCGACACCGAATGGGGGCTTGGGGGAGCTGCTGCGGTCGAGCCTTGCCCAATGTTTCTTGAGCTGCGTGTCCAGCTCGTCGGAGGTGGGCTGCGGCACTCCGGGGACACCGCCGGAGGCGCCCTCTGGATGTCGGTGCACGAGTAAGTCCCCGCGGGCCCGGAGCTGTGCCCACTGGGGGCGGCTGATGCGCTTGGTCTTTCCCCCGACGGGGACCCCGTTCCAAGGGCGCAGCTTCTCCCAGATGGTGTTGCTCACGACGACGCCATGCACCCCGATCCCCATCTCCTCGGCTCCGAGTGGTGGGTGGTACAGGAGCTCCTCGAGGTAGCCAGCGGGGAGCTTCCCTTGGTCACTGGCAACGGGTGCGTACTCGATCCCCGCCGTCTTGAGGGTGAAGCAGACGTTCTCCTGGCCCTCTGCTGAGTAGCCCTTGCAGCGCGGCTCCTCCACGTCGACTACAGTTGTGCTGCCATCTCCGGTGGGCCCTCCCCCTGGGCGTGACTTCCCCAAGAAGATGACCCACTGTGGGCCAGCAGCCCAGTGGACCCGCACACGCAACACGAGGGGGTCACTCGGCTCGGCCTCCTCGTCGGGGGCGGGGCTGGCGTCCCGCGGGAGAGGCACCCCAGGAGATGGTGGCGCTTCGAACCTAACACCAATGGGCGGGCCTCGCGGCGACGCTGAGGCTTCTCGTCGATGTTGCCCGTGGGCTGCTTGTCCCCGATGGCCTTCTGGTCCTCGTGCCCCGTCTGCGGGGGGAGCTGCGTTGATGGGGATGCTCTGCTCTCGCGCCCGCGGGCTGCGGCTGCGGACAGTCCGGCGCCGCAGGCCCAAGCTCGAGAGGAGTCCACGGCCCTGGGCAGCTGCGGCTGCTTGCACCGCTCGACCTGCTTCTCCGCCCAGATGGAGAAGGCATAGTGGCACACCTTCCGCGTTGCCAACCGCCTGGCGGTAGCATGTAACCTGCGAACATTTGTCACGATATCGGGATGCACGATAGACCTGGGCGTGATGTGCGCAGAGGTGGGCGAACGAGTTCCGCCCGTCACTGGGTGGCGGGAGGTCTGAGGCCTGCCCGTCCTCGAAGAGCAACGTGGTCGGCTCGGCCTCCGCGGCGTCCCTGCAACCATCGGGTGCCAAAGGGCGGGCACCACCCCGTAGAACGATACCCACCCGAACAGCTTCACATGGCTTGTCCTCGGCCTCCACCTCTGACTCTGACTCCTGGTCCAAAACTTCTGCGATGCTCCCTGCAACGCCTGGCTCCGCAGCGCCTGTCTTGCGACGGCGGCGTCGCCGGCAGCAAAAGGAGCAACCGCAAGAGAGGATACAGTAAAGACAAACGATGACTTTCCAGATGCCCCTCCCCAGGTCTGCAGCAGTCCGCCAGAGCAGGAAGACGCCCCGGCAGGAGGTGAACCTGGCGTGAGAGCCAATGTCCACGATCGCCTCGGAATCCAACGCGGCATATTCTTTACAATGAACCTCCCCAGGCTGATCTTGACAAGACAGGTTGCGGCACAAGTGGATGGACCGGCTCTCGAGTGACTCCAACGTCTGACGGAGTGCACGCGAGCTGGCCCCCTTCACGCCCAGGTAGCTCACCCAAAGGCCCCTCCGGTCGATACGCTTGGGCTCCGAAAGATCGATTTTCAAACGGGCCACGTGGTCGTCAACCTTGATCAGCACGTCGTTCGGTCGCCTCCCAGTCCCACGACCCTTCACCTTCTTGCTGTAGTACTCCGTGGTCGTGGCTGGTCCGGTCTCTGGCCCCGCCCAGTTGATCTGGGTGAGGGCAGGCGGAGCCGGCGGCAGGTACCTTTCGGCAGCTGCATCGCCAGGCTCTCGCCGGCGGCACTTGATGCACCGCGCCAGTAGACCAATCAACCAAAGAACCGCTGCGCAGGGGGCCAGCAGGGTGCGACAGATGTAGGTGAAGAAGGCCAGCACCGCCAGGAAAGCCAAGAGGATGAACGTCCACGCCACGGCGGGCCACGCCGCTCCGAAGACTGTCAGGCCCAGCTTTTCGAGGGCATAGAAGAACCATCCCCCATCCTTGGTGAGCCAGCCTGTCTCTGCACGGGTGGAGAAGGCGCTCCCGAGGTTGTCGAACTTCTCGTAGGCGACCCCGCCCATGCCGCTCAGGCGCCAGGCCCAGGTGCCCTCGCGGAGCGGCTTCAACCCCAGCGCCCAGACACCCCAGCCGCCCACCCAGGACTCCTCGCCCGAGTCCTTGGTGGGGCCGCTGCCTCCATCGACTCCTCCGGCGGCCTGGGCGGGGGGCGGGGGCGGCGCTCCCGGCGGCCCGCTGTCGGGCGACGCCTGGGGGCTGCCGAGGTCCCCGCCCTCCTCCTCGTGCTCGCCGATCTCCACGCCGTGCCCGGAGTCGTCGTAGTACGGCACGGTATACCCGTACGGGGCCTCCTGGGCCGCGGCCGGGTGGCCCCAACTGGCGCGGGCAACGGCAGAGCCGAGGGGCCCGCGCCAGTCGTTGGCGGCAGCACTGGTGACCAGCGCCGCCAGCCTGCGCGCCGAGCCTGCCAGCGCCGGGCGCCGGGCGGCCATGGCGCGCACGCTTCCGGGCGCCACGGGCGCCCAGACCTCCTGAGGTCGGCTCCAGGGCTTCGAGCCCCGAAGGCTTGAGCGGGAGAGAGGGAGAGAGAAGGGCAAGGCAGAGGCAGGAGCAGGGAGAGGGAAAACCCAAGCCGACTGGGGAGGGCGGGGCCCAACCGTTTAGGACAAACAACTAAGCTGGCACGGATGGCGCGCCGCCCCCCCCCGCCCCTCGCCCGCGAGGAAGGCTGCGCCGGGCGGCGAGGGGGGTCGTCGACGCGGGCGGCGCCGGCGACGGGGGCGATGGGGGGGGGGCGACGCGGGCCCGCGGCGGCAGGGCGCGCAGCGTGACGACGACGAAGAGAAGTCAGCGCCAGCGCAAGTTTACCGAGTCTGCGCGGCGCCGCGGTCGGCGCCCGATGGCCCGCGCGCTCGTCGAGAGCGCGCGTTGCGGAGTCTCGCGATGGGCCCGAGGGGCGAATCCGCGGCGGCGGCGCGCGCGGCGACGGGGGCGGAGTTGAAAGAAAGGGGCAAGTGTGACAGAAGAAGGTGCCGCGGTTCTGCCGCGGAAGCGCGGCGTGCTCCGGGGCCGCCCATGGGGCGGGGGGGTCGGCGAGGAAGCGGCGGGGCGCGCGGCGGGCGAGCGCGCCGAAGACTTGGAAGTGGCCGCCAAGAGAGCGTTGCGCGCGTCGTCAGAAGACGCGCCAAGGAGGCGCTGCCGCGTGCCACGAGGCGATTGCTCTCGAGATCGGCCAGGGGGCGCCGCTGGCGGCCCTCGCGATCGACCGGCGGCGTCTTCGCGGGCGCGCGGAGGCGATGGGGGGCGAGAACGTCAGCTCGTCGATGCGCGCGATGCGCGCGCGCAAGTTTCCGCGCGCGGCGGCGCGGTCGCTGAGCCCGACCCAGTGGCGGGCCGCAGCGCCCGACAGCGACAGTTTTCCTTAGATGCCCAGCGCGTTCGCGAGGGAGCGCCCGACAATTGGCAGGTGCGAAAACTGGCGCGGAGGCGCCAACTGCGTCGGGGGAGAGGGCGGGGGCGTGCGTCTGTGCGACGCGCTTGGCGCGTTCGACGACTGGCAGGCAGCTGCGCCTCCTGGGGGCGCGCGTTCGCAGGCGCGCGCTGCCCCAGAGATCTACGGCGCTGCCCGGAGCGATTGCGCGCGGGCAATGGGGCGCGCGGCGAGTGCGAAGCGCCAATGTGTAGCGAACGTGGGGCAGGGGTGTCGGGCGCGCGCGGAAGGGCGCAGTCGCCGCCCGCGGCGTTGGCCAATGATTTGATGACCTCTTGCGATCCAGAACTGGTTGGTGGAAACATAGGGCTGCTGGAGATGATCCGTGCGAGTGCGCGTCTGGCGTCGACGGCCTGCCTCGCGCTGGAGAGCGCGCTGGAACGAGCGAGCTTGCAGCGCGAAGGTCGGAATGCCACAAACGAAAGTGAATGGGGCGAACGCAGGGGCAGGCCCTCGACGCGGGCCGGCGCGCAACGCCCCGCGAACGCTCGCGGCCAACGCCGCTGGTGCCGGCGGCGCTCCGAGCGGCAACTTGACCGCTGAATTGCACGCGCGTCGGAAAGAGGGGCGAAAGGGGGGGGGGGGGGGGCGGGGGGGGGGGGGGGTGGGGGGGGGGGGGGCCCGGGGGGGCCCGGGCGGGCAACAGCGACGCAACTGCAGAAATAGAAAGAAGAAAAAAACCGCCACGCAGCGCCGGCGACGCGGGCGCGCGAATCGACCCGAGGCGCGTCCTTGGCCCGCGCGCGCAGGGCATAATCAATGCAACAAACGGCCTCGCACGTAAGAACATTAGGAGATGGTAACTTGGGCTCCTTTTTTTTTTTTCGGCGGAGAGCTGGCCCGTGCGCCGCGCCCCCGCCGCCGCGGAGAGGAATCGCAAGGCGGGCTCCGCGCGCCACTGCGGACGACTCTCTCTGCGCAAACGCACGCGCGCGCCGGCGCGCGAAAACAAGAGCGCGAGAACAAGCGTGCGAAGGGCGACCCTGGGGGCGAGCTGGCCAACGCGCCGCGGCCCCCCAGCCGCGGCGTGGAGGCGCAGGGCGGCGGCCAATGCTGCGCAAGCACACGTACCTTCACATGCGAGGTTGAGCAGGCCAGAATGCATGGCGCCAGGCGACTCCATTGACCATCTCGCGGTCGCCTCTGCAAGCGCGCCAAGGTTGCGCCCGCCCGCCCCGGCGCCGTCGTCGGCTGGAAACTCGCCCTGGTATTGACCCACGCAGAGCTGCCCGCGCGAGGCGATGCCGGCCTGGCAGGCGGCGTGACAGCAGTGGCCGATCTTCTCCGCGTAGCTGTTGGTCTCGCAGTGGCGACCAGGGCCCCGTCGGGGGCGGGCTGCTCGGCGCCTGCCGAACTACGGCGCCCGCGGCGCTGGCGCGGCGCGCCTCCTGGAGCAACTTCTCGGGTTGCTGCGCGGACCTGGGATGACGCAGCTGCTCGCCGTTGGTTCAGATCCCGACCAGACGCGTAGGATCCCAACCGGACGGTTCAGATCCCAACCGTCAATGACCCCTGGGACGCGTGAGATCCCAACCACTTTGGAGCCTTTGAAAAGCTCCAACCTATGCGACTCTCTGAGAATCACTGCTAGCCTGTGAGAGAGCCTGAGAGATTCTGCGAAATTCTGAAAGATTCTGAGAGATTCCGAGAGATTCTGAGAGATTGTGAGAGAGCTTGAGAGATTCTGAGAGATTCTGAGAGATTCTGAGAGATTCTGAGAGATTCCGAGAGATCCTGACAGATTCTGAGAGATTCTGACAGATTCTGAGAGATTCTTAGAGATTCTTGGAGATTCTGAGAGAGCCTGAGAGATTCTGAGAGATCCTGAGAGATTCTCAGAGATTCTGGGAGAGCCTGAGAGATTCTGAGGGAGCCAGAGAGATTCTGAAAGATTTTGAGAGATTCTGAGAGATTCTGAGAGATCCGCAGAGATTCTCAGATATTCTCAGAGATTCTGAGAGATCCTGAGAGATTGTGAGAGATGCTGAAAGATTCTCAGAGATTCTGAGAATGTTTGAGAGACTTTCAGAGATTCTGAGAGAGCCTGAGAGATTCGGAGAGATTCTGAGAGATTCTGAAAAATATTTGAGAGATTCTGAGAGATTCTCAGAGATTCTGAGAGATTCTCAAAGATTCTCACAGATTCTGAAATATTCTCAGAGATTCTGAAAGATTCTGGGAGATCCTCAGAGATTCTGAGAGATTCTAAGAGATTCCCAAAGATTCTGATAATGTTTGAGAGATTCTGAGAGATTCTGAGAGATTCTCAGAGATTCTGGGAGAGCCTGAGAGATTCTGAGGGAGCCTGAGAGATTCTGAGACAGCCTGAGAGATTCTCAGAGATTCTCAGAGATTCTCAGAGATTCTCAGAGATTCTGAGAGACGAGGGGGATCAGGGGGATGATGAGGAGGATCAGGACGAGGAGGAGGATGAGCGGAAGAAGTGCGAGGATGACGATGATGCTGATGTTGAGGAGGGTGAGGATAAGGAAGAGGAAGAGGGCTTGAGGGCAATAACAGGGAGGAGGAGGAGGAGGAGGAGGAGGAAGAGGAGGAGGAGGGAAGGATTTTGGCGGACGAGGGGGCGATGGTGATGAGGAAGGTGCTGATGATGATGATGTTGCTGGTGGTGGTGACGATGATGATGATGATGATGATGATGATGATGTTGATGAATGCGATGGTGATGAGGATGAGGATGAAGGTGACGATGATGAAGGTGATGATGATGTTGAAGGTGATGATGATGATGACGACGGTGGCGTTGGTAATAGTACTGACGTTGATGACGATGATGGTGACAATGAGGATGAGGATGGTGATAACGAGGATCGCCACAACGGCGGCGAACCTCAGCATCCTGATCATGACGTTCGTGATGCCGCTGCTGCTGCTGCTGATGATCATGCTGGCAATGATGATGATGATGATGATGATGATGATGATGATGATGATGATGATGATGATGGGGATGATGATGATGATGATGATGATGATGATGATGATGATGATGATGATGATGATGATGATGATGATGATGATGATGGCGATGCTGATGATGACGATGATGATGATGATGATGATGATGATGGCGACGACGACGACGGCGACGACGGCGATGAGGATGATGATGGCGACGACGGTGATGACGATGATGCCGACGGAGGAGGCGGAGGAGGAGGAGGAGGAGGAGGAGCGGGGGAGGGGGATGAGGAGGGAGGAGAGGGAAGGTGGAAGAAGGAGGGTGTCTTTCGTCGTCGTTAGTTGTCGTCGTTACTCATCGCCGTCGTCGTCGTCGTCGTCGTCGTGGTCATCGTCATCGCCATCGTGGTCGTCGCGTCGTCGCCGCCGCCTCGGCGCTTGCGGGGCCGCCGCCCGCTCGTCACGGGGAGCACTGGGAACCGCGGGGGGCTCTCCGCCGCCGCCGCGGCCGCCGCCGCCGAAACCGCCGCCGCCGTCGTCGTCGTCGTCTTTCGGGCACCTCACCCTGGGAAGACGAGGAGGATGATGAGGAGGAGCAGAACGAGGAGGAGGATGAGCGGAAGAAGTGCGAGGATGACGATGATGCTGATGTTGAGGAGGGTGAGGATAAGGAAGAGGAAGAGGGCTTGAGGGCAATAACAGGGAGGAGGAGGAGGAGGAGGAGGAGGAGGAGGAGGAGGAAGAGGAGGATTTTGGCGGACGAGGGGGCGATGGTGATGAGGAAGGTGATGATGATGATGATGATGATGCTGGTGGTGACAATGATGATGATGATGATGATGATGATGATGATGATGATGATGATGATGATCATGATGATGATGTTGATGAATGCGATGATGATGAAGATGAGGATGCTGAAGGTGATGATGATGACGATGATGATGAAAGTGATGATGACGATGACGACGGTGGCGTTGGTAATAGTACTGGCGTTGATGACGATGATGGTGACAATGAGGATGAGGATGGTGATAACGAGGATCGCCACAACGGCGGCGAACCTCCGCATCATGATCATGACGTTCGTGATGCCGCTGCTGCTGCTGATGATCATGCTGGCAATGAAGATGATGATAATGATGATGATGATGATGATGATGATGATGATGATGGGGATGA
>CAUYUJ010001425.1:0-25000 GCA_963575745.1 Prorocentrum cordatum | reverse complement strand
TCCTCCCCGTTCTAAGGCCGCCGATGTTTCACTCTGCCCTCCTCCATCAAAAGGTCTAGCTCTGCCCGAGTGCCTCGGCTCGGGCGGCAAGCCGCGGTGGCTGCCATGGGCCCCGACTTGTCTCGAGATCCGATCGCGATTCGATGGTGCAAAGGCGGACTCCCAGCGATTTGGAAGAACGGTACAGCAGATGTTTTCGCCGTCGGGGACGTCTTCCCCAGGGCGGCTGGGAAGTTTATATACCCTGACGTGCCGCCGCAGAGGCATCAACTTTCCAGCCAGCCTGGGACAGGCGTCCCCGATGGTGGAGCACATCATTTTACACAGTTTTTCGTCCCCAGTTGTGCGATGTCTAGTCTGTTTTCCAAAGTATCCTGTGGTGTTGGGTCCTCGTTTTGAAGAAACAGCGCCCCGCGTTTTTTCCTTCCTTCCTCTCCTCCACCCCCCCTCCTTCCTCCTCCCATCCTTCCGCTGCCCTTCCCCTCCTCCTCCTCCTCCCACCACTGCCTCTGCCCTCCGCACGCCCTCATCGTCATCATCATCATCATCATCATCATCATCATCATCATCGTCATCGTCATCGTCATCGTCATCATCATCATCATCACCATCACCATCACCATCACCATCATCACCATCACCACCATCATCATCATCACCATCATCATCATCATTATCATTATCATTACCATTACCATTATTATTACTCTTATTATTATTATCATCACATCATCAGCAGCACCATCATACTCATCATCATGAGCATCATCATGAGTTTCATCATCATCAGCATCATCAGCATCAGCATCTGCATCATCAGCATCATCATCATCACCATCATCAGCATCATCACCGTCATCATCATCATCGTCAGCAGCATCATCATTGTCACCGTAACCGCTTTGGTTCAAGCAAATCAAAGCAAAGCTTGAGCCTGCGCCGAATATTCTTCCTTGATCACTTATCCTTCCCCTTCCCTCTTCCCTCCCTCCGGGCGGTCTTCATGGCACTCACGCGCCAGCGTGCAGGGGGCGCTGGGCTGCTGGCGGTGGCCGGGGCGGCTGGCGCGACAGGCGGTGGCCTTGCCCCTTGGGTTTGGGGGGCTTGGCAACTTGCCCAGGATCCACGCGTGCAGGAGGCCGCTGTACAGGCGGACGCGGCGGGGGCGAATGCAGCGAGTGCGGCAGCAGCCTGGATGGAGGAGGCTGCTCGGGATCACGAGGGACGCGAGTCCGCGGTCTACGTCGAGCGTTGGAAGCTCCACTTGGCCGCCGCGATCTTCTTGGGCGTGGCCATGTTCATGGCTGCATTGCTGGTCTGCTGCTGCTGTTGCGGGCCATTAGGATTCGTCTGCGACCGCGCCTGGGCTAGCGGCCAACGTTGCGACGAGACTCCCGCCAAGTCGCGCGGCCACCTGCCTGGGACGCCCCAACACCTTGCGCGGCTGGCCGCCTTTCTGGAAACTGGCAGGCCGCCCGCGCTGGACACGGTCGCGAAGGAGCTCTCCGTCTCACGGGAGGCCGTGCAAGCCTTGTGGGTGCACTTGCAATTCGCAGTCCACGGGTCGCTCGGCGGGCCGCGCAACCAGGGAGCGCGGCCCGCCAGGAGGCGTGCCGCGCGACACGTCGCTCCGCGGCTGGCAGCGCGACCTCACCGAGGAGGGCGTCGAACCTCATCCTGGCCCGCCAGCCCTGGATTGGGGCGCGCCGAGGGCCATAGTCGACGCTGGTCGGGGGCAGACCGTTCAGGCGGCGATTGCTGCCCTGGGTGGCACGCCTGCCCCTGGCGCGTCTGGCATAGGCGCTGCAGCTGGCAGTGGAGGTGGGGCGGGTGCTGTTGGTGGAGGTGTTGAGGGCGCGGCGCACGGCGATTTCGTGTCGGCGGCGAACAGCGCGGCGGCCACCCCCAGAGGAACCGCTGGGCAATCGGCTGCCCAGACATGCGCCGTCTCAGGCGACAGAGGAGAGGGAGATGTTGATGTCGACGTTCAAGGTGGCGACGATCACGGCCTATCGGCCACGCGGCCAGGACAGGAAGCGGCCGCTGCCGGGCTGCCGGCGAGTCTGCGGGCGAGGTTATGGACAGCGCCCCCGCAACCCCCAATGGAGCGGCAGGCGGAGGTGGCGGAGCTGGAGGAGGGGGCCGCAGTGCCACAGAGGAAGCCCTGCCGAGCATTGCACTCCTTGGGGTGCGGCAGGCCCTCGAGCAGCGAGTCCTGTACGTGGAGCGCGGCTGGGGCGACAGGCCCCGCCCGCTCACGCCCATCGTGGGTTGCGAGGCGGAGGACTTCATGTCTGCAGCCGACGGCTCCGAGTTAGAGGAGGTGGCGGCCGGCGCATAGTCTGCAGCGGCTGTTCCGGCGGCCGCCAGCGGCCGAGGATCCAAAGAGGCTGGAGGTGTAGGAGGAGCTCGCCGCGGTAGTGGAGGAGGTACTGGAGGACGTGATGCTGTTGATGGGCGCGTGCTGGCGGATGCCAGCCCATCCTCGGGAGAGGCTGCTGCGGGTGCTGCCCTGCCGCCGCCGCCCAACTCCAGGGAAGATGAGTGGGTGCGGGAGGAGCGTTGCGATTCCGATCGGATCGCACAGGCCCCGCGGTGCCCCGCCGCCAGCCGCCGCACTGGTGCTGCCAGAGCTTGCTGGGCAAGCGCTGGCGCCGCTTGCGGCGCAGGCGGAGGTGGCGGGCCCCGCCGCGATGAAGGCCCCGCCCCCGCCGTCGGTCGGAGCGGCGGCCCCGAGGCCTGCCGGAGCTGCCGCGCGGTCCAGCGGGGGCGCAGCGATCAGACGGGCCGTTTGGTCGCCGGCACGCTGCGCCGATGCGGCGGCTGCCGCCGGGCGCTGTGCCCCAGATGCCTGTCGGAGTGCGCCCGCGCGGGCGCGTGCCCCGCGCGCGCGCCGCCTGGCGCTGACATCGTGGCGCAGGACTTCCGCATCATCACCGGGCTGCCAGACGCGCGGGCGGCTTTGCGTTGTTTGGAGCACGGCTTCGGCGCGGTAGCAGGGCCCACCCGGCGAGGCCATCGCCGCCGCCCCGGCCATAATCGCAGGCGCTGCCTTGCGAGCGGCGCTGGAGCGCGTCGCAGCCCAGCCTACCCCGGGCACGGTGGAGCCGGTGCCTGCCGAGATCCTCGGAGGGTGAAAGTGGGGGTCGGGCGCAGGGTCCCGGCAATGATGTTTTTTAAAGTCACGAATGGGCGATGCATCCTCGATTGCTGTGTTCGGCGGGGGAACTAATTGAAGCCCCCCGCCTGCACCCGCGCGCGAGACTTGAGGGGAAAGGAAGCAAGGGGGCGGGGGGCTCGGGAAAGGCGACGAGGGCAACGTGCGCTAAGGGCGCAACAAGAACAGGCTGGAACACACGAAAGCGGTCGGGTGAGTGTCGAAATCTGCCCAGCCAATCTGGCATGCGGAACACTGCGCCTCAGTTTTGGGGATCTTGAAGGCCAGGGCAAAATGTGAATTCACATTGTGGGGAAAAGCAAAATGTGAATTCACATTTTGGGAAAAAGGAAAATGTGAATTCACATTTTGGGAAAAAGGAAAATGTGAATTCACATTTTGGAATTTTGTGTAGGATTCTTTATGAAGGGGCCAGAATGTGAATTCACATTTTGGGAAAAAGGAAAATGTGAATTCACATTATGGGAAAAAGGAAAATGTGAATTCACATTTTGGAAGAATCGCGGGGCCCATTCCAAATCTGTCTTGGGGGTCGAGAAGTCATCGTTTGGGAACATACGCGATCATCAACCGCACAATCAAGACACACTTGCACTCCACTTCGCCGACCCACGCGCAATATACAATAACGCCCGCACGCATGTACGATAATGGATGGACGGCGCGTGCGCCCGCGCGGGCAACGCGCGGGCACGAATGACTGGCCACCAATGACCGCCAGCATTGGATGCCAATCGTACCCGATCACATACATGAGCGATACATTGAGCATACATGGGCCATTCAGCCCCCATTGAAGACCCCCTGTTGCAGACCCCCTCTTTCACCCTCCAAGATCCTCCTCCGCACGGCGCATGTCTACCAGGGTGCCCTCCGTGATTCCGCGATCTTGCCGAGGCGCACGCTGGGGTGAGCCGCGACCCGCTGGCTGGCTGGCTGCGCGTGAGCCGCGACCCGCTGGCTGCGCTGCCGCCCCCCTCCCGCTGCGTCGTCCTGTGCCCGCGGCTACGCCGGCTGGGATGGGCGGCGGACCCTGGGCTGGGTCCCGCGCGCGATCCGCGTGGCTGCGCCGCTTTTGAGCTCGCGGAGCTCGGGCGGCGTGCCTAGAGTCTGAGCGGGGCGAGAGATCCGCTGGCCGCATTCGCGCGGCCGATCGGCTGCAAGCTTCCGACACGGACGAGCGCCACAAGCGGCCAAGCGGGTCGTCGCCATGGTGGAGGAAAGGGCATCAAGCGGGCCATTGGCATGCTGCTCGACGCGCCGCTGCCTGCCCGCGCCCGCGAGCTGGCCGAGGAGATGCGCCGCCTCGTCACCGCTGACACCGACGCCGACGAGCAGGCGGCCCTCGCGCGGGCCATTGCTGGTGCTGCTGCGGATCGCGCTGCGCGCATGCCCGCCGTGCCCGCCAAGAGGCGCGCGTGCCGCGCCGTGCGGGGCCTTCAGCCGCGGGCCGCGCCATTCGCTGTTTTTGCCATATGCGATGCCGCTTGCTGGCTTCGCCGCCGTCGCGCTGGGCGGTAGATGGCTGCCTCGGGATGGTCTGCCGCGGGGCGCCGCCATTTCCCGGCCCGTCGACCAGGGCGCCCGGCCGTCGGTAGCAGCCCGCGCGTTGGCTTCGCGGACGACTCGCCCCATCGGCCTACGCGAACTTCTCGTGGAGCTGGCGGAGGCGGCGGGCGTCGAAGCGGCCATTTCCCGCGCGCGCGGTCGCGCGGGGCCGCGTCGGCTTGGCAGCGCCCCCGATGGCATTCCGACGCTCGCCTGGGCGCCGCGGGGCTGGGCGAGGGAGATGTCTGGCGAACTCGGGGTTCAGCGGGGCGCTGGGGAGGCGCGGCCGCGGTAGCCGGGCGCGGCGGAGGTGCAGGGGGGGTTTGGAGATGGCGGCGGAGGCCGAATCGAGCTAGTCGCATGCTGGTCCACCCGCGCGCGGGGCGCCGGGCGCCTCGCAGCAGCCCTCGGGCGCCCGCCGCGCCGCAGCCCCGACGCCGCGCCCGCTGGCGAGGCTGCCTCGCGGTCGCGGGCGCTCGGGGTCGACTTCGCGCCGGGGGGCGACGTGGCTTTCGCCGCGGAGACGCAGACCGAGCGCGCCCGCGGCTCGTTCGTCGTCGACGCCCCCGCGTTGGACGTCTTCAGCGTCGCCGGGGACGTCTGCGACCCCTCTCCAGCCCCGCGCGCGGTCGCCGGGGGCGCCCCGGGCGGGGGCCCAGCGGGCGGCTCCCCAGTTTCGGACAGGCACAGAATTACACTTTAGGCGAGTGGATTAGCTTCTTGCGCGGACCCCCAAATTCGAAGTTTACTTTTGCGACGTCGTCTTGCGCATTGGTTCGCCCGCCATTCGCGGGGGCCGATCGCGACTGTCGGAATTGCCGGGGCCTCGACGTCGCATGTCCGCGTCGGCGTGGAATCAAGACGCGCGCCCCGCGATTGGATTGGGGGGCGAGCGCAAGGTGGCTCTTTCAGCTGCGGGGGGGCGCGGGTGTTTGCCGCCGCGCAGGGGCCAGGGGCAATCGGGAAACGCCCAGGGAAATGGGGGGCGGCAGGTAGAGGAAGAACGCGGGATGGGGGGGCACAGCAGCGGGCGGGAACGGGAAACATGCGACCAGGCGGGACGCTCGGGCAGAGACCGCAGTTGGAACTCCTTCGATGGCCCTGGGACGTTCAGACACCTCCGCCCGGAGGCTGGCAGGGGGTTCAGCGGCCATTGCCTTCCTGGCCCCGCGGGCGGGGCGTGGCGACGCGCCCGACCTGCGCCCCGCCCCTTTCGCCGGGTGCCGGTCTGCGCGCGCTCGCCCCGCGCGAGACACCAGCGCGTTCAGAACTGCATTCAGCCAGGCGCTAGGCGCAGTTCTGCGCGCGCTAGTCTTGCCTCGCCGGAAACGCCCCCACAGCGCGGGGCACTTATGGGGCCACGCCTAGCCGGCGGGGCGGGGCGCGCGTCGGGCGCCGCCGCTCGCGCCCCCAACGTGCGCCGCGCCCTGGCCGCTAAGCGCCGCCCTGCGCGCGCCCCCTTTCGCGGGGCATCGGTTGCCCGCGCCGCCCGTCGCCGAGGCCCCGCCCCCTGGGCCGCTCCCCGCTGACATCCCGCATCCCTTGGCTCAGCGAAGCCAGCCGCATGCCTTGGGGCCTCGACCTCGCGCAGCCCGCCCCCCCCCCCGCCTGCGCCCGGGCGGCAAATTCGCGATCCTATCCCCCGCGGTTTCGTGTTCTTCTTCGCGCCGGATTTCCCGTCCGAGGGCGAAGCGCTTGTTCGCGCAGTGTTTTTTTTTGCGGCTGCCGCCAAGCCTCGCCGTGAAACATGGCGATCGCTTTCACGCGTGGCACGCAACGTCGTCGGCGCGACCATCGCCTTCCATCGCGGGTCGCGGGGCGGCGCCCGCCCGCCCAGACCGACCGGCGCGCCAAATCTAATTATGACTGCCACCCTTGGTCCCCGCAACAAGGTGCAGTTTTGCTGCGTGTAGTTGCAGTTGCCCTCGACAGTTTGGCTCGACAGCTGCGCGGCGGGCGCCTCCGAGGCTGCCGGAAGCGCCGCGACAGCGCCGGCGCCTCGCGGCGTCGAGGGTAGCCCCTTCCACCGGCGCGATCTGGAGGGGGCCCGCCAGCGGTTGCAGGGGCGCCTCTTCCGCGGCCTCGACGCCCTGCGGGCCGCGATGCCACGGCGCCGCATCGCAGGCGACGACGAGCGCTGGCGGGACCTGATCTCGCATGCTGGCCGGGGCAATGGCGCCTTCGCCTGGGGTGCATATGAGTTTGCGCTCGATCATATGTGGTGATGGTTTCATCGCATGCGCGATCTAGCGTCATAGCTCGCGCATGCACGCGCGCGCACGCTGAAACGCTTTACCTCCTGCGTGCTGTATCATTCCCTACCTAGGCTCTGCCTAGAGGGTTCTTACTTTCTTTGCTTAAAGGGGCCGGGCAGTGTAGGCCGACCAGGGCGTCTCCCCCAGTCCCCGCCCCGCGGTTCCCCCAGTTGCGCCCCTTGCGTTCCCCCAGCTAAGCTAAATTTGGCTTGGCTTCGCTTAGCCTGGCTTAGCTTAGCTTGGCCTAGCTTATCTCATCTTAGCTTGGCCTAGCTTAGCTTAGCTTAGCCTAGCTTAGCTTATCTTAGCTTAGCTTAGCTTAGCTTGGCTGGGCTTTGCTTAACTTTGCTTAGTTTGGTTTTGCTTTGCCTCGCCTAACTTAGCTTAGCTTAGCTGAGGTTAGTTGAGCTTATCTCATCTTAGTTTAGCTTGACTTAGTTTGGCTTCGCTTAGCTTGGCTTAGCTTAGCTTGGCTTGGCTTGGCTTGGCTTAGCTTAGCCTAGCCGAACCTAGTTTACTTTACTTTAGCTTAGCTTAGCTTAGCTTAGCCTAGCTTAGCTTAGCTTAGCTTAGCGTTCCTTAGTTTAGCATATCTTGGCTTGCCTTAGTTTAGCTTATCGCAGCATAGCGCAGCGCAGCATTCGCACAGCATAACATAGCATATCATAGCCAATCATAACATATCATAGCATAGCATAGCCAAGCGTAGATGTATGTGTATATGTAGATGTGGTTGTAGATGGAGGTGTAGATGTAGGTGTAGATGTGAGTCTCGCTGTTGATGTTGATGCACATGTAGATGCATGTGTAGATGTAAGTGTAGCTGTCGGTGTAGATGTAGAGGCTGCTTTCTTAAATGCTCCAACTCCTAGGTAGGGTCGCACTGGGGTGCTTGTACATTTGAAAACAATTTTGGAACAGGCGGCGCGGCGTGCCGACGGGCGCGCCCTTCGCGGGATCCGCGGACCGAGCGTGCGCCCAGAGCGCCGCGGGCGCCGCGGGATAGCATGCGGGGATTGGTGGAAGGCAAAGGGCGCTAGCCGATGCTCCCGTATGCGGGCGCGGTGGATCGACGCCTACTAGACAGGGGCGGCGTGCCATTATGGGGCGCCGCGTTTGCGCAGGCGCGGGCGTTGCGGGATTGAGGGGCAGTCTACGCGGTGCAATTAATTTGCTGAACTTGAAGTTGTCTTCTCCATTGCTCGAGCAAACATCCCACCCTCCCACCCGCAACTTGGTCAGCAAAACTCATCAGACCGTGGCTGCAAGTACCCAGCGAAGCTTCCTAGCGAGTACCTGACGCCGACGTCGATTCACGCAACCACGATTCTCGCGAGCCGGGCCCGGGCCGGGCCCGGCTCGCCGACGTCGCTGCGGGCGCCGGGCCAACGCAACCACGATTCTCGCGAGCCCCGGGCCCCCCCTTTCCCCGTCCTGCCGCCGCGACGACGACGACGACGACGGGCGACGACGACGACGGACGACGACGACGACGACGACGACGACGACGACGACGACGACGACGACGACGACGACGACGACGACGACGACGACGACGACGACGACGACGACGACGACGACGACGACGACGACGACGACGACGACGACGACGACGACGACGACGACGACGACGACGACGACGACGACGACGACGACGACGACGACGACGACGACGACGACGACGACGACGACGACGACGACGACGACACGACGACGACGACGACGACGACGACGACGACGACGACGACGACGACGACGACGACGACGACGACGACGACGACGACGACAACGACGACGACGACGACGACAGCGACGACGACGACGACGACGACGACGACGACGACGACGACGACGACGACGGCGCGCGCGCATGCGTCCCGCATGGTATTATTTGACACGGACAGTGGCCCTGGCAGGCGTGCGAACGTCGTTGAAGGAGCGCGCGAAAGTAGCTCGCACGAGCTCGTGCGACCGGTTTTTTTTTTTTTTTTTTTTTTTTTTTTTTTTTTTTTTAAAAATATATATATATATATATATAAAACCTGTTTTTAAAGGTTCGGACAGCGCGAGCGGGCAAAATTTTCAAAATCCGTGCAGGGTTTTCTCGAGGACCTACGGTGCGATTCGTGTGTTTTTATGATACGCAGTGCTGAAATGCTCAAGAAACCCACTGGTTTTTGAAGATTTCGGCGCGCGCGCGAAGAAAAAACGAATGTGTCCTGCATGGCATTATTTGACAAGGATTATGCCCCTGGCAGGCGCGCAGCCGTTGTTGAAGAACTTCGAAGCGCAGGAAAAAGTTGCTCGCAAGAGCCCTTTTGACAGAAATGTTGAAAAAGTAATGGGTTTCCTATGAATCCGCAAGAGCGCGCGGGGTGAATGTTTGAAACTTCTTTTTTTTGAAAAGCCATTGGTTTTATGTTTTTATGTTAAAATCGCTACGAACACTAAGGTTTTGGAAGGATTTCATCGTAACCCCATTGCTCGCGCAAACATCCCGCCCTCCCACCCGCAACTTGTCTAGCAAAACTCATTATGCGAGTGACGGCGGTGCGACCGATGACGGCATCGATGATGGTATCCTCAATTCCGACGATCGTCAATTTCAATTCAGGAGAGCGTGCCAACGATACTCGCGCGTGCGCGATGACAAGATGACATCGACAACGTCTGCAGCGATGATGCACATGGCACCCGCGACGGCGATGTTCAAGAGGGCGACGGCACGGCAATATCAGCGCCGAAGAAGAACAACGTTGACGATGTTGATGTCCATCAGTCGATGAAGCAGGTGCTCGCGATGATGGTGGCAAGGTCGATGAGGAAGTCCGCGCGAGCAGAAGTTCAAGAAGTCAGTCAGACTTGTCGTGCGCGCGCACGGTGGTGCGCGCATGTAGCCCGCGTGGTACTTGTTGCAAAGGATTCGTGCCCTGGGCGGATGACAGGAGTATCGCGAGTGCACCACGCGGTGACATGAAATCGTTGGATTTGGCAGAGTTCATGGGAATCCACTGGTTTTTGTATGAGTTCAGCATGAGCGAGCGGACAGGAACGTTGAAGAGTTTTTGTTGAAAATCATTGGCCTGCCAATGTTCTTATGCCGAAATGCTGGCAAGCACAAGGTGTTTGGTGTGATTTTGACATGGACGCGCGCGTGATGATTATATGGTATTCTTTGCAAGGGATTATTGAAATTTCCTTTCTTGAGATAAATACATGCGCGCGCATGGTATTTTTTGACAGGGGTGATGGGGGGGCGCGATACCGGACCTCCTGGCATGGTATGAATTCAAATATGGAATGAATGAGTGAGCAGAATCAGATGCAATTTGCATATCCCCAGGGGGATGGCGAAGTCCGGGCCGGAGAGTGGGGTGGAATCTATGTATTTTCAGAAAGGGGAATCTATGTAGTGCAAGCTATCGAAGACGCCTACGGCGAATCACCGCCGCCCCCTGCCTTTGTGGAGGCGCGTATGTGGCCGAACGTTGAGGCCAGACCTGCCAAGCCATCGGACCATGTGTTCCCCGAATCGGTTTGGAAAGCCTTCGGGGAACACGTGGGCGTCTTGATGGTCATCGTCGCCGTCTTGGAGGCCTCTTGGGCGATCTTTCGGCGATCTTTGGGGGCTCTTGGGCCGTCTCGGGCCGTCGGAAGGCCGAAAAAAGGGAAATGCCCAAATCCATCAAAAACCTTTGGAAAATCAGTGATTTTGGCATCTTTTGGCCTTCCTGGAGGCCCTCTTGGGGGCCTCTTGGGCCCTTTTGGGCCAGCTTCGAGCCAACTTCGGCCATCTTGGTGGGTTCCTGGCACGTCTGACGCCGTCGGGAGCCGTTTTGGGGGCCTTTCTGGGCCAACGGGGGACCCTCTTGGGGCGCTCCAGGGCCGTCTTGGAGGCCATCTTGGGCGTCTTGGAGGCCATCTTGGGCGTGTTGGAGGCCTCTTGGGCCGTCTTGGGGCCCTCTAGGGGCCATCTTGGAGGCC
This sequence comes from Prorocentrum cordatum, assembly GCA_963575745.1. Lineage (NCBI taxonomy): Eukaryota > Dinophyceae > Prorocentrales > Prorocentraceae > Prorocentrum > Prorocentrum cordatum. The sequence goes on along the minus strand of CAUYUJ010001425.1, from coordinate 14,035 downwards.
ACTTGGGCCATCAGGGGGCTCTCTTGGGGGCCTCTTGGGCGATCTTGGGGGCTTCTTGGGCCGTCTTGAGCCGTCGGAGAGCCGAAAAGGCGCAAATGCCAAAATCCTTCAAAAACCAATGGAAAATCAATGATTTTGGCCTCTTCGGACTCTCCTGGAGGACCTCTTGGAGGCCTCTTGGGCCGTCTGGGAGGCCTCTGGGGGGCCTCTTGGGCCGTCTTGGGCCGTCTTGGACTCTCTTGGGCCGTTTTGGAGGCCGTCTTGGACCATCTCGGGCGGACTTGGAGGCCATCTTGGGCCATCTTCGCGATTTTTTTAGGATGTCCCGAGCGAAACGGTTTTGGAGGATTTTTTCCGGTCGTTGAGCACCCTTCCGGGTGGCCGGCGGGTTCTGCCGGAGCCCACTGGGGGTTCTTTTGGAAAAAAAACCAAAACCAAAACCTAACAGCTCGTCCAGCACGCCGTGCACCCCTGCAAGCAGGGGGCGGCGGATTTAGTGGCCTTCGGCCTATCCCGCCACCGTGCCTGAGTGGTGGCTCAGACGCCTCTTGAGTGTTCGTTGGGATCTCGTGGTACGCCTCTCGGGGCCCTTTGGGAAACAGTTTTGAACCTCTCGGGGGCTGTTTTGGGGTCTGTTGGGGTCTTTTGGGGGTGCCTCCTTGGGCCCTTTTGGTGGCTTCCTGCGCTTTCTTGGGGCCCTATTGGGGGGCCTCCTGGGGCCCTCTCAGGGGGCGGAAAGCTAGATATTTGTTGTTTTGGTCGCCCTCTTGGGCCCCTCTTGGGACCTTCTCCGGGCCTTCTTGGTACTGCTGCCGACCGTCCCGGTTCTGCTGCCTCTCCTGCTGCCTCCCAGCGCGGCACTGCTGCCTCCCGGCGCGGCTCTGCTGCCTCCCGGCGCGGCTCTGCTGCCTCCCAGCCACGCTCTGCTTCCCTCGGAGGCGGGGCCGCTTCCTGGCAGGGGCGCCGCTCCTCGCTGGCGCCGCGGGCCGCTTCCGCGCGCCCAGCGCGCCACCGGCGTCGCCGGCCACGCCGCCTTCCTCCTCCCCCTCGGGCGCTCCGTCGAGGCCAGGGCTGTCCTCGCCGTCCGCGCCGACGTCGCCGTCGCCGCCCGCGCCCCCCGCACCGTCGACGACCGGCCCGGGCGGCCACGGGCGCGCCTCGGCGCGGGCCGCCCTGGAGCCCACCTTCTCAAGGAAGATCATGCAAGGTATCTCGTGCTGGGTGCCAGGCGCCCACTGGACCACGTGCGGCCGATCGCCCAGGTCGTCTGCAGTGTGCCAGCCCCCGCCCTCCTCGAAGTGGGCCACGAAATGGCCGTGGGGGTCATTCAGGACGTGGGATGGGACGGCTTCCGATCCCTCGGGCTGGATGTACTGCACGTAGGCGCGCAAGCGGTATGCGACATCTTCCTCCCCCGTCTTCAGAGCCACCTCCGGGAGCTCCCCCCAGTAGGGCATGGTGATCGCAGCCGCCGATGTAGAGCGCCGTGCCGTCGCCGCGCACCCACCTCTGGGGCACGTGGACCTCCAGCAACTCGGGCTTCGATCGCAGTCGCCCGCCCATGGAGGCGCCGCGGCGGAGTAGCTCTCGCATATCCAGTCGCTGCGCGCCCCCATCGAGGAAGAAGTCCTGCGGCGACAGGGCGTCGTCGCCGTCGTCTGCGCCGTCCACGAAGGCTGGGGGCCCCATCGTGACCTCCTCGTCGTATCCGGTCTGGAAGAGGCTGGCGAGACCAGGCGCGTCTTCCAGGATGAACGACAGCGCCTCGCCCGCGTCTTCGCACCTCCCCAGCTTGAAGAGAAAGTGTTTCGCGAGGAGCGCGTCCACCAAGGCGTGTGGAGACCAGCGGCCCACGCGGACTGGCGCTGGCGCGGCGCCGCCGACGCCCCCCGCGGGCGGCGGCGCCCCGCGCACGCAGGCGGTCGCCGGGGCGCGCAGCTCCTCGAGGAGGGGCGTGAAACCCATGCCGACTGCCCCCCGCCCCCCGCCCCCCCTGTCCACGCGCCAATCGTCTTCCCTCCCCTGCGGAGGGAGGAACCCCAAAATCAACCAGGGGCCGTGCCGGAGCGTGGGCATCGACGAGATTTCCCCCACCCCGCGTCCTGCACGACCAGCGACTCGCCCTCGCCCTCCGCCCCCAGGGGCGCGGCGCGCGCGGCGGGGCAGTGGAGGAGGCGTTGCAGGGGCGCGTTGAGGTAGCAGGTGTTGCACAGGTTCGAGAGGCCCGGGCACGGGCGCTGGCCGCCGCGAGACAGATGCAGGGCGGGCTGCCTCCAACGGTCCTCGTCGTGGACGTCGTTCCCCTCGCGCCAGCGCTGCTGCAGCATCAGCAGTGCCTGCTCTGTGCCCTCGGCGCGCTCATCCTCCCGCCTCGACCCCCGCTCGGTTTGCATCGTCGCGTCGATGCGCGCCTTCACGTTCTGGGCCGCTGGCGTGAGCTTCGTCGACTTCCCCCGCCTGTGCCATCTCTGCGCCAGGACTGCCTCGGGCCCTTTCTGGGACGCGCAGCGCCGCGGCCAGCGGCCGTGGTCATCGTGCCAGGCCAACACGTCGCGAAACGTCGCGGCCGCGAGGTCCCGTCGGCCCCCCGCTGTCCGCGGGCGGAGTCGGGCCCCGGAGGCTACCCGCCCCAGCGGTCTGCTGGGGGCGCCTGGCCGAGGCGCCCAGCGTCCGGAGACCCCCCTTCGGGCCCGATGCTGGAGCGCACGCGGCAGCTTTCGGCGCCGGGGAACGGCGGGGCGAAAGCTTTCTTTTCCCCGTCACTTGGCGCCGAGGGGGAGGCTCCTCCTGCTGGCGCCGCGGCGTCTGGGGTTTCCCCCGCTAGGCCCTGCGCGTGCTCAGTGCGCAGGCGGCGCAGCTCCGCGCGCACCTCCGAGGCGCGCTCGACCCGCTTCCGATCCGCCGTAGCCGCGGGCATGGTCTCCCGCAGCGGCCCGTGCAGAGAGGAACCATCTCTTGCTAGCAGTCGCACCTGGAAAGTCACTCCACGTGCTCGCTCTTTCTTATCCACTCTGATCCGATAGTCGGCCCCGCTGCCCTTCGGGGGCATCCGCGCGGCGCCCCACGCGGCGCGCCGCGAGGGCCGCGGCCCGCGGAATCCCTCCCGACTCGCGCCCGTCGTCCCGGGCGACGTGCTGGACTGCCGTGCTGCCTGGTCTGCCGTTCTGGACTGCCGTGCTGCCTTGTCTGCCGTGCTGGTCTGCCGTGCTGCTGCGGTCTGCTCCTGTGGTCTGTCGTGCTGGTCTGCCGTGCTGCTGTGGTCTGCTATGTTCTTGTGGTCTGCCGTGCTGGTCTGCTATGCTGGTCTGCTGTGCTGGTTTGCCGTGCTGGTCTGCCGTGCCCGTGCTGGTCTGCCGTGCTGCTGTGGTCTGCTATGTTCTTGTGGTCTGCCGTGCTGGTCTGCCGTGCTGCTGCGGTCTGCTTCTGTGGTCTGCCGTGCTGGTCTGCCGTGCTGCTGTGGTCTGCTATGCTCCTGTGGTCTGCCGTGCTGGTCTTCCGTGCTGCCCGGTCTGCCGTGCTACTGTGGTATGCTGTGCTCCTGTGGTCTGCCGTGCTGGTCTGCCGTGCTGCTGTGGTCTGCCATGCTCCTGCGGTCTGCCGTGCTGTTCGGCCATGCTGGTCTGCCGTGCTGCTGTGGTCTGCTATGCTCCTGTGATCTGCCGTGCTGGTCTGCTGACTGGCTGGCGTGCCACATAGAGACGTACGCCACGCACAAGCCATATTCACGACGTCAATCCCACCCGCCCGCCCCCCCCAGACCACTCCCCGCACGCACGCCTTACTCCCCCCCCCCGCCCGTTCCCCGGGGCCCCAGAGCACATCCCGCACGCGCGCCGCGCATCCGCCCCGCCCCGCCCATCCAGCACACACCCTGCGCACACGCGCGGACACATGCACACAGCCGCACACAGCCGCACACACAGGCACACGCACACAGGCACACGCGCACACACGCACACGCACACGCGCACACACACACACACACACGCACAGGCAACATACCTTCACGCAGACCGCAAGAGCAGGGTAGACCAGCATTGCAAAAAAAGAGCAGTGCCGCAGTCCACCACGCACGGACGCACATGCACATACTCCACGCACGCACGCGCACGCGCAAACGCACGCACGCCCCCACAGACCCGCGCGGCAGACCAACACAACAGAGCATATTTCACACACCTAGCGGACAAAAGCGACGCTTCCCGTTCTTGTCTGGTCAGGTTCTTGAAAAATGGTCTTTCCGCCATGGGACATCCTCAATAAATCGGCCGCGGGGGGGACTCCGAGCCAGCATTATCTTGGAATCGCTTTCAGAAGGTTGCAAAACGGCAAAAAACATCCCCTAAAGGCTCCCCAGAGGGCTCCAAAAAAACGCCCCGAAGGACCCCCAAGAAACCCCCGAGAGGCGCTCAGGGGGCCCCCGAGGGCGCCCGGTGAGACCCCCAGACTGCCCAAGAGAGCCCCAAGACGGGCCAAGATAATCCCAAGGCAGCCCAGGAGAGCTCCCACAGACCTTCGAGTCGCGCCCGGACAGTCCAAGAGGATCGCAGAAGCCTCCAAGAGGCTCCCAAAATGCTACATCTTGGCTCAAGCAGCGCACTATCAAACACTACTTCTCACGTTCACCTTTTCTTGCCTCCTGGCAACGTGCAATACATCAAACCGTTCCACTTAGTGGGATGGCGGCGACCCAGACGCAGTGGGCCATGCGTCTGGTGGTGCTGTTCGCCCTGGTCTCCGTCGCGAGTTGCCACAACGTTTCCGGTACGCCGGTGGATGGGGTCACCAGAACACTCAACTGGTGGTGTGGATTACATTCCGACTTCGTCAACCGTTTGTCAGGCATCCAGTCCATTGCCATTTGCGACCAGCTATGCGTAGCAGAGCCCACGTGCCTTGGCAGCACTTACTGCGGCGGCTCACGTTGCATTCCTGGCGGCTCCGGATACTACCAGCAATGCGTTATTGCTACCAGCTTGGATAATTGCCAAGAGCGCGCTAATGAACAGGATTGGGTGTGGGCGCCAAGGTCTCTCCTCACTGCTGCACCGACGCCGGCGCCGACCCTGTCACTGTCAGCAAAAGGGGATCCCCACTTGCAAAATATTCATGGTGAACGGTTCGATTTGATGATGCCAGGTAAGCACGTGTTGGTAAGCATCCCTCGTGACTCGGTCGCTGAAGACGCGTTGCTCCGCGTGGAGGCCCGGGCGAGCAAATTGGGTGGACAATGCGAAGATATATATTTCACAGAATTTAATATTACAGGAGCTTGGGCCTATGCAAAACGCACAGGCGGTTACCATTTCCGGGCGCAGCAGGAAACCGACGGCACTGGTAAATGGGTCACGATGGGCAACGTCGAGCTGAAGATCGTTCAAGGACACACCGAAACCAGCACCCGGTACTTGAATTTTTTCGTCAAGCATTTGGGACGAACGGGGTTTGCAGTCGGAGGTTTATTGGGGGAGGAGGGCCATTCTGACGTGAGCACGCCTCCGGCGGGATGTGTGCAGCATGTGAGCCTGTGGACGGCGCGCTCGCGCGCGTACGGCTCAGGTTCGCCTGCGACCGCGGTCGCGGTTGCAACCTTCGAGTAATCGCTCGCCCCCGGGGGCTCGTCATTTTGCCATGGGCTTGGCTTGCCCCTAGAGGACTTCTGTCCCCCCGAAGACCGGATATCCTTGCTTGCGTCGGTCAGCCGGCTCGCGCGCACCCAGCGGGGGCAGGAGAAGTCCTCTGGACCGCGTTTGCGTTCTAAAAACGAGACTCCCCAAATGCTCCCAACGGGCCCCAGCAAGGCCCCCAAGAGGGTCCCAAAGAGCCCTTGACGTCTCAAGAGAGGCCCATCAAATCCACAGGACGGCAGACTAACTCGACAGACCAGCGCGGCAGACCAGCACGGCAGAGTTCTACCTCCAAGTTGAGCGGGGGACCAGCACAAGGAACCGATAACATATGTTTCTGTTTGCTCCGGTATTTGTCTCTGACAGACGATCTCTGACAGACGCGGTGGACAAAGCCAGCGCTTCCCGTTATTGTCCGGTCTGGTTTGACTGTCCCGGGGGGGGCCCTCGGGGCCGAGATCGAGGGGAAACCTCTGAATGCAGCTGGCACGAGGGCTAATTAAGAACAGCCTTCGCTTCGGAGGGGTACCCTGATGTTCTTCGCCCTCCGGCTTCTCGCTCTGGGATGTTCTTCATCTTTGGCGTCTCCACGGGGCCTCGGCCTTCGGCGAAGGGGCTCGTCTTCTTGATCCACGTTCTCATGGCCATGCTTCGACCGTATCTTAGGTCGGCGAAAGGCCTTTGAAACATCGAGGAGGAGGAGGAGGAGGAGGAGGAGGAGGAGGAGGAGGAGGAGGAGGACAAACATCGACGACGACGACGACGACGACGACGTCGACTTCGACGACTTCGACGACGACGACGACGACCACGACGACGACGACCACGACGACGACGACGACGACGACGACGACGACGACGACGACGACGACGACGACGACAACGGGGGGGACGACGACGACGACGACGACGACGACGAGGAGGAGGAGGAGGGGGAGGGGGAGACGAGTCGACCCTGGGGCCCATCCAGGGGCGCGTGTGGGCCAGCCTCCGCGGCGACGAGGTTGCCCCGGGCGGCCCAGAAAGAGCGGACCTCCATCGCATTGTCGTCGGAAATCCCTTCGAACCTCGAAGCGCGAACCTCCGTCGAGTCATCGTCGAAGGACCGGAGGGTCCACATCCGCCCAGGGGTCCTGATCCCTCCAGGGGTCCAAACGCACCACTTTTTCGAGCCACGTCCAGCCGTGGCGACGAGGAGGGCCCCCGAGGGCCAAAAGGCTTCGAAAATCTATCCTCGAAGCTCGACCCTCGACCGATCGAGGAGGAGGAGGAGGAGGATGACGGCCCGGACATCTGCGCGCTTTCGTTGCGTGGTCGCCGGGGGTCCCAGGAGGCGTGGACGACTTCCCTAGGGCCGGTTGTTCGTCCGACGGTCCCGAGGCCCGGTAACGGCCCCCGGAGGTTGAGGTAGCAGGTGTTGCACAGGTTCGAGAGGTCCGGGTACGGGCGCTGGCCGCCGCGAGACCGATGCAGGGCGGGCTGCCTCCAACGGTCCTCGTCGTGGACGTCGTTCCCCTCGCGCCAGCGCTGCTGCAGCATCAGCAGTGCCTGCTCTGCGCCCTCGGCGCGCTCATCCTCCCGCCTCGATTCCCGCTCGGTCTGCATCGTCGCGTCGATGCGCGCCTTCACGTTCTGGGCCGCTGGCGTGACCTTCGTCGACTTCCCCCACCTGTGCCATCTCTGCGCCAGGACTGCCTCGGGCCCTTTCTGGGGCGCGCAGCGCCGCGGCCAGCGGCCGTGGTCATTGTGCCAGGCCAACACGTCGCGAAACGTCGCGGCCGCGAGGTCCCGTCGGCCCCCCGCTGTCCGCGGAGTCGGGCCCCGGAGGCTACCCGCCCCAGCGGTCTGCTGGGGGCGCCTGGCCGAGGCGCCCAGCGTCCGGAGACCCCCCTTCGGGCCCGATGCTGGAGTGCACGCGGCAGCTTTCGGCGCCGGGGAACGGCGGGGCGAATGCTCTCTTTTCCCCGTCACTCGGCGCCGAGGGGGAGGCTCCTCCTGCTGGCGCCGCGGCGTCTGGGGTTTCCCCCGCTGGGCCCTGCGCGTGCTCAGTGCGCAGGCGGCGCAGCTCCGCGCGCACCTCCGAGGCGCGCTCGACCCGCCTCCGATCCGCCGTAGCCGCGGGCATGGTCTCCCGCAGCGGCCCGTGCAGATAGTAACCATCTCTTGCTAGCAGTCGCACCTGGAAGGTCACTCCACGTGCTCGCTCTTTCTTATCCACTCTGATCCGATAGTCGGCCCCGCTGCCCTTCGGGGGCATCTGCGCGGCGCCCCACTCGGCGCGCCGCGAGGGCCGCGGCCCGCGGAATCCCACCCGACTCGCGCCCGTCGTCCCGGGCGACGTGCTGGACTGCCGTGCTGCCTGGTCTGCCGTGCTGGACTGCCGTGCTGCCTGGTCTGCCGTGCTGGTCTGCCGTGCTGCTGCGGTCTGCTCCTGTGGTCTGTCGTGCTGGTCTGCCGTGCAGCTGTGGTCTGCTATGTTCTTGTGGTCTGCCGTGCTGGTCTGCTGTGCTGGTCTGCTGTGCTGGTTTGCCGTGCTGGTCTGCCGTGCCCGTGCTGGTCTGCCGTGCTGCTGTGGTCTGCTATGTTCTTGTGGTCTGCCGTGCTGGTCTGCCGTGCTGCTGCGGTCTGCTTCTGTGGTCTGCCGTGCTGGTCAGCCGTGCGGCTGTGGTCTGCTATGCTCCTGTGGTCTGCCGTGCTGGTCTTCCGTTCTGCCCGGTCTGCCGTGCTACTGTGGTATGCTGTGCTCCTGTGGTCTGCCGTGCTGGTCTGCCGTGCTGCTGTGGTCTGCCATGCTCCTGCGGTCTGCCGTGCTGTTCTGCCATGCTGGTCTGCCGTGCTGCTGTGGTCTGCTATGCTCCTGTGATCTGCCGTGGTGGTCTGCTGCCTGGCTGGTGTGCCACATAGAGACGTACACCACGCACAAGCCATATTCACGACGTCAATCCCACCCGCCCGCCCCCCCCAGACCACTCCCCGCGCGCGCGCCTTACACCCCCCCCCGCCCGTTCCCCCCAGAGCACATCCCGCGCGCACGCCGCGCATCCGCCCCGCCCCGCCCGTCCAGCGCACACCCTGCACACACGCGCGGACACGCGCGCACAGCCGCACACAGCCGCAGCCGCGCGCGCAGGCACACGCACACAGGCACACGCGCACACACGCACACGCACACGCGCACACACACACACACGCACAGGCAACATACCTTCACGCAGACCGCAAGAGCAGGGTAGACCAGCATTGCAAAAAAGAGCAGTGCCGCAGTCCATCACGCACGGACGCACATGCACATACTCCACGCACGCACGCGCACGCGCAAACGCACGCACGCCCCCGCAGACCCGCGCGGCAGACCAACACAACATAGCATATTTCACACACCTAGCGGACAAAAGCGACGCTTCCCGTTCTTGTCTGGTCAGCTTCCTGAAAAATGGTCCTTCCGCCATGGGACATCCTCAATAAATCGGCTGCGGAGGGGACTCCGAACCAGCATTATCTTGGAATCGCTTTCGGAAGGTTTCAAAACGGCAAAAAACATCCCTTAAAGGCTCCCCAGAGGGCTTCAAAAAAGCGCCCCGAAGGACCCCCAAGAGACCCCCAAGAGGCGCCCAGGGGGCCCCCGAGAGCGTCCGGTGAGACCCCCAGATTGCCCAAGAGAGCCCCAAGACGGGCCAAGATAATCCCAAGACAGCCCAAGAGAGCTCCCACAGACCTTCGAGACGCGCCCGGACAGTCCAAGAGGATCGCAGAAGCCTCCAAGAGGCTCCCAAAATGCTACATCTTGGCTCAAGCAGCGCACTATCAAACACTACTTCTCACGTTCACCTTTTCTTGCCTCCTGGCAACGTACAATACATCAAACCGTTCCACTTGGTGGGATGGCGGCGACCCAGACGCAGTGGGCCATGCGTCTGGTGGTGCTGTTCGCCCTGGTCTCCGTCGCGAGTTGCCACAACGTTTCCGGTACGCCGGTGGATGGGGTCACCAGAACACTCAATTGGTGGTGTGGATTACATTCCGACTTCGTCAACCGTTTGTCAGGCATCCAGTCCATTGCCATTTGCGACCAGCTATGCGTAGCAGAGTCCACGTGCCTTGGCAGCACTTACTGCGGCGGCTCACGTTGCATTCCTGGCGGCTCCAAATACTACCAGCAATGCGTTATTGCTACCAGCTTGGATAATTGCCAAGAGCGCGCTAATGAACAGGATTGGGTGTGGGCGCCAAGGTCTCTCCTCACTGCCGCACCGACGCCGGCGCCGACCCTGTCACTGTCAGCAAAAGGGGATCCCCACTTGCAGAATATTCATGGTGAGCGGTTCGATTTGATGATGCCAGGTAAGCACGTGTTGGTAAGCATCCCTCGTGACTCGGTCGCTGAAGACGCGTTGCTCCGCGTGGAGGCCCGGGCGAGCAAATTGGGTGGACAATGTGAAGATGTATATTCTTCAGGCTCACGCCACGTCCGCCGACCCCTTAAATGCGTTCGAGCAAGACATGTTTGACGTTGTTGAAAGAGCAGGCGGACATGTCAGGTGCACAGAAGAAGCACAATTCATCGGGGGAGAGGCTCTGTCGGAAATGCGCGGAGTGGCGAGAGAACGAGGTGCGACGCGACGCGCGCGGCGTGCGGAGGAACGTTCTCGGACACGAAAGAGTTGCAGCAACGACAGGTGGGGAATCATCAGAAGGCGACAGGGGCGGCGCGCGCAAGAGAAGACTACCGAAGTCGGAGAGGTCGTTTGGCGTCTCGGAGCTCTCGTGGGCCTTCTGGAGGCTTCTGGGGGTCCTTCTTGGCCCGTGTTTAGGCCCTCTTGGGATCTCTGGGGAGGCATCTTGGGGCTATCTTTGGGGCCTCTTTGCCCGTCTTGGAGCGTCGGGGAGCCGGAAAGGCGGAAAAGCAAAAAACATAGAAAAAACATTATGGAAAATCAACAATTTTAGACTCTTGGGGCCCTCTTGGGAGGCTTGTTTGGGACCTCGGGGGCCGTCTTGGAGACCTCTTGGCCCGTCTTGGGGCCATCTTGGGCGTCTTGGGGCCGTCGTTTGGCGTCTCGGGGCCTGCGTGGGCCGTCTTGGAGGCCTCTTGGGGGCTTCTTGGCCCGTCTTGAGGCCCTCTTGGGCTCGGGAAAGCCCCGTGAACCGCTCGTCCCGGCCGTGCTGCGCTCGTCCCGGACCCCCCCCCTCCAAATCGGCCCTCTTGGAAAATCTTGGGGACCTCTTGGGCCGTCTTGGGGCCGTCTTGGGCCGTCTGGAGGCCGTCTTGGGGGCCTCTTGGGCCATCTTGGGGCTATCTTTGGGGCCTCTTTGCCCGTCTTGGAGCGTCGGGGAGCCGGAAAGGCGGAAAAGCAAAACACATCGAAAAAACATTATGGAAAATCAACAATTTTAGACTCTTGGGGCCCTCTTGGGAGGCTTGTTTGGGACCTCGGGGGCCGTCTTGGAGACCTCTTGGCCCGTCTTGGGGCCATCTTGGGCGTCTTGGAGCGGTCGTTTGGCGTCTCGGGGCCTGCGTGGGCCGTCTTGGAGGCCTCTTGGGGGCTTCCTGGCCCGTCTTGAGGCCCTCTTGGGCTCGGAAAAGCCCCGTGAACCGCTCGTCCCGGCCGTGCTGCGCTCGTCCCGGACCCCCCGCGCTCGTCCCAGACCCCCCCCCCCTCCAAATCGACCGGACGGGGCTCCCGGGGGAGGGGTTTGGGGAGGGGGAAGCATCTCACGCGCCGATGATCCCCAAGGGGTCGGCGGATTTCACAGAACTTAATATTACAGGAGCTTGGGCCTATGCAAAACGCACAGGCGGTTACCATTTCCGGGCGCAGCAGGAAACCGACGGCACTGGTAATTGGGTCACGATGGGCAACGTCGAGCTGAAGATCGTTCAAGGACACACCGAAACCAGCACCCGGTACTTGAATTTTTTCGTCAAGCATTTGGGACGAACGGGGTTTGCAGTCGGAGGTCTATTGGGGGAGGAGGACCATTCTGACGTGAGCACGCCTCCGGCGGGATGTGTGCAGCATGTGAGCCTGTGGAAGGCGCGCTCGCGCGCGCACGGCTCAGGTTCGCCTGCGACCGCGGTCGCGGTTGCAACCTTCGAGTGATCGCTCGCCCCCGGGGGCTCGTCATTTTGCCATGGGCTTGGCTTGCCCCTAGAGGACTTCTGTCCCCCCGTAGACCGGATATCCTTGCTTGCGTCGGTCAGCCGGCTCGCGCGCGCCCAGCGGGGGCAGCAGAAGTCTTCTGGACCGCGTTTGCGTTCTGCGTTTGCCTAAAAATAAATTTAAACAGCAATAAAAACGAGATTCCCCAAATGCTCCCAACGGGCCCCAGCAAGGCCCCCAAGAGGGTCCCAAAGAGCCCTTGACGTTTCAAAAGAGGTCCATCAAATCCACAGGACGGCAGACTCACTCGACAGACCAGCGCGGCAGACCAGCACGGCAGAGTTCGACCTCCAAGTTGAGCGGGGGACCAGCACAATAAACCGATAACATATGTTTCTGTTTGCTCCGGTATTTGTCTCTGACAGACGATCTCTGACAGACGCGGTGGACCAAGCCAGCGCTTCCCGTTCTTGTCCGGTCAGGTTTGACTGTCCCGGGGGGCGCCCTCGGGGCCGAGATCGAGGGGGAACCTCTGAATACAGCTGGCACGAGGGTCAATTAAGAACAACCTTCGCTTCGGAGGGGTACCCTGATGTTCTTCGCCCTCCGGCTTCTCGCTCTGGGATGTTCTTCATTTTTGGCGTCTCCACGGGGCCTCGGCCTTCGGCGAAGGGGCTCGTCTTCTTGATCCACGTTCTCATGGCCATGTTTCGACCGTATCTTAGGTCGGCGAAAGGCCGTTGAAACATCGATGAGGAGGAGGAGGACAAACATCAACGACGACGACTCCGACGACGACGACGACGACGACGACGACGACGACGACGACGACGACGAAGACGACGACGACGACGACGACGACGGGGACGACGACGACGACGACGACGACGACGACGAGGAGGAGGAGGGGGAGGGGGAGACGAGTCGACCCTGGGGCCCATCCAGGGGCGCGTGTGGGCCAGCCTCCGCGGCGACGAGGTTGCCCCGGGCGGCCCAGAAAGAGCGGACCTCCATCGAATTGTCGTCGGAAATCCCTTCGAACCTCGAAGCGCGAACCTCCGTCGAGTCATCGTCGAAGGACCGGAGGGTCCAAATCCGCCCAGGGGTCTTGATCCCTCCAGGGGTCCAAACGCACCACTTCTTCGAGCCACGTCCAGCCGCGGCGACGAGGAGGGCCCCCGAGGGCCAAAAGGCTTCGAAAATCGATCCTCGAAGCTCGACCCTCCACCGATCGAGGAGGAGGAGGAGGATGACGGCCCGGACATCTGCGCGCTTTCGATGCGTGGTCGCCGGGGGTCCCAGGAGGTGTGGACAATTTCCCTAGGGCCGGCTGTTCGTCCGACGGCCCCGAGGCCCGGCAACGGCCCCCGGAGGCCGAAAGCGGCCAAAAAAGCAGCCGCGCCGATTTGTTTGTCCGAGCGCCTGATCTCCGGGTCGATCGATCGAGGAGGATGAGGAGGAGACGACCGACGACAGATGACAGACGACAGACGACCGACGACGACGACCGACGACCGACGACAGATGACGACCGACGACCGACGACCGACGATGATGACGACTGACGACCCACGACGAAGACGACCGACCACCGACGAGCGACGACGTCGTCGTCGACGACGACGACGACGACGCCGACGACGACGACGGCGACGACGACGACGACGACGACGACGACGGACGACGGACGACGGACGACGGACGACCGACGACCGACGACCGACGACCGACGACCGACGACCGACGACCGACGACCGACGACCGACGACCAACGACGACCGACGAGGGTGAAGTACCCGAAGGAAAAAATGTAAACACTTAGTTCTCCATCGACTTTTGCGCGGGGTCACGCGGGGAACGAGGAATCCTGAAATCATCGGGGCCGAGGAATCCTGCAGACACCTCGAGACTCCTCCTTCTAATTCATCCGAATTGCGATGCGACGTCCTCCCCTTATTACCATTCGGGCGCTCTTTCGGTGTGCCCCCTGATGCTAAAATATCATTGTGTATCGCTCTTCAGACTTTCGCCTTTCGCCTTTGTCTCTTTGGGAGGTGAGGGTGATGACATGTGGATCGCCATCGACTTTTGCACGAAGAGCGAAGGGCGGCCCGCGAATCCTCCAGACACCTCAAGACACCTCCAACTCCTTCATCGCAATTCCGATGCGACATATTGCACTAATTGTAATGGCCTCCGGCCAGCGCCGCCGATCCGGGGCGCTGCCGCTGCTGTCGGGAGCAGCTCAGTGCGCCCCTCCTCCTCCTCCTCCTCCTCCTCCTCCTCCTCCTCCTCCTCCTCCTCACC
>CAUYUJ010001424.1:67500-101393 GCA_963575745.1 Prorocentrum cordatum | reverse complement strand
GTAGTGGTAGTAGTAGTAGTAGTAGTAGTAGTAGTAGTAGTAGTAGTAGTAGTAGTAGTAGTGGTAGTAGAGTAGTGTAGTAGTAGTAGTAGTAGTTAGTAGTAGTCGTCGTAGTAGTATTAGTAGTAGTAGTAGTAGTAGTCGTAGTAGTAGTAGTAGTAGTAGTAGTCGTAGTAGTAGGAGTAGTAGTAGTAACAGTAGTAGTAGTAGCCGTCGTAGTAGTAGTGGTAGTCGTATAGTCGTAGTAGTAGTACTGGCAGCAGCAGCAGCAGCAGCAGCAGCAGCAGTAGTAGTAGTAGTAGTAGTAGTAGTAGTAGTAGTGGTAGCAGTTTTAGTAGTAGTAGTAGTAGTAGTAGTAGTAGTAGTAGTAGTAGTAGTAGTAGATAGTAGTCGTAGAGGTCGTCGTCGTCGTAGTCGTCATCGTCTACGTAGTCGTAGTTGTAGGCGTAGTCGTAGTCGTAGGCGTAGTAGTCGTAGTAGCCGTTGTAGTAGTAGTAGTAGTAGTAGTAGTAGTAGTAGTAGTAGTAGTAGTAGTAGTAGTAGTAGTAGTAGTAGTAGTAGTAGTAGTAGTAGTAGTAGTAGGAGTCGTAGTCGTAGTCGTAGTCGTAGTCGTAGTAAGAAAGCCCTAAAGCAAAGAGTAGTATAGTAGTAGTAGTCGTAGTAGTAGTATAGTAGTCAGTATTAGTAGTAGTCGTAGTCGTCGTCGTCGTCGTCGTCGTCGTCGTTCGTCGTAGTGTAGTAGTAGTAGTAGTTAGTAGTCTAGTAGTAGTAGTAGTCGTTAGTTAGTTAGCGTAGGTCGTAGTCGTATTATTTATTATTATTAATTTGTAATAGTAGTAGTAGTAGTAGTAGTAAGTAGTAGTAGTGTAGTAGTAGTAGTAGTAGTCGTAGTAGTAGTAGAGTAGTAGTAGTAGTAGTAGTAGTAGTAGTAGTAGTAGTATAGTAGTAGTAGTAGTCGTAGTAGTCGTAGTAGTAGTAGTAGTAGTAGTAGTAGTAGTAGTAGTAGTAGTAGTAGTAGTAGTCGTAGTAGTAGTAGTAGTAGTAGTAGTAGTAGTAGTAGTAGTAGTAGTAGTAGTAGTAGTCGTAGTCGTAGTCGTAGTCGCACTAGGAGTAGCACTAGCAGTAGCAGTAGCAGCAGCAGAAGCACTAGCAGCAGCAGAAGCACTAGCGGTAGCAGTAGCAGTAGCAGAACCAGTCGCAGTATCAGTAGCAGTAGCCTCAGCAGTAGCTGTGTAGCACCAGCAGTAATAGTGGTAGTTAGTAGGGGTAGGAGAACTGGGAGCAGGAGGCCCGTTCCAGATATCAGCGCCGCCCCCCGGGCAGGAAAGCGGCCTCCACCACTGCCCCGTCCCGAGCCGGTGGCGCCCCTCTGCCGCGCGCGGCCGCTCGCCCTCTTTGTCCGCCTGCCGCCCTCCTGCCTCCCGGCTCCTCCTCCCCTGTCGTCATCGTGCTGGATGCCCCCAGATCCGAGGCTCCGGACAAGATGGATCGGCCGTCCCCGAGATCGTCAAAGACCGACTCGGAATCAAAAGCCGCTCTTCGGGAAGTTGTCCAGACTTTTGGGGGTCCACGCTTCGCGTGTAGCCACCAGCCAATGCAGAAACGATGCCCAGGAGAGTTGGGGTGATCCGGGAAGCGGGAAGCGGGGGAGCATACAGAGGAACAAAAGGTTGGAGAAACCGTCGTGCCTTATGAGGCGGAAGAAGGATGAGGAATCGGAGGAGGAGAAGGAGGAGGAGGAGGAGAAGGAGGAGGATGAGGGCGAGGAGGGGGCAGGAGGAGGAAGACGTGGAGATGGACGAGGAGGAGGAGGAGGTGAGGGAGGGTGAGGAGGAAGGAGGAGGAGGAATAGTAAGCGGATGAGGATGAGGAGGAGCAGGCGTAGGAGGAAAGGGGCGAGCAAAAGTGCCACACGCCTTTTGAATGCCTCTCGGAGTCTCCTCGGATGTCTCTCGGAAGCTTATTGGAGCGTCTGGGGAGTATCTTGGCGGGCCCAGGGCCGTCTTTGGCGTCTTAGGTTCTTCGGGGGTCCATTTCAGGCCTCTTCGGGGTCTCTTGGAAGCCTCTTGGAGGCCTCTTGGGGCCGTCTGGGCGCCTCTTGGGGCCCTTTTGGGGCGCTCTTGGTAGCTTTCGGGTCGCTCTTGGGGCCATCTTGGAGGACATCGACCAAAGAAGGGGAGGGCCGCAATTAGCGTCGCCCCTTGGGAGCCCCCAGTGCCGCCTCTTGGGCTCCTCTTGGGGCGCTCTTGGAGCGCTCTTGGGCGCTCTTGGGGCCGTCTTGGGGCTGACAGGCAAGCCTGGAGCCACTTGGGGTACCTGTATGACGTGGGGCTTGGGCTCGACGCTGGCAACCTGGCATTCGACATGACGTGGGCCACCCTGGTCTGGTCCGTTGGCCTGGGCCCCCCCTGGGACACCCCCCGGTGCCAGATTTTCCTCGACGAACCTCCCCCACGGCCACAGGTCCAGGGACGAATCGCCCGGCGACCCCAGAACAAAGGCCGTTGCACCTCCTCCAACGTCCAGCGCCAAGTGCCCCAAGCATGGCCCTTTGGGACCAGGACCTGCCCGCGCCACCTTGTTTACCCTGGCTTTGACACCCTGGCCAGTCTTCTGCAGGGCCACGAGGGAACGGCACAGCACCGACTCGACTTGCTCGACCCCGACGACCACATTATGTCCACCGAGGGGGCCCGCTGCGCCCTCACCATTATGCTGCTTAGGAAGCGCGAGCCACGGGCACGCCTCTGGCCCTTTCCTGACCCCTCCGGGTCTGGAGACCCCCTCGAGGCCGTCCTGGGAGTCAGCTGCCCCTCGCAAAACGACCACCAACACTTCTGCTCCAATTCGCGGCTTCCTGGGGTCTCGCGCCCACTGACATCCGCCGTCTTCACGGCAGGCTCGAGGGTCTGATGGCCATTGTGAGCGAGCTCGTGGTCCCCGCCCACCGCCGTTCCACCGCTAAGCAGGCGCACTGCCCCACTACCTATGCCGAGATGGAGAAGTTTCCCTTCAAGCTGAGGAGATGGTCTTGGAGAAGATCGTGAGGCCTGCCAACATCGGCATTCTTCCGCGGTCGGAATGCAGCATCTGCGTCCTACACCGGGATCTCGCAGGCCATGACAGAAGCTTAGGCCCCGATGTCGGCCCCTTGAAGCTGATTTTCCTCAGTGGAGGCTTCTCGTTGGGGCAGATCCCCCTGGGCAGGGCGCTGCCGCCCGCTCCACTCCCTAGCGTGACCAAGACCCCCTGCTACCTGGCCCTGGCGACGCCCGATTTTGCGCCGACAGAAAGACGGCCAGGTACAAGTGCGACCGCTGCTACAACTCAGGCACACCGAGGGCACTTGGCTCAACGACACCATCCGCTCGTACTTGGCTCAGAATCGCTAGCAGGCGCATGCCAATGGATTCGACTGCACATGGTTGTGCGGCCAATGCTGGGCGGAAGAGGTTGCGAAGCAGGGCCATCAAGTTCCCCAGAAGAACCCCTCCACGAGCAGGTGCAAGCCCTTTCGCTGGTCAGGACCCCCCCAGGCCCCCTCCAGTGGACGCCTTAGCTCTGGCCGCTTCCCAGCGCACGCACTTGGCGCTGCCCCCCCCACAGTGGCCCCTGGCGCCATCGAGGACTACCTGCTGGTGCCCACGGGCCTTCAGGCGCCAAGGAGCGCCAACACCACCCGACCGCCCACCTGGCTAAAGGACGACAGGTTCGGTTAATCAGCAGCTGATTCCAATCGCCACACCGCCGCGTGCGACGGGTGCCCACCCGGGACCCCTCCTCTCTTCTGGCAGGCCGGTGCGCCCCGCGCTGGGCTGCTTCGTGTGGGGGGCTGACATGGAGTCGTGGCGCGCAGGCGCCGGCGGTCTCCCTGCGTGGGAGGGCCAGGCCGTGGCCTGGAACAACCGCAACTGGAACGCCGCGGGGATGTGTCGCCGATGCCTCGTCCACGCATGGGACGTCAAGCCCAGAGTCGTTGACGGTCTCCGCGACCGCGACACCCACTTGATTTACCCCTGCTCCCCAACTTCGAAGCCGCGCTCCGCCCCTCCAGTGCCCGACGAGCCGTCGCTAGCCAACGAGCTGGCACCCGGCCGCGCCTCTGCCACGAAACCCGTGCCGTGCAGCAAGAACGGTGGTACCATCGGCTGTTCCCCCCGGGACCACTGCGGGAGACCTCCCGCAGTGCGCTGGTCCGTGGAGATGCGCGACCTCCTCCCCCGCATCGACCCCCCCAGGGGCCCCGCGCTTGCGTGCATTGTCATCGACCTGGAGGCCGCCGCGGAGGATGAGCAGAGCCGCCCGAGCGTCAAGCCCATCGAGGTCAGGTTGATTGACTTCCTGCGCGACCAGGGCCCAATTGTGGTCGCATAGCTGGTCAGGGACGTCAAGGGCTCCGAGACCCCTGACAGCTGGGGCCCGCCCTTGCTACGCCCCTTCCTGAAGGGGGTCTGCGGCAACAGAGTTGCGCCCAATCGCCTTCCCAATTAGTTTCGCTGGCAAGGTGAGCGACTCGCCGCCGCCCGCGTGGTCGCACGCTTCTGCGCTTACTCGTCCGACAGCACAATGCGTCCTAATTTGCTCCAGCATGCCACTCGACGGTCCGTGTGCGGCCCATCCCCACTCCGCCGCGCGCTGGATGCTCTTGTGGGGTTCCTGGCGCAGCTCAGCTCCGACAGACTCGCCTCTGGGTCCTTTCGCGATCTGGCCAAGGACACCCCCTTCGAGGACGCGCAGGAGCTATGCAGGCAGCTCGACAACGCCCCTGCCAGGGGGCGCAG
The DNA here is from genome assembly GCA_963575745.1 of Prorocentrum cordatum. Lineage (NCBI taxonomy): Eukaryota > Dinophyceae > Prorocentrales > Prorocentraceae > Prorocentrum > Prorocentrum cordatum. The sequence goes on along the minus strand of CAUYUJ010001424.1, from coordinate 96,612 downwards.
CGACAACGATTGGTGGGCGCAGTTCAACGACGACCGGAGGGGGAACGCCGACCCACCTGCTGAGTTCCGCACCTTTGCCGCCCACACGTTCGATTAACCTGACTGGGGCGACGCCGTGCCCCCCCCTCGACGCCCGCGTGGAGTGGAACCAGCCCTCTCCTCGCACGTAGGGCCACTTCCCGTTCCCCAGCGGACGGCCACTCACGGCGGGCGAGCCCAACCGCCGACGACCCCGGCACTGGTGCAACGGCCCCGGGCACGCCCCCCCTGCGGGTTCACCGATAGGTGTCTCTGAATAAATGTTGAGGCAATGTCGTCAACTCTCTCTAGGTCCGTGGATCTTAAGCTCTCTTTTACCTCAGCACGCGCGAGGCCAACGATGTATATCCCTCCTCGCCGCAAGCGTTGGTCTGCACGCAGTCCGGGTATACTCCAGATAGCCAGCCCTCGAATCTGTCCCAGGGAAAACTCTCTGTCTGAATATTATGATTTTCAATCTCGATAATCTGGCTGGCTCTCTGGAACCAGCAAGTAATGTGTCTGACCGCCCAAAAGGCGGCTCAAGGGGCCCCTAAGCCACCATGATTACGGATTGCTGCAAATGACACTCGTCTCGCACTTACGGAAACGAAACGGACACGATTGAGTTCGCATCCCCAGAAATCTTTGTTGCAGCTACTGCATGGAAACGGCTTGGAGCCTCGAAACGTCCGCGCCCATTCTGGTGCGTCTCAGAAAATAAAACACGCAGTAGAACAGGCCATAAGACAGGCAACAGGACAGGCAACTGCAGCACAGCGGCGTCAGCCATAGGATGTAGGCTCACTCACTATCATGTTATCGTCATCATTGTCATCACCATCTGCTGCATCTGGTAACGACACTCCCACTTTCATGCATGCCTTCTTGATGAGGCCAGAGATATCCTTGTTGTTCTCGAACCTGCTCATCCCGCGCTCCTTGCGCTTCTTGGCACTGAGCTGCTCGTCGTCGTCTACCAGTGCCCAGCTCCGCGTCTTCATGTGCAGATCGATGGGCCCTGTAGCTGTCGTCTTTGTCAAGCTGTCGGCCAGGTTGGCCTCGGAGTGGCACCACCGCACAATCAACTCTGTCTCGTTGATGCACTTCTCGAAGGCCATCAGCTCGAGCGCCGTCCGCTTCTCGGCCAGGCTCTGCATCTGCACCTGCTTGGCCAGACAGTCGTAGATGCTCTTAGCGTCCACGCACAGCGTCCACGCACAGGCACGATCGTACCTGCTTCACGCCCTCCAGCATCGGCTTTGCCGTCTTGCTCTCGCTCGCGGTTCCCACGGCCACGTCCGAAACAAAACCGTTCAGCTCGGCCCCACATCATTCTTACCATGAAAAGCTCGTCCTCTGTCACTGTCAGTGCCTGAACCTCGGCCGCCAACGAACTCCTGGCCACGCGCTGTAGCTTGCCACTGCGATGCGAAACCCAGCCAACTGGGGCCCGCTTGCCGTTCAGAATATCCGCTGGCGCGATCCCGATCACATATCCTCCTGTCGAGAGCCCGTCTTGTCGATTCGCCCAGGCTGCATCACTCAAGCCTACGACCACTCCTTCTCCCTCGAAGCTCTCGAACTTCAGCTTATAGCCGTGATCGTTCTTCATCTGTCTGATCAGCTTGTTGATCCCGAAGAGCGCCTCCACGGTCGCCGTCGGTCCACTGCTCTGATATATTGAGCACTGCGCCTGATATTTCGGCATCGCCTGCGTCGCCACCCACTGGATCTCGCCCGGTGCCCCCCGAGGCATCGTCATCTCCTTATCCGTCAGCTTCTGGTCCCGTTGTTTGCGACGCTCCTGTCCGATATTGATCTCGGTGATGTTGTCGATGAACTCCTTCTGGTGTATGGTGATCTCGCTGCTGGCCGTCTGCATGACCGACAGTCCGGTCTGCTTGAAGCTTCCTTCCTCCCATGGAGTCCAGCGGAACGCCTTCTGCAGCTTCACCTCGATCTCTCGCCATCGAACTCCACCATCTCCGGCGATCAGGAAGTCGTCCACGTGGGTGCCAACTACCCCGAACACGTTGTTGTTCCCGTCGCTGAAAACCCAGACGCACGGGTCCGACACGCATCGTTGCCCACCGAGCTGCTCCATCAGGGTGTCCACGCTCTCGTACCACGACTTTGTGCTTGACATAATCCGTACACTGCCTTCTTTAGTCTCACCGCTGTCCCTCCAGGTACTCCGAACTCCTCCGCCAGCTCATCGTTGGCCTCGATGTAGGTCGGCTTGTCGTCTGGTATCCCTTTTCCTTGCAGGAAAGCGGCCTTGACGCCCCCCTTCTTCAGCTTCCACTTCTTCATGGCCGTAAGCTGGAAGATCATGTTCCGAGCTCTCCTGGTCATGGTCGGCGATGCCACTGGTTCTTCTCCTAGCCGAGGATCTTGATATCCCAGCACTACCAGTCTCGCCTTTGCTCGGCTGCCTCCTGTCGCTTCGTCCTTCTTCCAGGTGAGTACCCAGCGCGTCTTCAGGACGTCCGACGACTTCGGCTTGATGTGTGGCGGTAGCCTCTCCAGCACGTCGTTGGCGATCCAGTCTCTCACCTCGATCAGCTTCGCCCCCTTCATCAGACTCTTCTGCTCGTCGGTCATGTGCTTGACACTTGCCTCAGACCTTCCTTTCTTCATCGCCTTGGTGATGTACTGCTCCGGCTGCCTCGTGAACTTGTTCATGCTGTTCGCGTCGAACGCCTCGAACGCTACCTCGATGTAGTCGATCCCCGTCGGGATCTCCAGGTCCTCCTGGATCTCCGTAGCAGCCCATGCCGCCACGTCGAAGTTCTCCCAGTCGAGCTTGTCCCAGTCCATCTGGTCACCGTCCGCGATCTTGTCATTGAAGAAGGCACTGTAGCTCCTCAGTGCTGGTCCGGATCCTGACCCTCCTCTTCGTCTTTTCGAACAGGTCGGTCTTGACTTTTCTCTTCTCGACGATCCGTCTTTTGAGATCTGCTCCTCCTGCAGTTGTCTGTTTCGTGTTCTTTACTTTCTCGCTCTCGATGTCATCCATTGACGGCTGGTCTTTCCCATCGTCCCCATGGGTCTCCGGTACCTGCTCCACGACCATCTTCTTCGCCTGCTCATGGATCACCTCCTTGGCGTTCTGATCTACCTTCATCTCCTCTGGCTTGTCCGTGATCGGAAACAGGTAGGTCCTGCCAGTCCAGCGTCGTCCCATTGACCTCGTAGACTTCCCGTGCACGTTCCAGTTGTCGTCCTTGACCGTCTCCTCGGATCCGTCCTCATACCTGATCACGGTGATCCTTTCCATGGTCGTCTTTTCCGGTTTGGCTCTGAAGCCTCTTGGCGTAAACAGCGCCACTCTCGGTCGTAAATGTACTCTGATGTGTGCAGGTCGTCCTTCGAACTCACCTTCTTCCCAGTGGTCCTCCTTGTCTCCGTCTTCTGGTGCACGAGCTGTGGTCTCCGGTGTGTAGGTCTCCTCATTCATCGGCGCGTCCTCTTTGTCCACGGAAATCACATCCCCCTTGTTGAGACTCTCCAGTCCTTCCACGAATGTCCAGGGTGTGTGCTTTTCCTCGAAGAACATCTCTTCTTCTCTTGGACTTGCCGCTCGTAGTTGTTCGGGTGCACACCTCCACAGCCTCGACCCCATCACGACCCATACCTTTCTGGATTGAACGAGCGTCCCGTCGCTTGTCTTGGTCGTCTGCACCCCGAGGATGGTGCCTGGTCCAAACCATCTGCCCTTGTCAATCCCATGATGTCGTGGTCCTGCTGGTGCTGGTTGTTTAGCCTGCTTACCACATCTCCATACACATACCAGCATCCCAGGATACAGGTGTTGTGGTTGTTGATCTCGTGCTGCTGCTGCTCTCGTCTGCTGCTGCTTGAGAATCCGCTCGCCAATGATCTTTGATGCCAGCACCCGCTTGGACAGGTTCTCCATGTAGCTCTGGTTCGTGCACTTCACGACGTCCAGGTGATCCTCCTTCTTGAGAGTCCCTGACCAGTTCTTGTCTCGTCCGAAGGCCCATTGGCTTGGGTTGTATCCATCGACTCTCTCGACCGTGTTATGTGCCTCCACCGCCGCATGTACAGCTGCCTCCAGGTCGGTCTCATGATCACGCTGCATGGCCTTGGCGCACTCGAACACCGTCTTGATTGCACGCTCCGCGATGCCATTCTGCCAGTGAGCCTGGGTGGCACACGGATCCACCTGCACTCCTTCACCTGCAATATTGTCATAGAACTCGTGTGACACGAATGCTCCTTCCGGATCGGGCCTCAGTACGCTTGGCATTCCATGCCGATCTGGCCAATGTCCTCTGAACGCATCCAGCAGCTCCTTGGCGGTGCAGTTCCTCGACTCCTGAGCGGGTATTGAGAAGATCTTGACCGCCAGCGTCAGCTTACTCGCCTCGTCCACGATCACAAGGTACTTCCGCTTGATCTGGTCGTTGCCTACGATCTCCTTCACGTCGATGCCGACCACCTGCCATAGATCTCGAGCTGGCTCGAGTACCGCTGCTGGTCTCGGTCTTGGTTTCTGATTCTCAATGCACGAGCTGCACTTGATCTGCTTCACGGCTGCGATTGTCGTCGCTGAAGCCCCACGTCTTCGCAGGATCCTGATCATCACCCTCTGTGGTCGACGTCCAGTATTCCGATGCAGCCGCATCGCTGCTTTCATTAACTCATTCTGCTTCAGCGCCGGCAGGTCGTTCCATTGTTGTTGCTCGTCGCTTGTCAACTCTTAGCTCCCTCTCATGGTCGAACATCTCCTTGTTGTCGTTCGCCAGGGCTTCCTCCTGTCTCAGCTCCTCGATCATGCCCATCAGCTTCGGCGGTTCCACGATATTCCGCCAGATGATCCTTGCCATTCGTGCGGGGTATTTGCCCGATAGTGTAGCATCCTTCCCACAGCATTCTGCATGTCCGTGTCCTTGGGGATCTGGGCAGCGTTTGCCACTCAGGGCCGTTGCGAGCTTCTTCCTGCTGGTCCACAGCGTCCACGGTTTGTATATCGGCTCGCCCTTAGTGTTGACCACCCCGACCTGGCACCCGTCGAAGTTCACCTTCTCCATGCCAATCTCACCAAAGAACTCTATCAGCTCCGGGAAGAACTTCCAGCCATGGCAGTTACGTGGCCACTCGAAGTGCACGTCCCCACCATTGTCCTTGACAACCCTGCTTACTTCCATGAAGTGATTCACAATCTTCTTGAGGTTCTTCTTTCGTGCTTCGAGCTTCTTCCAGTACTGACCATCCTGTCTGTCGATGTAACCGTTGTGAAGCGCGCTGACGGCTGTGCACGGTAGGCTTCCCCAGATGTCTGCTCCAGGGTTTTTCACCGCCAGGTTCTTGGCCAACTCCAGTCCATGTTTCGTGCTGAGATCCGCGTCCTTCCGCGTGATCCTGATGATCTCGGCGTCCTCGCATTCCTCCGCGACCTTCCCGAGCTGGCTGTCCTCCTCCGTGCAGAACTCGATCAGCTGTTTCACGTAGAGGTCTGTCGCCATCCCAGCTTCTGTCACCTGCTCTAGCACCCAGCTGTAGTCCTTCAGGTTAATCTCCTCCTTGTGGTACTCGACGTCGATCCCAAACGTGATGACGTCGTCGTCCCCTGAGGGGACGTCTAGGTCGGTTCTCAAGGACCCACAGGCTCCCCAGCCTGGGGAGACTCCTTCTTCTTCCTGCGAGTCGGTGGGTCCGTCCTCCGCTTGGTGCTGTCGCGCATCTGGTCGAACATCATGTCGGCCTTGCTCATCTGATCGGTGCTCGGGTACGGCGTCTCCTCCTCCTCTGATTCTCCGGCCTTCTCGAATGAGTCCTCCGAAGACACCTCTTCGATCTTGGTCCGGCTCTCTCTCTCCGACGTCGCCTTCTCCTTGGTGACCTTCTCCTTCGTCACTTCTTCGATCTTGATCTTTCCCACGGTCGGTCCCAGAGCTCCCTTCTGCCTGTACCTGCCCGTCGCCCCGTGCTTCGGGATGTACAGCATGACCAGCTCGCATCTCACGCACTTGTAGCTCACCTTGTATCCGTTGGCGTGCCTCGCCAGCGGGTGTGTCGTGTCGTGCTCGCCGTAGCAGGGCTTGCCCGTGTAGCGATCGTCTTTCTCGTTGGCAGCCTCCGCTCTGTCCCAGTCCAGTCGTAGGTCCCGACGATCCAGTGTCATCCATTCGCCGATGGTCCGCTTGCCCCATCGCTCTGGATCGGTCTGTCGTCGCTGTCGGTCTCCACTGCCCCTCCGATGTCCTGAACCACCGTCGAGGCCTTGGTCCTTCTTGATGTTGCGGTGCTTGTTGCTGTCGATCGGGACGTCGGCTGCGGGCGTCGAATCCGCCGCTGCCGCCCCGGGCATCGTCCCTGATGGCCTTGACCCGTTTGGCGTTGATCCACTGAAACCTGGATTTTGAGCCACCACGTTGCGGATCGCAATCAGCATCGCCGCCACCATCATTCATGATTATCTGAGGTACTCTGCATTTCTCGTGTAGGACATCAGTTACTTTCATCTCTGGGGGCTTTGGAGTCTTCTCGAACCCATTCGAGATACTCTCAGGCCTTTGAGATCCCCTGACAGAAGTCTCACACGTATCGGTAGTCACGTACTTCGATCGTGTCGGTGTGGTCTGGATCGCCGAAAACCTCCGAAATCGGGTCGAAGTACTCGCAGTCCTTGATCGAGCTGTCGTTCGTGTCGGACTCGCACATGTACTCGAAACCCGTTCCCGCTCGGAACTCGTCGGTCTTATTTCCAAACCCGTGCCCACGAAATCCTCAGTGGTTTCTGTAATGAAATTCACATCCTCGGAAGTCTCAAACGGTGCCCTCTTGCTCTCGGTCCCCTCCTCTGCTCTCACTGTCCTGGTAGGTCCTCCAATCCAGTGACGTGATGCTGGCTTTGTTTTCCTGAAACCAGCACCGCAGAAGGAGGGGCGCTGTCCCTATTCTGGGTTCGCGGCTGGATCGGCCGCCGCGACCCTCGCAGTGCCGAGAGCCTGCTGTAAATCCTCGAGCTTCTGCTTGAAGTCCTCCTTGTCAGTGTAGTTCACCTTCGCCTCGTAGAGGTCCTTCGTCATGTCGATGCACAGATGTCCCGTCGAGATCCGCTTGAGCTTCGCCACCTTGTTCTTCGTGATATTGTTGAAGCAGGCGATCCCCGTCTCGAAGTCGATGATCGCTCCAGCACGCTTCAAGAAATCCACTGACCCCAACAACGGCACGTAGCGGTCCCCCTTGGTTTTCAGCGCGTAGCCCGACACGCTACCTAGATTGCCGTTCGCCTGCAGCGGGAGGTTCGCCCGGCACGAACACTGCTCCGCGTCGCCGTTAGCGAACCCGAACTTCGGTCGATCTGTCACATCGACCTTCACGTTGCTCGTGTCGATTCCTGCCTGCTGCTGCTTCTCGATGATCTTCTCGAGCGCCACGATCGACCCGAACGTCTTCGTCGCTCCGCTGTCGAGCACCATGCACCCCTCCGTCTCGTCCGCGAGACTGGCCAGCGCGTGCTCCACCTCGAACTCCGTGTAGGCCATCTCCAGGTCGTTCTCCTCGAGCTCGTCGTCGTTGGCCTCCCAGTTCGCGAAGCTGAACGCCAACGCTCCAACCTGAGATGCTCGTCCGCGTGGTTGCTCCTTGTTTCGATTCTCCGGGTTCTTCGGGCAGTCGGCCTTCCTGTGCGGTCCGCTACAGATGAAGCATGGCCCTCCTTGGCCCTTGCCGCCTTTCTTGCCCTTGCCCTTGCCCTTCTGAAAGAACCCTCGGCTTTGCTTGATATCTTTCACCACGGCCCGCGCTTGTGCCAGCGTCCTCTTCTGGTTCTTGACGTCCTTCTTGGCTCCGGCGATGACCGCCAGTGCCTCCTCTGCCTCCGCGCGTTCCTCCTCGTCCAGAACTTCGAGGTCGAGTTCGTCCTCGTCCCAGTCGAACTCCGCGTAGGCTTCGTAGTCGTCTTCCGGGTCGTAGTCGTCTGGGGCCTCCTCTTGATCATCTTCATCTTCTCCAAACACTCCCAGTGCTCGTCCACGGCCAGGTTTGTGCGGGAATATGTCTCTCTTCTTGTTGTGCGCGTCGTGCTCCTTCAGGTCCACGTCTGCCCACTGGTCCCGCAGCGCTGCCTCGATGTTCTTCAGATTCAGCGAGTTCTTGGCTGACGACAGGACTCCCGCGCGCTCTTGAGCATTCAGTCCGGCTCGTTGTAGTAGCAGCCAGCCCGCCATCACCGACGGGATCAGCGTCTCGCGCGCCTCTGTCGCCACCTCCTTCAGCGCCTTGATGTCGGTATCGTCATCCTCCAGGTCGAAACGTGCCATCAGCGAGCACAGCGCCTCCGTAGCCTTTTCCTTCAGCGTCACCTTCTTGTGTGCCTTCAGCGATGTCGTCGCCTGTGGCCAGGTCCAGCCAGCTGACCCCGTCGGTGAACTCGACCACCAGCTGCTGCCATACCACCAGCTACCCTTCCAGTAGCCGTCGTTCTCGTCCTTCCAGCTGCCTTCGTCCTCTGCGCCTTCATCTTCGCCTTCGGGGCCTTCTCGTTCGCGAGTGGACTCCAGCGTCACGGACTCTGTCTTCTCCTCTGGCCGCGCCTTCCTTACTAGCTTGATCTCGGTCGTCGTGTCCTTCTCCTCGATCCGCCTGAAGCTCTGGTCCAGCTTGTCTGCGACGATCCTGCTTCTCTGAGCGTAGGCCTTCATGCCCTCGTTGTTCCGCCGTCGCAGCGTGAACAGGTACTCCTTCAGGTACTTCGCGGCCTCCGGGATCGGCTCGTCCATGAGCGTCTCGTCCAGGAACTCCAGCAATATCTTGTGGCCGCCCGCCTTCTCCAGCAGCTCCCGTCCCTCGTCCGAGACCTCCTCGAGCGCCTTCCACGCTTCGCCAGTGAGAGCTGCCGCCAGTCGAGCTCCAGCCACTTGCTTATCTCGATGTGAAAGACCAGCCACATACCACTTCACACGTTCGCGATACTCTTGAAACCTGGTGACGTCTCCATCCCATGTCGGAACCTTCTTGCCGTCATCGCGAGAGTCTCCCATCTTGCCGGCTGTCCAGGTATTGGAGCCAACCGGCTCCGCTACCAATGCAGGTTCACCGATAGGTGTCTCTGAATAAGTGTTGATGCAATGTCGTCAACTCTCTCTAGGTCCGTGGATCTCAAGCTCTCTTTTACCTCAGCACGCGCGAGGCCAAAGATGTATATCTCTCCTCGCCGCAAGCGTTGGTCTGCACGCAGTCCGGGTATACTCCAGATAGCCAGCCCTCGAATCTGTCCCAGGGAAAATTCTCTGTCTGAATATTCTGATTTTCAATCTCGATAATCTGGCTGGCTCTCTGGAACCAGCAAGTAATGTGTCTGACCGCCCAAAAGGCGGCTCAAGGGGCCCCTAAGCCACCATGATTACGGATAGCTGCAAATGACACTCGTCTCGCACTTACGGAAACGAAACGGACACGATTGAGTTCGCACCCCCCGCGTGAGGCCAGCGCAACGGGCCTCCCCCTCGCCAGCATGGGCGGCGGCGCTGCTGCCCACGGAGACGCCGCTTCCGACGCCGCGTTGGCTAGCTCTCAAGACGGCAGACCCGTGCCCCCCCGGGGTTGAAAACGGGGCCCCCGGTTGCCCTGTCCCCGACCCCCAGCTCGGAACCACCGGAGCTGCAGGTCGACTCCTCCGGCAGTCCCGAGGCGACGGTCGGGCCCTGCAGCCCCGCGTCCCTTGCTGACGATCCTAGTGCCTTCCCATTGCTAGCAGGACAAGATGACAGAACGCACTCGCCTCCCTGAACGCAGGGCCCCGCCACCCCCCAGCGTCCCCCGGCAGCCCCGGGCGGGCAGCGCGGTGCGGGATGAGTGCGACTGGGGCGAGGGCTGGGGTGGGCGCCGCCCACGTCGGCATCGCGAGGCCAGCCGCGGCGGCCCCTCCAGCGGCAACTGACCAGGATGGCCAGGCTGGTCCAGCTGGGAGGCCGGCGACCGCTGAAGTCGGACAGCGCGTTCCCGCGCGCCCTCTGTCCCTGATGACCTCCCAACACTTCGGTCCGGCCCGTGGCCCTCCCACGCGAGCGCACATGCTGACCCTTCGCGCAACCTGACTGACTCAGTCACTGGCCTTTACATGTACATAGCTCCTCTGGAGCGGATCAGTCTCACCCCCCCCCTGGCGAGACTCCGGCCGAGACCGTGAAGAGGCTCCAGAGGGACCTCGGGGAGTCTTTCCACGGGATATGGCACCGGTGGACGACCGAGCGCCCCTCCAGGTCCGGCCACATTTTGTGCCGATCCCACTAAGCAGGAGCCTGGATCATCCCTGCGTTTCCTCAAAGAGTGAACCCGTCACGACTGCCACGCCGTGAAGGTGGGCGATGCGCTTCGCCTGGGCGTCGACTGGTCTGCAGTCCGTAGTCGGTTCGCTGACGGGATCAATTGCAAGGGCACCCCGGGCATAGCCGAAGGCGAGGGATTCTTTCCGAGAAGGCAATGACTCCAGCTGGACGAGGACGGGGGAACCCTGGCGGTCCGCGAGCTCGCGCCAGCCCTGGGTGTACTCCTAAGACCTTGTCAAGGCCTTCGCGGGCGCAGGCGCGCCGTGCCTGCGCCCCAGGCCAGCGGCGCCCCACGCTGTACATCAGTGTCTCTCATGGTAGCACCAATCCCCGCCGCGCAGGCGCGCCTGGTTGGCTGTTCCAGCGCACCACCCCTGCGGTGCGCCCTATGCCGTCTTGGTCGCGCCCAGCTGGGGCTGCTGGCTCGTCGCGGGCACTCATGAGTTCCTTCCGGGTCTTCACTTTGCGGCCTCTCTCCCCCGCTGGATGACAGCCGCTCCCCCCTGGCGCGCCTTGGGCGAACCCGGTGGCTGGCCCTCTCCCCTGCGGGCCTCCAGTGCTGCCAGGGCCCCCGCGGCATTTGCAGCCTTGTGCATTCCTGCGCAGCGTCTCTCTGGACGGTGCTTGGCACTCAAAGCCCCCCCGGCAACTGGGGGCCCCTCGCCGCCCCGCAAACCACTTGCCCTGGCGGCTGGCACCCGCCACTGCGCCATGCCAGCCTCGGGCCCTCCATCCCCGCCGCCCTTGCGGAGCCGCCGCGCTCTCTTTCAGACTGCCACCCCTGCCCCCCCGGCTCCGCCCCCCGCCCGCCCCCTGGTCCCCGCCCCCCACGGTGCTTCACCTTGACCGCGGCTGTTCGCTGAATCCCCACGCTTGCCCCCGCCCGCCCCCCTGCCCCCGCCCCCGCGCTCCGCTCCCCGCCCGCCCCCCTGCCCCCGTCCCCGCGCCCCTCTGTCCCTGCTGCTGGTTGTGGCCCCCGCCGCCTGTCGCCCGACCCCGCCCGCCCCCTGACCCCCGTCCCTCATTAACTTTTCACCGGTCCTTCGGCTGTTAGCTGCTTTCCTTCCCCCGCCCCCCGTCCGTTCCCCTTCCTCCGTCCCCCCCGCTCCCTTCGGTTACTTCGCAGTTACTGCGGCTGTCAGCTGCGTCCTCGCCCTCGCTCCCCCGCCCGCCCCCGCGCCCTCGCCCCGTCGCCGGGCGGGGAGTGCCTGGCCCCTGGCGCCCCCGCCCCCCGGGTCCACCCCTCCGCGTGGCCTGGCCACCGCCCCCCGGCGCTCCACGCTCCCGCTGGCCCCCCCCCGGTTCGCGGCGCCCCCCCTGGGGCGCCGGCCAGAGCCAGCGGCGCGTGGTCGTGTTGGCTGCCAGGCTGGCCCGGCCCCCCTGCGCCGGCACTGCGGTCGCCTGCCCCCGCTTCCACCCGGGCTCGGTCGACCAGTGCGGGCCGCGACGCTCGCTGAGGGCCACTCCGTCGTCGAGTTCGCCCAGGCTAGCGGGCGCCCCCCGGCACGGGTACTTCGCGACATGCGAGTGGCGGCGGGCAGCGACGCGCACTGACGTTCGCGACGTGTGTCAGCTGGCGGCGACCCCTGTCTTGCCTTTCGCTTGCTTCTTCGCTGCGCGCATGTCGAGCCTCTGCACCGCGGCTGTCTGACTCTTCATCCTGGGTCTGACGCTGAATTCACTCATCATTTTGGTGTATATCGTGGCCTTCTTGGTCCTCCTCAGCCTGGCGGACGTCCTGGACTCCACACTGCGTGGCGCGCCCCGGTCGCCGTTGCTCCCTCTTAGGCCGTAATTTAGATTGTTGCGTTGTTGCTTTGTTTCTTGACGGCGCGCAGTTGTTCTGTGTCGCTCGCGAACAAAAGGGTATCCCCACAAGCCCATCCAGAGACGATGCCCACGATAGTTGACAGGGGGAGAGAGGAATAATCACGCAGAGTCCAGCAGCGAGGAAGGCTTGGGAGGCTCCGTGGCCATTTCGGGCCGTCTTGGAGCGGCCCTGGGGCCGCTTGGAGCATCTTGGGGGCCGCTTTGAGCCAACTTGGGCTATCTTGAGCCATTTTGGAGGTCATCGTGGGCTCTCTAAGGCCGCTCGGGGGCCTCTTGGGTGCCTCTCGGGTGCCTCTTGGAGCCCTCATGGGGCCTCTTGGGGCGCTCTTGGGGCCATCTTGGGGGCCTCTTGGGGCCATCTTGGGGGCTCTTGGGGGCGCTGTTGGGGCGCTCTTGGGGGCCTCTTGGGAACCCTGGGGCGCCTCTTGGGGCCATCTTGGAGGCGGTCGGTCAAAGAAGAGGGGGTATGAACTGTAGCTCCCCCCGTTTTGGGGCCGCGATCTTCGCGAGGGGTGTCAGAAGTTGGCCTTCGCAGGTGCCGAAAAAAGGGGCTTCCCACATGTCGCGACCCCCTAAAACAATTCAGGGGGGGAGGGGGGGTTCCCCTCCCCGAAGGGAAGAGTGGCTGTGGAATAAGAAGAAGAACAATACTAATCAGACAAATGCTAAGAAGTAACATCGACATATTAATACGAATAATACGACCTTCCTTATACCACCTATCGTCCAAGAGCTGGTGGGACGTCATATGACCGATGCTTGCGGCGCTAAGGAGAGAGAAAGAGAGAAAGAGAGAGAGAGAGAGAGAAAGAGAGAGAAAGCCGCATGTTGAAAACCACTCGTCGTCGGTAAGACGGATGTGCGCTGCGCGGCGCTAAGGCGAGAACCACATTCTGAAAGCGACCCGCCTTACAGCCGTGAAGTTGCTGCAGACTTCTAAGCTTCAGGATCATAGTGCGGACGTCTCAGGCGAAATGCCCGGCCCGCCCTTCGATTGGCCTCGGGGTGCGACAGGGAGGAATCCCACCAGCCTTTTGGGCGACAGGTGATCTAAAGAGGGGGTCTCTGTCCTCTTCAACCCCTTCGGAGAGTGGAGCCCTCCCCCTCCCTTCCCTGAGGTTTTTTTGGGGGGGTCGCGAGGTGTCGGAGGCTCCTTTTTCGTCCCCTGGGAGGACCAATTTTCGACACCTCTCACGAGGATCGTGGCCCTGGAAGGGGGGAGCTACATGTAGTATTCCCCCTCTTTTGACCGACCGCTTCCAAGATGGCCCCCAAAGGCCCCCCAGGGCTCCCAAGAGGCCCCCAAGACGGCTCCAAGAACACCCCAATAGGCCCCAAGAGGCCCCCCAAGAGGCACCCGAAAGGCATCCGAGAGGCCCGCGAGAGGCCTTGGAGAACCCAAGGTGACCTCCAAGATGACTTGAGATAGCCCAAGCTGGCTCAAGATGGCTCCCAGGATGCTCCAACCGGCCCCAAGGCCGCTCCAAGACGGCTCGAGAGGGCCACGGAACGTCCCGGAAGCGGCCGCCAAGAATCAGGAGGGGAACAATGCACACAGACACAAGTAATCGTCGATCCCCAGGAGAAATGGGCAAATATGGGAAGTGGGGGGAAGACACAAACCCAGAACACATGGAACAATATGGGGAATTCTGTTATTTGTGTGTATTTAGTTGTGTGTCCCACTGCCCCTGCAACTCCTTCGACTATGCGTGTCTCTTCCCCCCTCCCCCGGTCAGCTTTCGTGGGCATCGTTTCCGGATGGGCTGGTGGGGATGCGCGAAGCGCCAATAACTTTTCATGAGGAAGGAACGGAGGAAGAGGAGCAAGAGGGGGAAGGGGAGGGAAAGGGGAACAGGGAGGAGGGAGGAGGAGGAACAGGCGGAGGCGGAGGAGAGGGGCGAGCATAATGGCCAGAGGCCTCTTTGATGCCTCTCGGAGTCTCTTCGGATGCCTCTTGAAAGTTTCTAGGAGTTCTCTTTGAGTTCTCTTGGCGCGTCTTGGGGGCCTCTTGGCGGTCCTGGGGGCCTCTTGGAGCGTCTTGGGTGCCTCGGGGAAGCCTCTTGGGAGCCTCTCGGGGACCTCCTGGGGGCCTCTTGGGACCTCCTGGGCGCCCCTGGGGGCCCTCTTGGGGCACCCTTGGGGGCCCTGGGGGCCATCTTGGGGCCATTTTGGAGGAGATCGATTCACGAAGGAGGGGGGCTGGTAAGTTAGAGCTCCCCCCCCAGGAGACCAAACATTCGCCCGAAACCTAAGTCAAGCCGATGGTGTGTGCCTTCCCGCCGAGGCTGTCTTGGACGCTCCAGTGGGTCGCGACCCCCCCCCCTCCAGACCCATGGGTACGGGGCTGGGGGAGGGGCAACCCCCTTCCCGAAGGGGAAGGAGGACGGAAGGAGAAACTCCCTAAATCACGCACGTCCTGAAGGGCTGGTGGGATTCCCTCCTCCTTTCTCCCCCCTTTCCCCCCCACCTTCATGCCGTCGCATTCCTCCTTCCTCATTGCTCCTCGCTGTTCGCTCCTCACTCCGTCGTGGCCCCAGCGGGGTCCACTTGCTTCTCGTTAGCCCAGGGGTCTACCACTGTGTTCTCTGCTGTCGGTCAAGGCTAAGGGTCTCATATCCTTGAGGTCAGTCCGCTGTGTCGCGCTCTCGCCCTTCTGGAATTGCACTCTCGCCCAGGACTTCCTTACACATCTCTTTGGAATCGTGCTCTCGCCAGATGCCCCTCTAAGAGTTGATCAGGAATCGCGCTTGAATGTCCCGCCCGCCTGACCCGCCGGTTATGATCTGCCCGGCCGACCTGTCGGCTAGGGTCCGTCCGTCAGGGTCCGCCCGTCCGTTCAAGGTGCCGCCCGACCCGCCTGCTTCAAGGTCCCGCCCGCTCGAACTACCCGGAAGGGTCGGCCTGTTCTCTTGCCCGGAAGCCAGCTCTCCCGCTGTAATGTCCGGCCAGTCCGTCCCACCTGTTAGGATTCACCCGCCGACCCATCCGTTATTGTCCACCCGCCCGACTTGGTAGTGTTACCCTGCCAGGGTTCAACAACGCGCTGGCATGACCCCCTCTGAAGTGGGTACGTCCATACGCGAGTGGAACGTTTTTCAGTATGTTGAGTAACACGCGAATGACGACTTGCGATTCCTAGAAAGTTGTTGATTGTCGATCATGTGTATTAGCTTTTTCTGTTCGTGTCTTTCGCTTTTTTTCCCCATCTCTCTCTCTCTCTCTTTTTTATCTCCTTCCCTCTTCCTCTTGCAAGGTTCAAGAACAAGGTAGGCACGCAGTGTCAAGAGTCCCCCCCGGCCCGACCAGCGCCGTGGGCCGTCCGTCCGTCGGTCGGCCAGTCTGAGGGCAGGGGGGGGGGGCGGCGGGGCAGGCACGCCCAGGCGGCCCCAAACAGCCAAGTCGAGTTGAACGACGTGGGAAAACGGGGTCCTCTGCGCGGACATTCGCGCGCGAGCGCTCCTTGCACACTGCGTTCTGTGCCATGTTGGCGTCCTGCTCGAGCCATCGCGCAAGTCGGCTGCGTCCTCGCGCGTAAGGTCACTTCCTGGCCGTCGCTCCTCTGTTTCTTGACGATTTGGGTGCCGGTGGCCGAGGAGAGTCTGTCTGGCGTCTGGCTGTTCCTGGCCCCCCCCCTGCTCCCTTCTCGTGGCTGGCTGGCCGGCCGTGGCACCAGCCAGAGCCACCGCTGGGCGATGCAGAAGGCCCCCAGCCAGCGCCAGGTGCTCGGGGCGACGAGAGCCATGCACACAGCCCCGATCTTCCCCAGGCCCATCCTGGGTCCAGGGTACGCTGGTCCAGGATCGGTGTACGTACGTGGACAGTCCGCTTCTGGGCTTCCTAGACGGGGTCGGAGTGGATGGGGTCGGCGGGCTGCGCCAAATCGGCGATGCATCGTCGAAACAGCTCGATGTGGAGCTCGAGTATCTCCACGCCGACGGCGCCGATACATCGCCGACGTCTACTTGCGATGCGGCGCGATCTTCCGACTCCATCTACTCAGACTCCATCTTGGAGGCCTCTATCTCAGCCACGCGCAGAGGGGGATGGGGGAGGGGGGAAGGCTTCTTAGACGCACCCCTGCTTCTTACAACGCGTGGGCCTTGCCTATAGATGTGCGGCCCGCGCCTTCTGAGCAGCAGCCTCAATCTGCGAAGCCTTTCCCCCTGCTGGCATCCCCTTGCCTGCCAGGCGTGGGTGCAGAGGATCCTGCAGGCGCAGAGCAGTCGGGCCCCCGAGGAGGTGGAGGCCGCGAGGGCGCTCGCGGAGACCGCTCGGCAGCGCGAGGCTCGGGCGGGTGGTAATGGGGGGGTGGCCTAAATTTGGGGGCGACAGGGCCTTCGAGGGCCTCCTTCCCCCCCCTGGAGCCAGCGGGTGCCCAAAGCGGGCCCGAAAACCTATTCGTACTCTCTGATTTGTTTTGGGGATGACTGGGAGCCGGCGGCAAACCGTCAAGCAGATTACCGCCGAGACCCTCGCAGAGCTCCGGAAGCACGAACACTTGCCTAGTCTAGATGGGGAAGCTTCCTCGAAACTCAGCCTGCAACCTTGCAACATCTGACCCTCCCATTTAGGGCGACGAGATCTATGCATGTCCACTGCTCCTGGCCAGGCCCATCCTGGGCCCAGGAGCTGTGCATATGCCCCCCTGTCCAGGCCAGGAGGGCGTATACACCGCTCCTGGGCCCAGGATTGGCCTGGCCAGGAGCAGTGGATATGCATAGATCTCGTCGCCCTACCATTGACGTCGCCCCCCGTCGCCACCCGCCCGAGAGGCCTGCGCCCGGAAGTGCAAGGCCGTCCGGGGCCTCGCGGTGCGCAGCCGCGCCCTGGCCGCGGAGGGCCTGCGGCAGATGGCCGAGGCCGAGGCGCCCGAGGAGTTCGCTGGCGTGCAGGAGCGCTGGAGGTCCGCGCAGCAGGCTCGTGAGAGACGAAAGTGCGCATCCGTATCTGCGGTGCGTGGTCTAAGAGAAGGCAAGCGCAGCGTGGGCATAAGCTCTGGGAGGTTCGCCTGCGTTCCTTATGTTGGTGCTGGATCCCAATGGCGGAGCCTCCAGCGCCGCCCCCGGCGCGCACCGGAAGGGGGGTCCAGCGTCGACCCAAAAGATTTGTGCGGACCTCCGAAAATTCATGTTCTCGCCGCTGCAACTTTGATTTTCCATATCTGTGACAGGTTCTCGCCCCCTCGACGCGGCGGCGAAGTCCTCGAGCTGATGATTTTCGCCTGTTCTGGGGCTGCGGGGGTCCCGCCTCGTGGCCGCGGCTGGACGCGGCTCGAAAAGTTGGTCAGAATGGCGCATGGGATTGGTCCCGGGATCGATTCTAAACGAACGTGGCGCTCGGCAGGTTGGGACCGACAGCGGAGGTCGTTAGAGACTGAACGGTTAACGCGGTGCCAGAAAACAGGGCTCACGTCGTCAAGGTAAGAGCCTGCCGTATCCACGACGCGTCGTCGTCGCGGTCAGGATTCTCCGTCCGGGATCCCATGGCTGTGCTGGTAAGCTCCGCCGTTGCTCGTCGCGAGTGCGTCGAGCGGGGCGCATCGTCCATGGGATCGCGTGCGGGGAGGTGTCGAGGGCCCGGCAGATGAAGAAGTGCAAGCAGCTGGGGAAAGACCCTCGCCCTCGCACGCCGCGGTCCCGCAGCCGCAGCGCCTCCTCGTCGGGCTCCGCCGGCTCCGCGGCCTGCGTGCTCCGTGCCGCTTCCGACTCCGAGGAGGACGCGATGGCTGAGGCCGCGGGCCTGGTGGGTGCCTCGGACGCAAATGCGATGGCCGCCACGGGCGAGGCGGGTCTGGCTTTGGCCCCGTTGCCCGCGTCCAGCGCACCTCAGCCCAACTCGCCCTGCCCTGCTGTAGTAGGCGGAGCACGGGAGGAATCTGCTGCAACCGACGTGCAAGTTCTGCTGCAGCAGCTCAGCGTCGAGCCCGCAGACGCTAAGGAGTGCGCCGCTAAGTTCTTGCTTTACGAAGGTTATGGAGAGGAAGTGGAGGGCATGCGCAGTACGCTCTTGCATTTCTACGAGGAGAACAAGCCGACGCTTCCGCCTGCCATCGTGACGGATATGGACCACCTGGTCAGGGGCATCGACAGCGAGGACGCCATGCGCATACCCGACGAGACTCGTGAGTGGTTCGTCTACCACATGATGCGCCAGGCGGTGCAGAACAACCTGAAGATGGCGTCGATTCTCGACGGCATGGCGAAGAAGCTGAAGTTCCTCGCCGCAAACCACCAGGTCGAGTGCCCCGTGTGTCTGGAAGCATTCGGCGAAGGTGTGAAGGGGCCAGAGACGCTAGGGTGCTGCCACAAGGTGTGTAAAGATTGTTGGCATCATTGGGCGAAGGTCATGCGCGGCCAGCCCTTCTGCCCTCTTTGCCGCCACGAGAAGTTCCTAGGGACGGTCGCAGCGCAAGCCTCTGCAGAGCCCAATAGCGGGCAGAGCAGCGACGGCGAGGGCGCGGACGCTGACGGCGAGTAGGGGGCGGCATTGCGGCATGTTATGCGCCAGGTCGGGGGGCTGCCATGTACAGCAGGATGGTGCCTCCGAGCTTCTCCGCAGGCCGAGCGGTTGTAGGGCCCTGTGTGAACGCGGTTCCGTTTGAAAACCTTCGAACAACAGTTGGTGTATACTTTGGTGCGCCCCGTGTATCGCTGCGGGGGGCGCCGTTCAGTGGTTCTACAGGGATTTGTCCACAGCGTTGTTTTTCAAAAGCACTGTCGCGCTGCCATGAGAGTGTTTCTTGATTGCTTGGGGCATGCGGCATGACGGGCGTCATGGCCCCCGCCCCCCCCCCTATGACGTAACGCTCCCCCCCCCCAGTGCGCTCCGGGCACTACCGCCGTGCGCATCGGGATCCGCATAGGTGTTCGCATAGGACTCCGCATAGGAGTTTGGTCCGCAGTCGTCGTCGTCGTCGTCGTCGTCGTCGTCGTCGTCGTCGTCGTCGTCGTCGTCGTCGGTTTCGTCGTCGTCGTCGCCGTCGTCGTCGTCGTCGTCGTCGCTCGTCGCTCATCGCTCATCGTCGCAGTGCGCGCGGACGCGGCTGGAGCCTTTCTTGTTCCGGGTTGAGGACGGCAATCATTTGGGTGGGGTGGGGTTGGAGGGGGCCGACGACGTTACGTTTCGCGCCGGCGGCGTCTGGGACTGCTCAGGAATGACCGAGGACGGGTGGCAGAAGCATGTAGGTGGCGATCCGCACCACAGCGCCTGTGTCACAGCGCCTATGTACACCACACCGCCTATGTACACCACAGCAGCCGCGTGCAACACAGCGCCAGTGGGTGCCACAGTGCCTGCGGGCACCGCAACGCCAATGTACACCACAACGCTTGCACACACCACATTACACCACATCAGCCGTGTGCAACACAGCACCAGTGTACACCACAATGCCTGCGTGCACTACAGTGCCTGTGTGCACCACGGTGCTTGTGTGCACCACAGCAACCGTGTGCAACAAAGCACCACTATCGCATATATGGGATTTGGATCGGAATGGAAAAAGGGACGCCGCTGGAATCTAAGACTGCTCCCGAGTCCGCCCGCATCATCCTAACGCCTCCCATCTGCGTCCAGGAGGCTCCAGCAAAATCTGGCGTCCGAGAACCAAGTGGACTGATTCAATCGACCATTTTGTGGTGCACGCTGAGATGCGCATGTGCGCTGTAGCGCCGACCCGCACGATAGGGGGAAAGGGTGAGGAGAGGAAGAGGAGGAGGAGGAGGAGGAGGAGGAGGAGGAGGAGGAGGAGGAGGAGGAGGAGGAGGAGGAGGAGGAGGAGGAGGAGGAGGAGGAGGAGGAAATCGGCAGGACATTGGCATGAAAAGAACGCTATCGTACTATGAGGGGGCTTACAGTGCGTCTTAGCACGGCCCTGCCGTCTCCCTACCATGCGTCTGCGCAAGAAGCACGCCAGCGTTACAGCCTGCCCCCCAGTGGAGATGCCACATTAAAGTGACGTGAGGAGGAGGAAGAGGAGGAGGAGGAGCAGGAGGAAGAGGAGGAGGAGGAGAAGGAGGAGGAAGAGGAGGAAGAGGAGGAGGAGGAGGAAGAGGAGGAGGAGGAGGAGGACGAAAAGGGAGGAAAGGGGAGGAAAAGGAGGAGGGAATCACTTCGCATTCTATTATCAACACTTCCCTGGCGTGGCGTTTAGCTGTCCGCAGCAGGTCCTCATCTACATGCTCCGTCTACCTATCCTGTGCACGCAGGCGCTGTGGTGTACACCAGCGCTGCGTTGCACGCGGATGCTGTGGTATAGACAGGCGCTGTGGTGTGCACACGCGCTGCGGTGCACGCAGGCATTGTGGTGTACATAATCGCTGTGTTGCACATGGTTGCTTCGGTGTACGCATTCGCTGTGGTGTACACCGGCGCTGACGCAAGCACTGGTGTACACAGGCGCTGTGTTGCACACGGCTGTTGCGGTGTACGAAGACGCTGTGGTGTACACGCGCGCTGTGGTGCACGCGAGCATTGTGGTGTGCACCGGCGCCGTGCGGCAGTTCGCCACCTACATGCTGCTCGCGTCGTCGTCGTCGTCGTCTTCGTCGTCGTCGTCGTCGTCGTCGCTCGTCGGTCGTCGCTCGTCGCTCATCGTCGTCATGGGCGCGGGCGCGGCTGTGGTGCGGGAGCCACACGGCGGGGGGGGGGAGCGTTACGTCATACCCCCCCCCGCCCCCCTTTCCCCCCCTATAACGCCCGTCATCGCCGAAAATCAAGAAACGCTCTCCATCCTGCCAGTCGGGGACCGGGGCTTCAATGCCTTGGATACACACCAAAACAAAACGTCTTGCCACGTTTTTCTGCATGACACAGTGGCGATCACGATTCAAAGTTCTTGCGCAAGCGCGAACGCACAGCGGTGGCCGGCTCGGGCTTACAGCTCTAGACGTCTCAGCGCAAAACCCTATTGTCGGCGAGCTGTCGAGAGACTCGCGGCCAAATGGAAGGTACAGCAGCAACAACACAATGTTTGCCATCGTGGATCCCAAACAGTTATATGTTGCACATGTGGTGTGAGCTGTCCACTGTATGCTGTGTGACGCAATCTATATGGTGCAATCTATGTGGTGTGCGCTATGCGGTGCAATCTATGTGATACAAGCTATGTGGCGAAAGCTATTTTGTGCAATCCTGTGTGAGCTATGCGGTCAAAGCTATGTGGTTCAAATTAGGTGGTACGAGCTACGTGGTGCAATCTATGTTCTGCACTATACATTTCTAGTGCAATATACCAGGTGCGAGCTATGTGGTGTAAGCTATGTGGTGCAATCAATGTGGCATCGTGATATTTGAGCTATTGAGCTAAGCGGTGTAAGCTAGGTAATACAATCTAGGTTGTATGAGCTGTGTTGTGGTGCAATCTTCTTGGCGTGACCTATGTAGTGTACCCAAGATGTGCACGCGAGGCGGCCACGGGCGGCAACGTAGCGAAACTTCGATGGAGCTACGGGCGGCAACGTGGCGAAACCTCGCCGGATCCACCCAGCGCACCAGGCGGTCACGAGGCAGCTACGGTCGGCAACGTGGCGGAACCTCGCTGGACGCACCCAGCACACGAGGCGGCCACGAGGCGGCCATGGGCGGCAACGTGGCGAAACCTCGCTGGACCACCCACCCAGCGCACTAGGCGGCCAGGAGGCGGCCACGGGCGGCAATGTGGCGAAACCTCGCGGGACGCACCCAGCGCACGAGGCGGCCACGAGGCGGCCACGGGCGGCAATGTGGCGAAATCTCGCGGGACGCACCCAGAGGAGGCCGCGGGCGGCAACACGGCGAAAGTTCGCTGGACCAACCGTGCGCACGAGGCGGCCACGAGGCGGCCACGGGCTGCAACGTGGATAATCTTTACCAGACCCATCTAATTCTCGAGTGAGATAAATATGAACCCTTAGGTGCAAGCACTTTTGGGGAAATCAAGATCCACATGCAAGCCCAAGGGTTGATCAGCCGATGTAGGCGCCAGCTGAATCCCTCCTGCCCCTGCGCCCTCCTGCCCGAGGAGGGAGAGGAGGGGATGGAGTAGTAGCATGAAGAGGTGCAGGAGGAGTACAAGAAGTATGAGTTTGAATGTGATGATAATAGTGGTTAAGATGAACTCGTGAGGATGGCGAGGACGAGGAGGGCGAGGAGGACGAGGAGGAATCAGAGAGGAACGAGGGGGATACGGGGGAGGAAGAGTAGGGGAAGGCGGAGGAGGAGGAGTAGGAGGATGAGGAGGAGGAGGAGGAGGTTGAGGGAGGCGGAGGCGGAGGCGGAGGCGGAGGAGGAGGCGGAGGCGGCGGAGGAGGAGGAGGAGGACTGGTGTAAACACAAAAGTCATCAACGATGTTGGAATTAACCCTCCCTCCAAGCTCCCTCTTCGTAGGCCCTATACAATCTTTCATTTCCATTGAGGGAACTGCCTCGTTTAAAGCCAACCGTTCGAAGACCTTGAAGCATGCTAAAACATTGTTCTAGGGACTTCCACACCAAGGATCAACCGGACTGCTGCGTCCTGACGATTTGGAATTGTGGCAGAACGCCGTGAATGGAACTTCAACGCCGCGATTCAACATAACTGTTGCACCCGCGTAATCCTGAATCCTTCCAAAACACCATTTCTGGTACGTTGATCATGGGAGCCCGTGGAACTTGTGTAACTTTTTGAAACGAATGTGCGCGGCGCCAAGGCGATAGCCACAAACTGCAAAGGAACCGCACTCAATCCGCGAGCCTCTTGCAAATTCTTGTAACGAATGTGCGCGGCGCTAAGGCGAGAGCCACATTTTGAACACCACCCGCCCTCAATCCGTGAAGCTCTTGCACTTTTGTAAAACGAAAGTGCGCGGCGCAAAGACGAGAGCCACATTTTGAAAAGCACCCGCCCTCCATCCGTGAAACTTTTGCAAATGTTTGATACGAATGTGCGCGGCGCTAAGGCGAGAGCCACATTTTGAAAACCACCCGCCCTCAATCCGTGAAACTCTTGCAACTTCTTATAACGAATGTGCGTGGCGCCAAGGCGAGAACCACATTTTGAAAACCACCCTCCCTCCATCTGTGAAACTGTTACCATTTTAAAGGTTCAGTGTCAGAAATGGTGAGGAAGTCTCAGGCGGAATGCCCGGTCCGCCCTAAAAACTGGCCGAGGGGTGCGGCAGGGAGAAGCTAGGAGAAGGAGGAGGAAGAGAAGGACGAGGAGGAAGAGCAGAAGGAGGAGGAGGATGACGATGAGGAGGAGGAGCAGGAAGAATAGGATGAGGAGGAGGAGGGGAATGAGGAAGAGGAGGAGGAGCAGGAGGAGGAGGAGGCGCAGGAGGAGGCGTAGGAGGCAGAGGCGGAGGCGGAGGCGGAGGAGGACGTGTATGAGGAGGAGGCGGAGGAGGAGGAGGAGGAGGACCAGGAGGAAGAGGTGGAGGAGGACAAGGAGGAAGAGGTGGAGGAGGAAAAGCAGGAGGAGGAAGAGCAGGAGGAGGACGAGGAGGAGGAAGATGAGGAGGAGCAGGGAGAGGAGGAGGAGGAGGAGGAGGAGGAGGAGGAGGAGGAAGATGATGGAGGAGGAGGAGGAGGAGGAGGAGAAGGAATACTAATCAACACAATAGCGATACTAATCGTATTTATAATAATCGTATTCATGAAATGATTGCAAAGAGTAGTCATTGTAATTAGAAGAAAGCGAACAATCATACGAATCAGAGTAGTACGAATCCGAATAGTAATAAGCGTAATAATCATAATGCTAGGCACAACACTGATCAACATAAGACAACTACTACTACAAGTATTCTGTCAATAATACGAACACTACAAATACTAATCACATGAATAAGCATATTGAGCGTAAGACTACAACGGCTACTACTAATACGAGAAATAGTCATCACCATGAAACTTGTGCTAACAATGGTTATGCTGATAATATTCATCACTAATATTAAGACGGTTAATACTAACATTACTATTCGTAATCATTCCGTCACTATCAGTACTACTATAACATGCAACACCTACCAGCTTGTATACTACTGATAACGCTAATGATACTGCTACCGGTGAGGCTGAACATGCTACAACTAATGCATATTAACCATACGACACTCACGACAATTGTTCACACGACGAAGGATATCAAAATCAGCATTACCACTAACACGAATAATCATAATCGGGATCAGTAAACGGATGATACTACTATACATGCGATTCATAAGGATAACCATGCTAACACACACAATCCGACTACGATTAATACGAAGCATAATAACACGACAACGGCGAAGAGGAGGATGATGAAGAGGGGGAGGACGCCGAGGAACAGGAGGAGGTGGTGGAGGAGGAGGAAGATGAGGATGCTGCTGAGGAGGGGGAAGGGGAGGAGGAGGAGAAGGAGGAGGAGGAGGACGAGGAGGAGGGCGAGGAGGACGAGGAGGACGAGGCGGAGTCGAAGGCGGTGGAGGCGGAGGCGGAGGCGGAGGAGGAGGAGGAGGAGGAGGAGGAGGAGGAGGAATACGAGCAGGAGGAGGAGGAGAAGGAGGAGGATGATGATGAGGAGGAGAAGGATGAGGAGGACGACGGAGCCTGGGAGGTGGAAAAGGAGGGGGGGGGAGGAAAAGGAGGATGAGAAGGAGGATGGGTGGCTGAGGAGGAGGTGGAGCAGGAGGAGGAGGATGAAGAGGAGGAGGAGGAGGAAGGGGAGGAGGAGGAGGAGGAGGAAAAGGGAGAGAATGAGGAGGATGAGGAGGAGGAGGATGTGGAGGAGGAGGAGGCGAGGAGCAGGAGGAGAGGAGGAGAGGAGGAGGAGGAGGACACGGGGAGGAGGAGGAGGAGGAGGAGGAGGAGGGGGAGGGGGAGGAGGAGGAGGAGGAGGAGGAAGAGGAATAGGACGAGGACCAGGATGATGATGATGATGATGATGATGCTGACGAGGAGGAGGAGGAGGCGGAGGCGGAGGCGGAAGAGGAGGAGGCGGAGGAAGAGGCGGAGGCGGAGGAGGAGGAGGTGGAGGAGGAGGAGGAAGAGGAGGAGTACTACGAATACTACGAAGTGGAATACTAAGCATAATAATAATCAAATAATAATACGAATAATAAGCACAATGTCTAGACGAGCAACAATACGAATCATATTGATATGATTGATTTCGGGAGGCCGTTGCCGCTGCACTCATAATATTGCAGCCGCAGGACCTGACAATTAAACCGATACACCGATAAACCGATCAACCGATCAACCGATAAACTATTTCGGTTGATCGGCTCATCGGTTTATCGACCGATAACCGATATGATTATATCGGCTTATCGGTCGATTAACCGATCAACCGATCAACCGATAAACCGACTCATCGCAAGCGTGTCCAAATCTCAGCGCAGTATGGCTTTATCGCTTTATCTGTTTATCGGTTTATCGGTATTTTTCTCCGTTTACCAGTGTATCGGCCTGTCGGTTTACCAGTTTATCAGTTTATCGGTTGATCGGTTTATCGGTTTATCGGCTCGGAGTTGTCGTAGTTGTCCGAGTGGTAATCCGTCGAAATCTTTCTGAGGAATCCTGGAGAATCCTTTGGACCACTCGGATTGGTAATCCTTCTGAATCTTTCTGATGACTCTTCTGTCCTGGAGAATTCTCGGGGATCCCAAGGAATCCTTACAATAACTGCTACTATAACATCCACAACCATAACAGGTAGTACTACTACTCCTATTTGTTACTACCGTTTCTGCTGCTGTCACCGGTGCTACAAAAAATAGTATCCCCACGTGTTACTATCGTTAGTGATGTTGTTACGTGTGCTGATACAACAACACTTGCTACTATTATTATTAGTACATCTACAGACATTATTGTTGATGCTACTACTTTTATTCCCATGGATTACTATCGTTACCACTATTGCTACTGGTACCAATGCAACTACAACTACTAGTGCGATCACAACCTTACCAAGACTTTTTATTGAGGCTACCGCAACTATGCGCATGCTTTAAATGGTCGTTGCGGCTATGGCTATTTCTAACAGTACAAATGCTAAAACTACGACTACGGCACCAGCACATATTATTGTGGCTACCGCTGCGATGCACATGTGTTATTCTCGTGATTGCTATTGTTATTCGTACGAGCACAGCTATCAGAACTACTACTCCTCCTACTGCTACTGCTACTACTACTACTGCTGCTGCTGCTGTTACTACTACTACTACTACTACTACTACTACTACTACTACTACTACTACTACTACTACTACTACTACTACTACTACTACTACTACTACTACTACTACTACTACTATTACGACGACTACTACGGGGGCTACTGTCGCTTATATTATTATTATCGCAACTATTACTATCACTCCTTGCTGCTATGGATATTTGTAAGGCGACAACGAGCATGCGGATGTTGATGATGATAATGGTGCTGCTGCTGCTGCTGCTGCTGCTGCTGATGATGATGATGATGATGATGATGATGATGATGATGATGATGATGATATTGATGAACATGATTGTGAACATGATGCTGAGGATGAGGAGGGGATGAGGAAGACGAGCAGGAGAGGGGGGGGAGGCGGAGGGAAGAGGAAGAGGGGGAGGATAAGGAAGAGGCGGAGGAGGGAAGAGGACAACGAGGAGCGGGAGGAGGAGGAGGAGGACTTCGGCGGCTGTCCGAGACTCGGTCACCCCAGGGGCGCGAAGATAATCGTGCTTCGCGCGTCGCGGCCTAGATTAGAGATCTGGCCTCCTCCAAGGTGGCCTCGCAATGGCCTCGCGAGGGCGCGAAGAACATCCACAACCATAATACCTACTACTACTACTCCTATTTGTTGCTACCGTTTCCGCTGCTGTCACCGGTGCTACTACAAGTGCAATTAATAACAATTCGATTAGTACTATTCCCATGTGTTACTATCGTTACTGCTTGTTACGGGTGCTGATACAACAACTGCTACTACCATTACTGTTTTATCCACAAATATTACGGTTGATGCTACTATCTTTATTCCCATGGATTACTATCGTTACCACTACTGCTACTGGTACTATTGCAGCTACAACTACTATTGCAATCACAACTCCAACAACATTTAATAATTGAGGCGGTCGCAGCGATGCGCATGTTTTAAATGATCGTTGCGGCTACGGCACCAGCACATATTATTGTGGCTACCGCTGCGATGCACATGTGTTATTCTCGTGGTTGCTACTGTTATTCGTACGAGCACAGCTATTATAATTCTTTACGCTTCGCGTATCCCCACCAGCCCATCTCACAGCAGCAACTCTTGCGAAGCATGCCGACAGTCGTGTTTTTCAGGCGTGTGTCCGCTTGGCCCCGCATATCTCCCCTGTTCCTCCTTCCTCCCGCCTCCTTGTACATCCTCCTTGTGGGGGGAGCGGGAGAAGGACGAGGCGGAGGAGGAGGGAGAGAAAGCGCTCCTCGTGGTTTGAGTCGTTTGGGGTTTCTCGTCCTGGTGTGAGTCGTTCGGGCCCTTCTTCCTGGTGTGAGTCGTTCGGGCTCTTCGTGGTGTGAGTCGTTCGGGCTCTTCGTCCTGGTGTGAGTCGTTCGGGCTTCTCGTGGTGTGAGTTGTTCGGGCCCCTCGTCCTGGTGTGAGTCGTTCGGGCCCCTCCTCCTGGTGTGACTCGTTCCGGCTCCTCGTGGTGTGAGTCGTTCGGGGCCCGCGTCGTGGTGTGAGTCGTTCGGGCTCCTCGTGGTGTGAGTCGTTCGGGCGCCTCGTCCTGGTGTGAGTCGTTCGGGCCCTCCTTGTGGTGTGAGTCGTTCGGGCTCCTCGTGGTGTGAGTCGTTGGGGTCTGTCGTCTCTGGTGTGAGTCGCCTCTTTCGGGCCTCTGGGGGCCTCTTGGGGGTTGGGGGCCTCTTGGGCCTCTTGGGGGCCTCTTGGGGGGCTTGGAGGCCTCTGGGAGCCTCCTGGGGGCCTCTTGGGGCCATCTTGGGGCCTCTTGCGACCTCCTCAGAAGCGCAAATGAGCGCTGCCCCCTGAGGAGGACAAAATGAGCCCAAAACCTTCGTAAAATCAATGATTTTGCTATGAAGGACGATGAGCGCTGCCCCCTCAGAAGCCCAAAATGGGGCCGAAACCCTAGTAAAATCAATGATTTTTGCTTCAAAGACGAGCTGAGGCACCAAACTCCCCCCCCCCCTGGGGGCCAGAATCCTCGTGAGGGTCGTCGTTTTTTGGCCCTCCCAGGCGTCGAATAAGACCCCTTTGACACCACTCGGAACTCCCTCTCCAGGTCCAGGGGGAGGGGGTAGGGGGAGGGGTCACCCCCTCCCCGAAGGGGAAGATGGGGGGTTGAGGACAGAGAGAGCTCGCTAAACCACTCACGCCCAAAGGGCTGGTGGGACTCAGCTTCTGTTCGTGGGTTCTCTGGTGCTGGTTACTGTATTCTGTAATGGTGCTCGTTATTCCGCTCAGGTGATGGTGCTGGTTACTGTACTCGCCGTTGTTGCCTGTTATTCTTGGTGATTGCTGGGTTCCTTCGGGTGTCCGGCACTGGGCTGAGATGGTGTATAGTCTTTCGTGCTTTGGTTCTCTGGTGTTGATTCGTGTACTCCGTGATGGTGCTGGTTACCCTGTTCTGGTGGGAGTGCGGGTTTCTGTACTCAGTGATGGTTCATTGGTGAGATGACGTTTGGATACATTGCGCAATCTGCCATGAGTGGTGCTTCTTTGGAGCTCAGGCAGTTGCATGAATGGGTGTGGGCGTTCATTGGGTTGAGTGGATTTGTTCGGTGCCCTCCTCTTTTTGAGAGTCGTGCGAGCTTCCCTTGCTGGTATGAAGCGTTCGGGCCCCTCCTCGTTCTCGGAGTCGTTCGGCGAGACGCCTAGGCAAGAGAGCCACGCGTTTTTGGACGCCCGTATGACTTTGGTGGAGGAACACGTACGGCATTGGGCTCCGATGGTGTATGCTCTGTATTGCACGACTGTCGAGTGCACTTCTTACCACTATGACTCTG
>CAUYUJ010001424.1:60000-65000 GCA_963575745.1 Prorocentrum cordatum | reverse complement strand
GGCCTCTTGGGGGCCTCTTGGGGGCCTCTTGGACGCCTCTTGGGAGCCTCCTGGGGGCATCTTGGGGCCTCTTGGGGGCCTCTTGCGACCTCCGCAGAAGCGCAAATGAGCGCTACCCCCTGAGAAGGACAAAATGAGCCCAAAACCTCCGTAAAACCAATGGTTTTGAGAACAAGGAAGAGGAACGCTGCCCCCTCAGAAGGCCAAAATGGGGCCGAAACCGTAGTAAAATCAATGATTTTGGCCTCACAGAAGAGGAAAGGGTTTTTTCGGCGTCCCCCCGTCGGGGGCAGAATCCTCGTGGGGGGTGTCGTTTTTTTAGCCCTCCCAGGAGTCGAAAAAGACTCCCCTGACGACCCGCGGCCCGCCCTCTCCAGGCCCAGGGGGAGGGGGTAGGGGGAGGGGTAAACCCCTCCCCGAATGGGAAGAAGGGGGGTTGAGGACAGAGAGAGCTCCCTAAACCACTCACGCCCAAAGGGCTGGTGGGACTACTACTGTTCCTACTGCTACTACTACTACTACTGCTGCTACTACTATTATCACGACGACCACTACGGTGCTACTGTCATTAATATTGCTACCACAGCTGTTGCTCTCACTCCCTGCTACTAAAGCTGCAACGAGCAGGCGGGTGCTGATGATGACAATGATGTTGCTGCTGATGATGATGAGGATGATGATGAACATGCTGGTGAAAATGATGATGAACATGATGATGAAAATGATGCTGAAGGGGAGGAGGAGGGGAGGAGGAAGACGAGCAGGAGGAGGGGGGAGTTGGAGGGAAGATGAAGAGGGGAACGATAAGGATGAGGAGAAGAAGGGAAGAGGACACCGAGGAGCGGGAGGAGGACGCCTTCGGCGGCTGTCCGAGACTCGGTCACCCCAGGGGCGCGAAGATAACTTTGCTTCGCGCGTCGCGGCCTAGGCTAGAGAGCTGGCATCCTCCAAGGTGGCCTCGCGATGGCCTCGCGAGGGCGCGAAGATATCCGTGCGTCGCGCTGCCGCCGTCGCCAGTGCCGCCGCTGTCGCCGCCGCCGTCGCCGCCGTCGCCGCCGCCGTCGCCGCCGTCGCTGCGCCCGCGCGCGCGCGCCCGCGCCCGCGCGTGTCTGGGAGGATGATGGCGAGGATGGTGAGGAGGAAAAGGGGGAGGAGGAGCAGGAGGAGGATGAGGAGCGTGCGGAAAAGAGTAGGAGTAGGATGAGGAGGACGAGGAGGACGAGGATGACGAGGAGAAGGAGGAGGAGGAGGAGGAGGATAAGATGAAGGAAGAGGAGGCGGAGGAGGCGGAGGAAGAAGAGGAGGAGGAGGAGGCCCGTTTCGCGCGAGACGTGTTCGGAAGTCTTGGTTCCAACGCGCCACGACATGTGATTTTCTAACGGAACTCGCCATGGACATCTTCACAATTCCGACGCATTTCGCTTGAAACATCCTCGGCGTTCTGGGATCCGATATGCTTTGAGGCGAGGTGATCTGGCCACCATCGCCTGAGCCATCCTCTCACTTCTGGATTCCAAGATGCCCTGCCCCATAGTAGTCCAGCCACTTTCGCCAGAGACATCCTCGTAATTCTAGATTCCGAAACGCCCTCGGCTGAGGTGGACATACCACTTTTGCTTAGGATTTCCTGGCAAATCTGACCTCGGAGGTGCCCTGCCCCATGGTGGTTTGGCCACTTTCGCTTGTGACATCCCCGCAAACTGTGGCTGCCGATACGCCCAGGGTTAGGAGGTGTTCAGGCCACTTTCGCGTCAGACATCCTCGCATGTCTGACCGCGGAGTTGCCCTGCCCCCAGCCCCATGGTGATCAGGCCACTTTCGCCTGCTGCATCCTCGCAGCTGTGGGTTCTGGGATGCCCTGAGCAAAGATATTCGCGCCATTTTCGCTTGAGTCATCCTCGCAACGCTAACCTCAGATACTCCCTGCCCCGAATTGTGCTGGCCAGTTCCGCCTAGACAAACTCGCAGCGTTGACCTGGGATGTGCCCTGCCTTGAAGTAGTCTGACCTCGGATCTGCCGCGAGATACGGTTTTCAGGCGCCTTTTGCCTCATACGCCCTCGCACCTCTAACTTCGATGATGCCCTACCCCATGGCGGTACGGCCACTTTCGCCTGCGACATCCTCGCAAGAGTGGATTCCGAGACGTCTAAAGCTGACCTGTTCAAGCCACTTTCGCATGAGACATCCTCGGAACCCTCGGTTCAGAGATGCCCTGAGCTGACTGTTCAGGCCACTTTCGCCTCGAACATCCTAAGAGATCTGACCTCGGATATGCCCTGCCCCAAGTTGGTTCGGCCACTGTCGCCTGAGACCCTCGCAGGGCCTACACTACCACGCAGATCATCGTATGCAATGGGAGAAGCTCGGACCCCTGCGGGACTCCGTCCGCACTAGAGCCAATCACAAAATTCACGCTGATCAGGGAGAGCCGCCCCAGAGCCGTCGCCGTCGTCGTCGCGGCGGGAGCCTGGCAACCGGCCGGTGAACCGGTGAACCGGTAAACCGATATTCGGCGCAAGGATCGACTCCTCAGGGTTGCCCCCAGCGGTTTCAGACCAGCCAGTCACCCAATGAGCCCAGAAACCGATAAACCAATAAACCGATAAACCGACGAAGAGAAAGAGAGCGCGCCTGCCATCGTCTCTATGTTCGCAGATAAAGATTATCGGTTGATCGGTTTATCGGTTTATCAACCGATAAGCCGATATAGTCATATCGGTTTATCGGTCGATTTGCCGATAAACAGATCAATCGTTTTTATTTGATCGGTTTATCGGTTTATCGGTCGGATGGATTTCTGGAGGCCGTTGCCGCTGCACTCAATAATAATACTCATAGTAACAATAATGCAAGAGTAACTAAGAATACGGCGAAGACGAGTACGAATACGAAAGGTAATGCTCATGCGAAGACAAATCATAATACGAAGAATAATATTAGTAACACGAGTCAGACTACTAATTGTAATAACCATAATCTCCACACATATATATAAAAGAAATGATAAAAATATTACTTGTCATAACCAGAAGCATGATAACGACGATTCATAGTCGCAATAGTATTAGTAATACGGGCAGTAGTAGAAGTATAACACCAGTGATATTATTACCACCACCACCACCACTACTACTACTACTACTACTACTACTACTACTACTACTACTACTACTACTACTACTACTACTACTACTACTACTACCACCAGTAATACTCATATTAATCATACTAGGAGTGCAACTAATACTAATGATAACCTGTAAAAGATTAGTACGAACGACACCAATAATACTCAGCATGACAATTCTAACACTAGTATTAATAATACTATCACGCATAATATTATTAGTGCTAGCGCTACCAATAATACGAATGCGAACAATAACAATAATACTGCTACGGCTAATTGTATTTTTCATACTAGTAGTATCACTACTATTCGAATTAATGTGAATAGACACACATACTAATACTATTATGCAACATGCCGCTACTCAACATAGTACTACTACAACTACTACTTTTCCTACTACTACTACTAGTGATACACATAGTAATAACAGTATTATTAATATTAATATCATAAGATCATACATAACAATATCAGTACTAGTACTGAAACTAATAATCGTAGTAATCACAGTAGCGGTATGATGAATCATATTACTATTAAATCCATACTAGTAATAATTTCCACTCGGATAAAACTATCCATAATGCTAGTAACACTTAATAGAATAATGCTACAAACCATAGTATCGCTACTACTAATACTACCAATACCAGTGTTTATACTATGAGTACTATGATCAGTAGCAATACTATGATTCATAACCTTATCATCGAACATAATACTCCAGTAGTAGTCACACTAACAATACTGATGATACCAATCATTACACATACTAATATCAAATGGTAACCATACCAATAGCAATAACAATAATACTAACCATAATCATATTAATACTGTTAATAACAATAATAATGAAAATCATAAAGATATGTTTATTATACTACGCATGATTTCAAGAGGAGGAGGAGGAGGATGAGAAGAACGAGAGAGGAAGATGAAGAGGAAGAGGAGGAAGAGGAGGAAGAGGAGGAGGAGGAGGAGGAGGAGGAGGAGGAGGAGGAGGAGGAGAGGAGGAGGAGGAGGAGGAGGAAGAGGAGGAGGAGGCGGAGGAGGAGGAGAAGAGGAGGAAGGAAAGAAGAGGAGAGGAGAGAGAGGAGAGGAGAGGAGAGGGGAGGGGAGGAGAGGAGAGGAGGGATGGAGGGAGGAGGAGAGCCAGAAGAGGAGGAGGAGGAGGAATCTGATGATGATGATGAGGATGAGGAGGAGGAGGAGGAGGACGAGGAGGGGGAGGAACTCCTCGTCCTCGTCCTCGGTGCTGCCCGCGCGAGCGCGGTCCCGGAGGTGGCGTCGGCGGGCGGCCTTCGAGGCTCGCTTGGTCCTGCCGCCATCTCGGATGCTGCTCTTCCTGCGCTCCGCCGCGCGGGGGAGGGCACGGCAGGATGGAGGGGGAGGAGGAGGAGGAGGGAGGGAGGCCCCCGCAGTGCGTGCACGCGCACAGTGCATGTACCCCAGTGCCGGAGCCTTCAGGGGGACGGAGCCATGCCCGCCCTGTGCCCAGTGTGCTGGCACAACGCGCCCCAGTTGGGTGCGCACGGCCAGACCAGACCAGGTGGATGAGGAGGACGAGGGTGATGGAGGAAGGCATGATGAGGAAGGCATGATGATGATGATGAGGATGAGGATGAGGATGATGAAGGAAGGCATGATGAGGATGAGGATGATGAATGCAGGAAGGCATGATGAGGATGAGGATGATGAGGAAGGCATGATGAAGGAAGGTATGATGAAGGAAGGCATGATGAGGGAGAGCATGGGAGGATGAGCGGCTGAAGATGGGAAGTTGAGGAGGCTGAGGGATGCGCATGGGATGATGATGATGATGATGATGATGATGATGATGATGATGATGATGATGATGATGA
>CAUYUJ010001424.1:25000-55000 GCA_963575745.1 Prorocentrum cordatum | reverse complement strand
GGTGCGTGGCAGGGCGTCGACGGCGTCCGGCGCGCTGCGGTTTGTCTTTCCTGCGTTGGCCGCGTGCTGGCTGGCGACAAACGTCTCGCCTCGTCGGAGCGTCGGTTGGGAGGGAGGGAGGGAGGGGGGGAAGGAGGGGGGAGGAGGAGGAGGAGGAGGAGGAGTAGGAGGAGGAGGAGGAGGAGGAGGAGGACGAGGAGGAGGAAGAGGAGGAGGAGGAGGAGGGGGAGGAGGAAGAGGAGGAGGAGGAGGAGGAGGAGGAGCTGTTAACATGCAAGCGTTCAGGTGACTGGGGAGGAATAGTAACCCTGTTACCTTTGGCTCAAGTGTTTAACGGCTGAAGCCACCGAGACTCGCTTCGCCGTGCGGGAGTATAAATGTGACCGATCATCATCACTGTTACTGGGCTCCCGTGCAGAACCCTCCTCGGGGTTTTGCATGGTAGCGGAGCGCGGTTGCCATGGCGGCGGCGGCGGCCGCTGCAGCTAGGCCTGGGCAGGGCGACCCGCCGGTTAACCTCAATGTGCCGGCAGACAGAGATGCATGGGTCAATATGGACCCTAACCGCTTCAATGACCTGTGCGAGCAGGCATACCTGAACGGAGACTTCAGTTACGTTCAGACAGCGTTACTTGCAAACCATTATGGACTTGCAACGTTCATCAACGAGCGAGTGACACAGGACCGAAGGGAAGTATCGAACGCCGAGGCATTCCAAATGTTACAGAGTGCTCATAAGACCAACAGCATGTTGTTAGCGATTACGAAGAGAAGCGCTGCACTTGAAAGGGATGCTCGCAGGCTGGTGGAAAGAGTCACCGAGTTAGAGACCAACAGCGAGGTACAAGAGAAGTTGATTGAAAAATTTGGTCAGCTTCCGGAAGCAATCAAAGGAGGAAGTGGAAGCAAGCACGGGAGCGGTAAACTGATAAGCGAATATAAAGCATTACAGGCGTTAAAGAACTTCAGTGGAGAAAGAGCAAAGTTCAGAGACTGGAACGACAAGTTCTTAAACGCGCTGGCCCAAGTAAAACCGAGTTACCGACCGGCGCTGAAAATGCTGAAAAAGAAGTTGGAGACACTCGACGGAGTTGTACCAGAGGAGGACGATGATGACATCATACGCATAATGAACGGCCGATTAACAGCAAGCGAATACTTGAAGGCGAATCCAGCTAAACAAGCAGAGGATGACAACAAAGGAGAGTACGAGTTTACCGAGGGAGACAAAACTCAAATGGAGGAAGACTTATGGTACATCCTTAACGAGAAGCTCGAAGGTGCAGAAGCAAGAGGAAAATTAAAGGGACTTATGGATGGTGATGGAATTATGGCTTGGCAAAAGGTTTACAAGTGGTACTCGGCTGTTACCGGAGCGACCCTGTCATCAAAGATGACGCACGCCGTGGACCCTGAGCCGCCCAAGAAGATTACTGACACTGTCACCCGACTTGAGGAGTGGAGCGCATTGGCAGAAAATCTTGAAAAGTATGGTAAAGATTACTCACTGCCTCTCCCCTTTAAAGTCACCGCACTCAGGGCAATCATGGTGCATGCGAACGATTGGTTTGACGAGTGGCAGCAGGCGTGCTGGCGAACGCCCGACGCGCTTAACATTGACTCATTCCAGAAGCTATACTCTAAGTGTGAAGACTGGGCGCGTAAAAAGAAACTCGACTCAGACACCAAGAATAAAGATGCGATGGACATTGGGAATATCAACGAGACGAGTCAAGGGTCCGAAAATGTCTGGGACCAGACAGGATGGGTTGACGAGGGCGGAAACTGGTGGCCAGAAGATGGATCTTGGAGTTACGGGTCCTGGGCCAATGAGAGTAACAGTGGAGATCGCGAAGAAGTCGACGCCGTAAACAAAGGCAAAGGTAAAGGCACAGGCCCCAAATGTTACAATTGTGGAGGCATGGGTCATTTAGCCAGAAATTGCACAATACCTAAACAGTTCACCAAAGGAGGTAAAGGTGGCAAAGGCGGAAAAGGCAAGGGTTACAGGGCCACCTACGGGTCCTACATGAAAGGTAAGATTGGAGGCAAACAAGGTGGTAAAGGGAGTGGCTCGTGGGGTGGAAGTTATGGGGGCCAAGGGAAATTTACCCCCCATAGCGAGCGTGAGTGTTACAAGTGCGGTGCCAAAGGGCACATTGCCGTTAACTGCCCGGGCCCCAGGAAGACCGCCAACGAAGTTGAGCAAGAGAGACCGACAGTGAACGCGGAAAGTGATCAAACCACCTCATTTGGCCAACCGCAACATGTTCTCGGCGTTGAAATGAGGGATACAGTGAACGTGCCACTAGACCAATTCACAACTGAGGAGGTTAACGGGCAATGGGCTCTGCCCTCATATGCCAGAAAGAAAATGGCGCGTAAGGCCGCGATGAGCCTGAAAAGAGTTTACCATGAGCATCAATGCAACGGGGACTGCAATCATGTGAATCAATGGGACCAGAGGATAAGTAAAAGTGTGAAACAGGAAAAAAGTTGGCTGGAGAAATGCAGAGAGATTGGGCTAATCGAGATGCGAGACTGTGATCCAGAAATTAACGCGGTGCCACCTCAGAGTACAACGCATGAGACAATTGTGGTTACCGTGGGCTCTGGGGCGTACAACACGGTGGGACCCCCCAAAGTAGGCACCTATTTCCCCATTAAACAAACGGATGCGTCAAAGCAGGGAAGACATTGCAGCGCAGCAAATGGAACGACGATAAAGAATTACGGGCAGCGAGTGGTCACCGGCAAGAATGAACATGGAAACGCAGTCAGCATGCCGATTCAGGTAGCGGAAGTCAACAAAGTTCTGGGATCCGTCAGGGAAATGGTAAACGCTGGAAACAGAGTTGTGTGTTGACAAGGATCTTAACGGGAGGTCCCTGAGTCACATCGTGAATAAGGCCACAGGTAAATGCGCAACCATCCACGAGAAGAACGGCACATTTCAGTTCAACATCACAGTGCCGAGGGGGCCAGCGGAGGCTGTCAATCCCAGGAGTGAAGTGAACGCGGCTGAGGGTTTTCCGCGGCCGGGAACCCTGGAGGCGGACCTGTTCTACTAAGCCCCTCATTACCCGTAAGACCAAGCGAGAACTTAAATGTCTTTAACGCCGAAGAAGGCGAAGGGAGTGAAAGTGGGGGCAGCGAGAGTGAGTTGAGTGATGTGGAAGATGTATTTGGGAGCGATGAAGCGGAGTTACCGAAGAAAGTTTACTGTGACATGAGGCCCTCAAGGGAGGAAGTTGAGACGCACAACGCAACGCATTTACCTTACCGAAGCTGGTGCCCACATTGTGTTAGAGGAAAAGCGCGCAGGCGCAATCGCCGGAGACGCAAAAGGGAAAAGAACGGAAACGTACCAGTGATTTCAATGGACTACATGTGGCTTAAAGGGAAAAAGGAGGAAGGGGAAAGTGCCAGCAATGGCAGCCCAATTCTAGTCATGCATTGCAGGGGGACCAAATTAACGTGGAGCCGAGTGTTGCTGAAAAGGGGAGTGGACTCATACTCAGTAAAGGTGGGATGTGACATGATCAGCTTTACCGGATATAAGAAGGTTATACTCAAAAGCGATGGAGAGGCGGCAATCACGGCGCTGGCCAACATAATTAAAGCGTCGTGTGACCTCGACATGGGTGTTGAAGTCAGTCCTGTAGGCGACTCAAGGGCCAACGGTGAAATCGAGAGAGCAGCTAGAACGGTGCAAGGGCAAGTTAGAACATTAAAGAGCGCCTTGGATGCCAATTACAAGACCGAGTTTAGTGAGAGTCACACGATAATACCATGGCTGGTGAGCTATGCGTCTTCTCTGATTAACAAGTTCACGATAGACACGGATGGAAAGACAGCCCACGAGAGATGCAGGGGGAGAAAGTTTAACAAGCAAATTCCGGAATTCGGCGAATGTGTCATGTACTTAAAGACGCCTGCACACAAGGGCCGCGAAAAGCTTGAAATGAGATGGGAAAGTGGAGTGTTTTTGGGAATAAACGAGAAGAGTCAGGAGCTAATTATCGGGGCACCAAATGGAGCAATCAAGGCGCACGAGTTTAAACGGAAAGGAAGTGAAGCGGAAAGATGGAACAGTGACGAGATTACCGAGATGAAGGGGTTACCTTGGCAGCCTGACCCCAGTGCGGCAGGAATGGAATTACAGTCTAGAATCATGGTGCCCATGGACTTGCCAGAGCAAGAGTTAACGGCGCCTGAGACGAAGCCGCTGATTGCGCGAGGAATAGCAGTAAAGAAGCACGACTATTTAAAAATGGGACCGACGCCGGGATGTTACGGGTGTAAATGTCTTGTTAGAGGAGACAAAGAGCACAAACCGCATAATGCTGATTGCAGGGCTCGCGTTATCGAGTGGTTAAAGAAACAAGAGAGCCCAAATATCCAGGCAAGGCTAGCATCGGCCCAACTGAGACTCGAAAGTAAAGGCCGTGCGTCGGAAAGTCAAAATCAGGAATCAGAAAGTCAAGCGAAAAGACTGAGAACCAACGTGCCACCTCCGCCGAGCGCCAAGGTTGAGGATGCGAAGGATGAGTGGGTAGTAAAAGGAAACAAAGTTATATGTCAACACCGGCGACCAAGAAAAGAGTTAGCCTTTCCCACCAATGGTGGATGTCCTGTAGATTGGGACAAACTTAAACCCAGGAGATTTACTCATGCCATCCTGATTGACAGCGGTGAAACACGTGAACACGAAGACGCTTGGTATGGCAAAGAGGGAGATGACCAAACATGGGCCATGGGAAACCCCTTTAACGGTTACTGGGCCGGGTGGACCGAGTTCGAAATAGAAATGAAAGACCCCCAAGTGAACCCATTAAACGAAAGGCAGATGGTGACCATGACGAAGAAGATCAACAGGCAACTCAACATCGCCAACTTAATCCGGAACAAGATGAAGAAATGTCAGAAGTGAACGATATCAGATTGGGACTCAACATGATGGGATTTGACTCTGAGCTGGTTGAGTGGTTGATAAGCGGGGAGGTGAACGTCGTGCATCAATTGAACGAGGTAAGGAGAGCCACCAAGCTTTATGGCGCAAGTCAACATGAGACTCAGGCGCACGTGACTGAGGCATATTCGCCGGTGAGAGTTACAGGCATGGCAGAGAAAATGGGACTGATACCGGGGTTAGCGATGGACTTAACAACGCGCGATCAACATGGTAACCCATGGGACTTTAATGTGCCAGCCATGCCAGCGAAGGCAAAAAAGATAGTCAAATCCAAAGCAGCCCTGTTACTAGTGGTGAGCCCCATGTGCGCAGCTTTTAGCAGGCTCCAGACGTTCAACTTTAAAAGATTAGGCGCTGACCGAGTAAAACAAATGTTGGATTACGGGATCAAGCATTTGACGTTCGCAATGGAGCTTTGCGAAATTCAACGGCGAAATGGTTTATACTTCCTATTTGAACACCCCGCGGGGGCGACCAGTTGGAGCACTTCAACAGTGCAACGGTTGCTCAGAAACAAAGAGGTTAAAGTTTACAATGGAGATTTGTGCTGTTACGATTTGAAGCAGATGGTCAAAGGTGAGGAGATGTTCATTAAGAAACCGACCAAGTTCATGACAAACAGCCCGGCCATAGGTCGTGAGTTAAGTTGGAGATGCAAAGGGCAACGTCGACACATGGAGTCAACTGGTGGCGGAAGAACTCACCGATCAGAAGTTTACCCAGACAAATTGTGCCGAGCGATATTGAGGGGGCTTGTGCAACAAATGAAGGCTGACGGACGTCAAGGGGGTACGTTTAAAGAAGAGGAAACAACAAGCATGGAAGTTGACGAAGAGGAGCAAAGTGAAATGCAGATAAGCGAAACCAACTGGGCATGTGAACATGCGGACCAAGATAGAAAGTACAAGCACCAGTTAACGTGGACGAGAAAAGATTATGGAACCCAAAGATTGATGCTGCCAGGACCAAGTGGACCACAATGGAGTTCATGCATTAGGAGACTTACCGTTGACTTGGACACAGGGAAAGTTTTCGAGGACAGGCCCGTGAACGAAATCATAGGTAGAGAGAGAAGGAGAACGTTCAAGAAGGGACCGGTTAACACTTATACCACCTTTACATATGAGGCTGTTGGCGAGGTTGCTCCACGCAAGTGGAAGTGCAGTGCATGTGAACATGAGGGCTGGCTCAAGACGCCCAGCACCTGTGCAGCGTGTGAAAAAAGGTTGGCGCAGTTAAACCTCTCCCCATGAATGCGATCAACGTTGTTCACAAGGAAAATGGAGAGATAACTCAAGCCTGGGACGATGTTACTGTAAACGAACTCGATCCTAAACTAACTGTGAAAGCGCGCCAAGAAGAAATGGAACAATTCAGAAAACACAAGGTTTACGAGAAAGTGAAAGAGGAAGTGTGTTGGCAAGTTACGGGGAAGGCACCCATCGGAACCAGGTGGATAGACATTAACAAAGGAGATGAATTAAGCCCAGACCACAGGTCAAGGCTAGTGGCCCAGCAAGGTAAATACAATTCCAAGGGAAAGAATATATTTGCGGCCACACCTCCGCTGGAAGCACAGAAACTGCTCTTCTCAATGGCAGTTACCGAAGGAGTGGGATTCACGAATGGCGAGCGCGAGAAAGGATTAAAGCTGGCATTCATTGACACTAAACGAGCTTACTTTTACGCCCCTGCAAAGAAATACATATTTATCAGATTACCGGACGAGGATTATGAACCAGGCATGTGTGGAAAACTACTGAAGTCAATGTACGGGACAAGAGACGCAGCAAGCAACTGGGAAGACTGTTACATGGACTTTGCCATCGAAGTTGGGTTCAAGAGTGGAGTTGCGTCACCATGCGTGTTCAAACACGAGATTCGAGCCTTATGGTTAACGGTTCATGGGGATGACTTTACGCTACTAGGGGGTGACCATGATCTCGATTGGTTTGAAAATAAAATAAAGGAGGGGTTTGAGGTAAAAGTGAGAGGACGACTTGGACCAGGAAAGGAGGACATGAAAGCGACCAGGATTCTTAACAGGATAGTAGACTGGACTGAGGAAGGGTTGAGATATGAGGCAGATCAAAGGCATTCAGAGATAATTGTGAAAGAGCTTGAGCTTGAAGGAGTAAAAGTGAGGACTGGGGTACC
Organism: Prorocentrum cordatum; assembly: GCA_963575745.1. NCBI lineage: Eukaryota > Dinophyceae > Prorocentrales > Prorocentraceae > Prorocentrum > Prorocentrum cordatum. The sequence continues at coordinate 47,868 of CAUYUJ010001424.1, read as the reverse complement.
AGGTGAGCGCATTCCAGTTGAAGAGGGAGATGAGGTAGAACTTTCGCCCAACATGACTAAGAGATATCAGGCATTGACGGCCAGAGCGAATTATTTAGCTCAAGACAGATCGGACATACAGTATTCAGTGAAGGAACTTGCTAGAACCATGTCAAAGCCAACAATGGGTTCTTGGAAAGGCCTAGTCAAGCTAGGAAAGTATATAAAGTACCACAGCAGAAGCAGTTATGTGTATCAGTGTCAAGAACAGCCCCGAGAGTTGACGATTTGGACTGACACGGATTACGCAGGATGTAAGCGAACTAGGAAGTCTACGAGTGGAGGAGTAGTGATGTGGGGTAAACACCTTATAAAATCTTGGAGCACAACTCAAAGTGTGATTGCGTTATCGTCAGGGGAAGCAGAATATTATGGACTCGTAAAAGGAGGATCAGTTGGTCTAGGACTTCAGGCCGTGTTGAGAGATTTTAACTTGGAAGTTGAGATCACCCTGAAGAGTGATGCCACGGCTGCAATTGCCATTGCGAGCAGACGAGGTTTAGGGAAAGTGAGACACATTGAAGTATGTCAACTGTGGTTGCAGCAGAAGGTAAAGGAGGGGGCACTTCGAATTGTGAAAGTAGGAACACATGAGAACACAGCAGATGCATTAACCAAGTATGTCAGTCGTGAGAGTATGAGCACACACCTACGAAACACGAATCAATGTGCATTAACAGGTCGGCATAGTCTTGCGCCGGCTACCGAATGTTGACATTCGCAGCTCATTTCTGTCAAGCAAGCCGTCTCGATTAAAGCCTCCTCCATCCATTACCTCTTACTCTTGAGCGTGAACGAAAGCATGGCGGCTCACCAGGTCAACGTCACGATCAACGGCTCCGTGGTTGACCAGAGCCCGCCTGGGGATGGACCGGTTACGCGTGAGAACCTCAATCGCCGTGTTGACGACATCGTCAGCGTTGCCCATGCGTTTACCGTGACCCTCGCCAACATGGCCATTCACTTTCACGGGGCCTACGACAAGCATGTTGACGAGGTGCAGAGGGCTGCCGATGACATGGCGCGGAGGATCGAGGACTTAACGCGGCAGAACGCTGCGTTGCTCCACGCCAGTGACGACGTCAACGAAAACCTCAAGAGGGCGCAGGACGAGGTTAACGCTCTGGTGGCGACGATTACAGAGCTGAACATCAAGAGTCGCGACTCCCAGGTTAACACGGCGGAGAATGCGACCAAGTACAGGCGCATTAACGAGAACATTGGTTACCTCTTGAACACCGCCAGACGTCTTACCGAGAACATCACGCCTCTGCAGGACTTCGAGGGCAAACGGGATGCGGCACTACGCATGTTAGTGGGAGTTACCGAGAGGCTTGAGGGTTTACAGAGGTTCTTGAATGACCCGATCAGCTCCTCGGTTACCATCATCCCGCAGGTGCCTCCGCCGTTACCTGAGCTGCCCCCAACGGCAGCACTCGCCAAGGCGCCACCCGTTGCCGTCACCGCGGCAGTCGAGTCCATGGCCTCAGGCGCGCCCCCAGTGATGCAGGTTAACGTGGCTCCATCAGGGAAAGCTCCCCCGGCTCAGGACCTTACCGGCGCAACCACCAAAGCCGGAGGGATCCGACGGTCCATGTCGCCGAACAAGATCCCGCAGTCAACGGAGCCACAACCTGTTTACAAGAAAGCGCCAAAGGCCATGCATGAGCGTAAACGGGAGTTGGAAGAGTTACTGCAGATCGGCATGAAAATGGATGAAGATCGTGCGAAGAGCAGTCAACGTGACGAAGCACCAAAAGGTTCTACCCCTGTTGTGAACGTGAGGCCGGCCAAGCCGCCTCCTCCGGGGCATGGCGAGTCAAGAGCGTCGAGCAGCGTTGGCGGCATGAAGCCCCCGCCTCCGGAGCCCAAGAGGTTACCGGTCCAGCACGTCCCGCCACCGCAGCCTCAAGTCGTTAACCGCACGAATGACCAGCTTGCGGGATACTTTCGGAACGTCGCCAGGGCCGTGTACCGCCCGCTGTGCCACGTCAACGGTCACATGCCCATGCTGAACGACAGGAGCGACGACTGCGACGTTAACTACAAGGCGGAACCTGACCCCAGGGAAGTGGTCGCATTAACGATGAAGACGCGCGACAACTGGCGCAGGTTTGAGGGCAACTTCGTCGGGCATGTGGCGAAGGCGGGGTTAACGACCCCTGGCGGTCGGTCTATTCAGGGCAACGCGGGGCGGGAGCTTAACTATTACGATGAAGTGTTCGTTGACATCTACGGTCAACACGCTTACGGTTTCATCGGCTATGCCGTGTTGAAGGGCCCGAGCAGCTGGAGATCTCAGTTGACGGAGAAAGAGGTGACCAAGCATGATGAATGGGTTGACGCAGTTGGGCACGTGCAGTCTCTATTTGACGACGAATACGTGCCACCTTTCCACGTTGGCGATCTTCACCCATCGTGGTTTGAGCTCCACAGTTGCCCGGACACGCAGGTGTACGCCAACAAGGTGCCGGAGATGAACGAGAAGCAGCTTAACGGTCTTCTCTTAACGTGGGCAGGGGTGCTGCCCCACGGCAACCCCACCGTGATCTCCGTGAAGCACCTGGTGGAAGACACCCGTGGGCCGCACGGTTGCATCTCGACTGGGGTTACCGTAATTCGGTTTGCGACGCCTGACCTTGCCAAGCTCTACTGCCGTTACATGAGCGGGCTCCAGGTGCATTACCGTTACTACTTCATCGAGGACCTCGATGTCAGGAGCACCGAGGAGTTAAAGGGCAGCATCAACAGGCCTCCAGTCTACTGGCACCAGACCATCTTAGATGTCGCTCTTAACGATCAGGGATCCATGAGGGCACTTTACCGTGACAATTGGCCTGCTGATCATATCACCGAGCGTAAAAGCGATCATCGTGAGAAGCTTTGCTGGTTTGGCTGGGTACCGTGCGACGACTTCCCCAACTGGCTTACCGATCCGACCTGGACTGTGAACCCGTTTACCGGCGCTGCGGTCGAGGAGCACCTCCGTAACAATCCAGGCGGTGGGCCTCTGTTGAAGGCTCCCCGCGCCAGTTACTGGAGGGCCATCGGCACCTACCACAACATTGTTGACGGGTCCACCAAGAGCTTTGACGATGGGTGCTGGCTCGACGACGAGGAGCGCATTAACGCGTACCTGGACACCGACTATTACAGCCCGATGCAGGCCCTTAACAGGGTGCCATCCTACACAGCGGCCAGTGTGGGGCATCGCGGGTTACCGAGGTCGAGGGGCGCACGGGCCCCGTCGGTGAGGCGCCCGCGCCGCTCGTAAAAGGTGGCAGGTGACCAGCATGCTGTAGTTTACGCTCTCCCTCATCTCCCCTCTTAACTCGGCTTAACAATCGTGTGGCGGTAGCTTGTTGAGCTGAGCCTGTGTGCATGTGCATCTTTTGTAGTTACCGCAGGTATTGGCGAATAAAAAGCGAGAGCAATCAAAATCGTCCAAATGCTAGCCTGCCGTGTAAACTTTAGATGCTCCGTTTAAACTTGTGACTGCAAGAGCGTTTACTCGAGCTCATGTTATATGTGTGAGAAACGTGGTGCTCGTAAACGCTGTCACGAGACCTTTCGAATTCGACGATATGACGATTTGCGTGCAGCATGTTGCGTAGTTTAACCTGTTTTTATGTTTGAAGACACCTCCCCGTCAGCCCGTACGGACTAGCGTCCGAGGGGGGGTGTTAACATGCAAGCGTTCAGGTGACTGGGGAGGAATAGTAACCCTGTTACCTTTGGCTCAAGTGTTTAACGTCTGAAGCCACCGAGACTCGCTTCGCCGTGCGGGAGTATAAAGGTGACCGATCATCATCACTGTTACTGGGCTCCCGTGCAGAACCCTCCTCGGGGTTTTGCAGGAGCGCTCCCCCGTTCCGTCCCGGATCTGCAAGCTCGGTGACGGTGACCCTCACCCAGGGCGCCTGAGGGTTGCACTGCGCCGCCTTCCGCGGGCACACCCGGCGCCGTGGCGCAGTCTCGGCTCTGGTTCTGCCCTCGGCGACGTGTTTCGTCAATCCCTCCTCCCTCCTCCCTCCTCCCTCCTCCCTCCGCCCTCCGCCCGACGCGCGGCTCAGGTTTCCTCTGGCGACGCCCGAGCTCTCTGCCGGCCCGCCGTGCCGTGGCCCGCTGGCCGTGCTCTCGAGGTGAAGAGGCCCCTTCCCGATGAGATCTCTTCGCCGCTGCGCCGGCCGACCAGCAGCGTCAGCCGAGGGCCTGCATTGCGGACGCCCCTGGGATCGCGCCGCCTCTTCCCCCCCCTCCACCTCGCCCTCCCTCTTCTGCCTCCTCCCCTGCCTCCTCACCCTCCTCCCCGCCCTCCCTGCTCCTTCCCTCCCCCCCCCTCGCTGTCCCTGCCCCCCCCCCCCCTCTTTCCTGCCCCCCCCTCCTCCCCCTCCCCCTCCCCCTCGTTCCCCCCCTTCCTCCCCCTTCTTCCTCTCCTGGCCCTCCCTGCTGCTGCCCCCAGGGGCGGTTTCTCCGGCGCCATCGGCGGCAAGCCCGTCACGAGGAAAAAAGAGGGCGTCGCCGAGGCGCCCACGGGGGTGGGTCGTGGGTGGGGCGGAAGGGGGGAGGGAGGAGGAGGCCAGGATGGGAGGAGAGGGGGAGGAGGGAGGGACGGAGGAGGGGAGGGAGGAGGGCGGGAGGAGGGAAGGGATGAGGGAAGGGAGGATGGAAGGGAGGTGGGAGGGAAGGGGGGGGAGGAGGGAGGGAGGAGGAGGGAGGAGAGAAGGGAGGGAGAGAGGGGAGGAGGAGGAGGGAGGAGGGCGGAGGTTTTTGATGCTCCAACCTACTGTAGCCTTGATCACTAGAACAATTTTTGAGCACCAGGAAAGTACCGAAACTGGACGGTTTTCACGTGTGGGGCCCTGGGAGGCGATACTCTTTCCACACTTCGCCAGCGTGCCAGGCAGACACTGTTTCGATACTTCCCTGGGTGCTCTAAACCACTTTTGTGATCTGGTCCCCAAGTACGATGGGAGCAACAGAAGGCGGAGGAGGGATGGGGAGCCAGGAATTGGAGGGAGAGAGAGAGAGAGAGAGAGAGAGAGAGGGTGAAAGACAAGAGGCTCGGGACGGGAGAGGATGGGCCTCCTCCTGCTGCCCTCTTCTGGGGGCGGGCCGAAGTCTAGTCCGCCTCGAGGGAGGGAGGACGGGGGGGGAGGACGAGGAGGTCGGATCCTCGCGGAGCCTGCTCCTGGCGGGCGCGCCCTGCGGGCCGGCCCGGTGGCTGCGCGGCCCTCCGTGGAGGCGCACGGGCCCGCGCCGTCGTCGTCTGCGGGGGAGCCTTAAGTCGGGCCTTTCCCCCTACAGGGGGATTTTCGACGGGAAAAAATACACCCCCAAAATGGTCCAACAATAGTCCAAAACTAGTCTGGGGACTATTTTTGGAGTTTTTTCTTGCCAGTTTGGAGTATTTTTGGGAGTATTTCTCATGTTTCGTCGAAAATCCCCCTGTAGGGGGACACGCCCGACTCAAGGGGAGCCGAGGGAGCCACTCCTGGAGGAGGGGGCGGCGGGCCTGCAGCGGCGCGCGTGCCTCCCGCGGGGCTTCGGGGAGGAGGCGCACGGCTCCGAGCGCCCGCGGGCACGGCCCTCGGAGCAGGCCGCGCGGATTTTCACACGGCAGGTCCATGCCACGCATCGGCGACGTGGCAGAAGGGCGATAAGGGGGAGGGGAAGATGAGGGGCCAGGAGGGACGAGGCGGCGGTCTTCTTCTCTTCGTCCTCTCCTGGTCTGCCTGGTCGGAGCCAGGTGAGGGCTTGGTGAGACTGCCCGCTCGGGGAGACAAATACACACCAACAGGGGGAGGAGGCGAAGTCCCCAGGGAGAATCAGCGTTGCGCTGAGGCGAGAGCGACGAGCGTGCGATGGGCGCGGCGCCCCACTCCCGTCGCGAATTTGGCAGCGTCGACGACAAACTTGCACTTCGGAAATACGGGAATCGATGTCGCATTGTTTGTTGTTTGGCAGAGTGATACGTCCCGCTTGGAACCTCTCAATGCAAATTCGAGGGGAGTGGGGCATGCAGAGCTAGAGAATAAGAGTAAGGGTAATACTAATCGCCATATAGTTTCTGAGGACGATCATGTCACCCGGCCTTTGCCTTGACTATAGGCGTTATTTTACATGTCCTGTCGTTATCATTTTCTTTGCTTCAAGGCGTGGATGCGTCGTCGTGCATTTGCAAGGATAAGTACTATAGCCAGTTCGTAGAACAACCGTTCAAGTTCTGAACTCAAGCGCGCATCTGGATGATGGCGTTGACAAGTTTGTCGCGCGCGGGTGACAGGCATGATATCATTTGACACGGATGGTGCCCGCTTAGCGCTCTAGTGTGGTTTGCATGGTGCTCTGTGACGGAAGTGTTGTTCGTTTAGCGCGCGCTTGTGGCCCGCATGATTTCATGTGACAATGACATTGAACACGTGTGACCCGCATGGTACGATTTGACAGTGGAAGTGGCTCGTGCCCGATTTGGTACGGTCTGGGACAGCATGGTAACTATCGAGGTCTTACAAGGTAAGAACAAGAGTCTTAGTAAGAATAGACGTTCCCCAGACAGGTTCTTGGTATCTGGCTGGATTGCTTTCGACCAGTCGTCGCGCGTGGCCGCCTCGTGTCGGCCTTGTGTGCTGTTTGTGGTTTGGAAGGTTTTCAGCCGGTCGTCGCCCGTGACCGCCTCGTGGCCGCCTCGTGGCCACCCATAACCATATCGTGCCACAACTTGTTTTTGAGGGTTTTACGTCGGTCGTCGCCCGCTGCTGCCTCGCGGCCGTCTTTGCGCTGTCGGCTTGCTGAACTTTCGGAAGTTCGTATTGTCGCCGCCCGTGGCCACACTGTTGCCGCCTCGTTCCACCACGGTGACTGCACCCCACAGCTTGCACCACCTCGTATCCACGACGTAGATTGCACCACATAGACTTCTTTTCATAATGAACTAGGCTCTACCCACAAGCACTTATCCAACAACAGCAATTCCAACTATATAGGTGTAGATATATGCATATGTGTAGGCACATGCATATGTATTTGCTATGCATATGTGCACGCATATGTATATATGTATATGTATAGGTATGTGTACATGTATTTGTCTATGTCTATGCCGATGCTTATGCATTTGTATATGTAAGTGTAGATGCATGTGCATATGCATAGGTCTATGGATTCGCATATGTCCATGATCATGTATGTATGTATGTGCAGATATATATATATATATATATATGCATATATGCATAGTTATGTATATGTAAATGTGCACGTGTATTTACATGTTTATGTTTACGTATATGTGTGTATGTATATGTATGTGTGAAGTATTTGTATATGTATGCGTATAGGTGTAGGTATAATTTTACGTATGTGTTTATCAGATGTCTATGTCTATGCATAGTTTGAAATGAAGGAATATGTCGATGCACATGTATATGCTTATACATTAGTATGTACGTACGTATGTATGTATGTGTTTGTATATGCATATCTAGATGTATATGGTCAGTCCCCACCAGCATCACGTGTGGACCTATCGCTGTGTTTTCTTTCTGTTTCGCTCTCTCTCCGTTCCTCCTCCTCCTCCTCCTCCTCTTTCTCCTTCTTTCTTCCTCTTCCTTTTCTTCTCCTCTTCTTTCTCCTCCTGTTCCTTCGCTAACAAGACTTGCGGGAGGAGGGTGGCCACGAAACCATGCTATTCACAGGTTTTTTTTGTTCTCTCCGGTCAGGGATGCCACCAAACGCTGCAATTCACATTTTTTTTTGGGGGGGTTCAGGAGATGTGCAAACGTCTCTTGAAATCCCCCAAAACTAGAAACAACACATGTGAATAGCAGTGTTTGGTGGCATCCCTGCCCTGCAAAAACCAAAAACACATGTGAATAGCATGGTTTCGTGGCCACGTAGCTGTTGCTGCTGTTGCTGCTGTTGCTCCTCTTCCTCCTCCTCTTTCTCTTCCTCCGCCTGTTCTTCCTCCTCCTGCTCCTAACCCCCCATTCCTCCTCCGCCTTCTCTTCCTCCCGCGCTCCCCCCCTTCCTCCTCCTCCTCCGCCTGGTCTTCCTCCTCCTCGTCCTGCCTCTGACCCCTCATTGCTCGTACTTTGCCGTTTCCTCCTCCTCATCCTTATCTTCCTCCTCCTCCTCCTCGTCCTCCTCCCCTGTTCTTTTTTATGCCGATCTGTTATGCGCGTTTTGTGATCCGCTGCAGTGCATTCTCCTGGCCATTGCCCTCGGTTTCCAATGCGTCATCGATTGCCATCTCGCCGCGCTTCTCCGTCTTCCTGGCGCCCATCCTCCTCAAACGGAAGAGGCGCACACATGCGTGCAGGCGAGGCGTGCGATAGCGCCCACACACAGCTGAAGATGATGATGCTCAGCCCATTCCATTATGGACACAATCAGCAACATGTCAAGCACGCTGGTGGCCCGTTTCCCCTCAGCAGTGACAGCGTTTGCTTACCAGTGTGCATGTGCTGTTACTGCGTTTGCGATGTTCGCCCCAACGCGGGCATCTTAGAAGCTGGATTCCTTGTTTACGCACAAGACACACTTGTTTATCCATTGCTCTGCGTTGGGGTTGCATTGCCGCTGCATGTTGCTATGTCTCGTTTGTTGGATGTTGCGTGTTTTCCTGCCGTGTTGCGATGCTTATGCTCGGAGACGCCTAGGGGCCGTCTTGGAGGCCCCTCGTGTCGTCTTGGAGCGGTCTTGGAGGCTCCTTGGGCCGTCCTGGCGCGGTCTTGTGGAGGGGGGGGGGGGCCTCGTCGGCCGTCCCGGGGTTCCCTGGAAGCGGCGTCCAAAACAGGATGCCCCTCTCGCCTTCCCTAGATCTGGCCCCAGCGGCGGTCTCTTGGGGTATGTTCGTTTTGTCGCTTCACGACCGAATTCGGCATTGGTGGCGGCAACCAGCCTATTGGTCGCCAAAGCACCCGTCACGGATGCACCTCCGAGTTTTCTTCGTGAGCTCGATGTACTGCGCCCGTTGCGCGACCGTGGCCAGAGAGATGAAGCGGCACTTCTCCGACGAGGGGCTGTCGTATTTAGCCTGCCATTCCGGAGAAGAGCACCTGACCTTGGTGCGGAGAGACGTTGCCGGGCCCTCCCAGGGGCGAGCGCCAGGACGATCGGCGAAGCTCGTCGGTCTTCAAGGGTTCCGTTGTCCCAAAGCCAAGCCTGCTTTCCGACGAAGGCATCTATACACCACCACCGTGTCAGGCCAGGGCCATCCTGGGCCCTTGGATGGTGTGTAGGCCCTCCTTGCCTCGGCCAGAGTGGCGTATACACCGTGCCAGGGCCAGGATAACCCTGGCCTGGCGCGGTGGTGGTGTGTCGATGCCTTCTGCGTATACTTCTCCGGGGTTGCTTGCCGGGGGCGCTCGCGCGCTGTCGCCCCCTCCTGCGCGGCCGCGGCCTCGGGCCCTCCGCCCTGGCCCTGGGCTCTGGCCTCCTGCGCCTGCCGCCTTCTGTCGGCGGGGCGCCGGGGGGGGGGAAGGGGCGGGGCAGGAGCTGGCCCGCCGGTGGAGCTGCTCCCGAGGGGTCGCGCGGGCAGCCTCCACGAGGCCCCCCAAACGCCCCTCGCGGGCAGCTCGTCTGTCAGAAGCTCGCTTCTGGTCTTCTAGAATGCCAGCCTCTGCTCGCTTCCTTCAGGCGCGCCGCCGTGCCCCGGGCGCGCGGCTTCCTCGGCCGGGTGCTCCAGCTTGTCGGACTTGCTCTTGGCCTTCTGGGAAGCCTTTTGGTTGTTCTCGGCTGCGCGCTGGGTGGGGTTTCTCTGTTGTGCGTTGTGTTGTTGCGTGTTGGTGCATGTTGTTGGCGTCGTTGCTGCTTGTGTTGGTGCTGTTGTTTGGTGGTGTGGTTGTTGAATGTTGTGGTGGGCTGTTGCACGTTGCTGATGGCTTACGGTTGTCGTGCGGTGGTGGCGTGGTGTAGTGTGCGGTGCAGCGTCGTTGTTCGCCTGTGGTGTTGCTTCTGCTATGCGTGTAGAAGTTAAGGGAGTGCGTTTAAGTTCGCCCCGACACGTGGGCCCCGAAGACGCCGCGACGAGCGCGGAACAAGCCCTTGCGCTGGCGCTTGACCTTTCGAGCGAGGGCGGCCTCCCCGCGCCGCAAAGCCGCGCGCGTGTCGTGGTATTTCCGCAGGGTGCTGTTGGACTGTTGGGGCTGTTGAGGTGCTGTTGGACCCGCGGCCCGTCGACCCAATCCACCAAAGAGCCGGTGCGCTCGCGATCGCGACGCCCGTCGGTGTCAGCGTTGGTTGCCTTCTTTGATGAAGCTGGCGTCGCGTGCTGTGGCGCAATCGCTGGGGAGAGAAGTCGCCAGCAAACACATTCGATTCATAACAAACTACGGATGGTTGCGCCCAGTGAGGCTGAGGCGGAGGAAGAAAACACATGAGGATGCGAAGGCGGACAAGGAAAAGAAGGGTGCGGATGCGTGGTAGAAAGGAGGAGGAGAAGGAGGAGGAGGAGGAACACGGGGAAGGAGGAGGAAGAGGAAAAGGAAACGGAGGAGGAGGAGGAGGAGGAGGAGGAGGAGGAGGAGGAGGAGGAGGAGGAGGAGGAGGAGGAGGAGGAGGATGAGGAGGAGGAGGAGGAGGAGGAGGAGGAGGAGGAGGAGGAGGAGGAGGAGGAGGACGAGGACGAGGAGGAGGAGGAGGAGGAGGGAGGGAGGAGGAGGGGGAGGAGGAGGGGGAGGAGGAAGAGGAGGAGGAGGAGGAGGAGGAAAGGAGGAAAAGGAGGAGGAGGAGGAGGAGGAGGAGGGAGGAGGAGGAGGAGGAGGAGCAGGAGACGGATCGTCGGAATGATCGTTCGCTGCGGGGACCCATTGGAGTGCAATCGGCTGGCTTCCAATCGATTGGCTTGCGATCCATCGGGTAGCAGTCGACTGCGTTGCAGCAGGTTTGTTTGAAATCGGCTGGATTGCAATCCGTTGGCCTGCAATGGTAATGGGGAGGATGCCCCCCCGGCAGATTTGCGAGGGGGCTGATGCGGAGGAAAAAATGGGCTATGAAGATGGGGAGGCGGGCGAGTACACTGAGGAGGGAGGAGGATGAGGGGTGCGAGAAGGAGGAGGAAGAGGAGGATGATGAGGAGGTGAAGGGCGAGGATCGGAGAGGGATGTGGATGGGTAGGAAAAGCAGGAAGAGGGTGATGTAGAAATTGTGTGTATATATGTATATGTATATGTATATGTATATGTATATATATATATATTATATGTATAGGTTTATGTATACGTGTACGTATAGGTTTATGTCTCTGTATCTGTATATGTATGTGAATATGCTTATTTTTTCACAGGTAAACGTATAGGTGTATGTATTGGAGAGGCCTGACGGCCGGTGCCGCCGACCCTGATCGAAGGGGCTAGGAGGGGGTGTCGGATTTGGGGCGGGGGGCCCGGGGTCCCCCCTGGGGTCCCCCCTGGGGTCCCCCCTGGGATCCCCCCGGGACCCACCCGGGACCCCTTCGGGACCCCCCCGGGTCCGCCCCCCCCCCTCCCCCCCTCCCGCATCGGTGAAGGGAAAAAGGAAGGGGCTTCCCTTCGAAGTATTGACGTCGTTCAATCAATTGCTTGGCAGTGCATGTGCAATGAAGAGGACTCTGCTGACGGAGAGCGGGAGAACGGTGAGTGGAAGCTGGATGCGGCTACAGAAAGTCGAGCAGGAAAGCAAGCACGACGCGAACGGAGAAGCCCCTCACACACGCCGGCAGGGTCGGTGGATCTGTAGGTGTATATGCATCTGTATATGTACATTCATATATATGTATAAGTATGTATATATATGAATATATATATATACATATATATGCGGATGAGTATGTGTATGTATATGTATATGCGTATGCATATGTCTACGTACATGTTTATGTATATGTTCAGATATATGCCTATTTATGTGTATATGTATGTGTACGTGTATGTCTACATGTATGTGTATACGCATATGTGTATGTATATGTATACGTATATGTATATGTATAGGTAGCTGTATATGCATATGTATTTGTATATGTATATGTATATGAGCATGTGTGTATATGTATATGTATATGTTTATGTATATGCATATGTATATGTATGAGTATGAGTATGTGTGTTTGTATGTGCATGTGCATATGTGTATATGAATATGTTTATGCATAGGTTTAAGTGTATGTATATGTAGGCTCACATGTATATGTATGTAACTGTGTAGATGCATATGCATCTGTGTATATATACACATAAATATATAGGTATATGTATGTGTATGTGTATATGTACATGTTTATCTGTGTATGAACATGTATATATATACACACATACATATGTATGTAGGTGTGTATGTTTAGCCGTAAGGGCTTCGCCCCCTGCCGCCGGCCCCCTCTCTCGGAGAATGGGCCATGGAAGAGCTAAGTCATGAGGCTTTGGCGCTGTCGTGCAGCAGTATCGGAACTTCATGCGAGGCCGATTCGCAATCGGCAAAACCAACTGATCACAAGAGGGGTTACCACACAGGGCGATTGGTAAGACGTGTATGGTTTACGAGCTTGGTTACCACACCTTGGGATTAAAGGGCCGAGGGAGTACTCGCAGTTTGGGTTACCACGCCTTGCGATGGATGTGCGTGAGGGGTGGCACCGAATTTCAGAAATGTGGCAAATCCCCTGTGTTTTTGGACCCTGACCCCGCGGATCTGCGTGAGGGGTGGCACCGAATTTCAGAAATGTGGCAAATCCCCTGTGTTTTTGGACCCTGACCCCGCGGATCTGCGTGAGGGGTGGCACCGAATTTCAGAAATGTGGCAAATCCCCTATGTTTTTGGACCCTGACCCCGCGGATCTGCGTGAGGGGTGGCACCGAATTTCAGAAATGTGGCAAATCCCCTGTGTTTTTGGACCCTGACCCCGCGGATCTGCGTGAGGGGTGGCACCGAATTTCAGAAATGTGGCAAATCCCATGTGTTTTTGGACCCTGACCCCGCGGATCTGCGTGAGGGGTGGCACCGAATTTCAGAAATGTGGCAAATCCCTTGTGTTTTTGGACCCTGACCCCGCGGATCTGCGTGAGGGGTGGCACCGAATTTCAGAAATGTGGCAAATCCCATGTGTTTTTGGACCCTGACCCCGCGGATCTGCGTGAGGGGTGGCACCGAATTTCAGAAATGTGGCAAATCCCATGTGTTTTTGGACCCTGACCCCGCGGATCTGCGTGAGGGGTGGCACCGAATTTCAGAAATGTGGCAAATCCCTGTGTTTTTGGACCCTGACCCCGCGGATCTGCGTGAGGGGTGGCACCGAATTTCAGAAATGTGGCAAATCCCATGTGTTTTTGGACCCTGACCCCGCGGATCTGCGTGAGGGGTGTCGATTTCGAGCTCCCCCAGCAATTCGGACAACGCGCCCACGGGGTGCTAAAAAATCCTGTTTGGGCCTCCCCCCCCTCGCGCGGTCAATCAACTAGTTACAGTAACCAGCAAGAAGCAGAACTGTAACACTGGAAACTACAAGCTACAACTGGTACAGGAAACTGCGAATCACGTGCCTCGCAGCCTGGTGGCCCCACAAGGGGGCCGGTGGATATGTGTGTTTTTGTATATATAAAGACATGTGTATGTGTATATGTATGTGTATGTGTATGTGTATAGGTATGTGTATGTGTATGTGCATGTATATGTATATGCATTTGTATACGTGTGTGTATGAGTATGTGTACATGTATGTGTATGTGTATGTGTATGAGTATGTGTAGGTGTATGTGCATTCGTTTAGGTATATGTATATGTGCAGGTACATGTATATGTAGTTGTACGTGTATGTGTTCATGTATTGGTACATGCAAATGTACATGTTTGTATATATATATGATTATATTATCCATATATATATATACGTATGTATGTATGTGTGTATGTATGTATGTAGGTAATGTATGTATGTATGTATGTATGTATGTATGTATGTGTATATATATATGTGTGTATGAGCATATAGGTATTTACTGGCTGTGCCGCCCAGCTGCCCTGTGTCGCCATGGCCGCTCCAGGGTTCCTTGGGGCTCTCGCCAGCGGCCAGAGAAACGTCCAGGACGCCTCCCAAACGGGCCAAAAGAACTCTGGGGGCCTGCCCAGACGATCCAAGGGGCCCCGAATCCCTCAAGTTCGGCCCCAGTCCGCCTCAGAGGCATCCAAGTCGCCCCGAGAGGCATCCAACAGCACTTCCATGAGGGCCCCAACAAACCAAATTCCTTCATTTCCTTGAGGGTTTTCTAAGATGTTCGGCTTTCCCGCGTTCCACGACGGCCCTAGGGGCCTCCAACATCGCCCCAGGACGGCTCAGGATGCTCCCAGGAGGGTGCCCATGCGGCCCCAGACTGTCCCAAGACGGCCCACGAGGCCCCCAAGACGGCGCTAAAGGGCCCCAGCAACGCGCCCAGAGCGGTCCCAGAGGGAGAACACGCACCGATATTTCAAGCCTCCCGCCCCAAAGCGGCCACACGAGGCTTCAAAAGACCCCCTAGAGATCGTTACGGAACTCCCAGGAGGCTTCCAATCTGCCCCCCCATACGTCTCCGACAGTCTTTTACATCTGCCATGCTGCAAAACCACCCTTCCAGAACACGTGGCCCCACCTGCTCCTCCCGACAACCAACCCGATAGCTACGTGTTCTGGCAACGCCACTTCGAATCTCGTGGCCCGGATGATGATGATGATGATGATGATGATGATGATGATGATGATGATGATGATGATGATGATGATGATGATGATGATGATGATGATGATGATGATGATGATGATGATGATGATGATGATGCTGATGATGATGATGATGATGATGATGATGCTGATGCTGATGATGATGATGATGATGATGATGATTGTGATGATGACGACGATGATGTTGATGATGATGGTGGTGGTGGTGATGGTGACGATGATGATGATGGTGATGGTGGTTGTGATGATGATGATGATTCTGATGATGCTTTTGCTGATTGCGATGATGCTTGTGATGCTGATGATGAGTTTGAAGTGGTGATGCTGATGCTGATGATGAGTAAGAAAATGGTTTTGTTGATGATGATGATGCTGGTGATGTTCATTAGGATGCTGATGATGCTGATGATGATGACGGTACTGTTGATGATGCTGTTGATGCTGCTGCTGATGATGACGGTAATGATGCTGGTGACAATAATAGTGTTGATGTTGATCCTGATGATGCTGATGATGATGATGGTTTCGATGATGATGATGATGATGATGATGCTGATGCTGATGCTGATGCTGATGATGATGATGATGATGATGATGTTGACGACGACGACAGTGATGCTGATGACGATGGTGATGCAGGTGATGATGATGCTGCTGGCGATTTTGTTTATTATGGTGATGATGAGGCTGTAGATGATGATATTGATGCTGATGCTGATGATGCTGCTGTTTCTGATGATGATGATGCTGCTGATGATGTTGATGCTGATGCTGATGATGATGCTGTTTCTGATGGTGATGATGATGCTGCTGATGATGATGATGACGATGATGGTGATGCTGCTGATGATGATGATGAGGATGATGATTGTGATATTGTTTGGGGTGGTGGTGATGGTGGTGATGATGATGAGGAGAAGGGGGTGATGATGTTGTTGTTGCTGCTTATGATGATGGCGATGATGATGGTGATGATGATGAGGATGAGGACGATTAGGAGGATGAGGATGATGATGACGACGACGATGATGATGCTGCTGATGATGATAATGAGGCTGAGGCTGATGCTGATGCTGGTTCCGATGCTGATGCTGATGCTGATGTTGATCATGACTATGCAGATGATGCTGATGATGATGATGATGACCATGCTGCTGATGTTGATGATGATGCTACTGCTGATGATAATTATGATGGTGGACATGATGATGGTGGTGGTGATGATGATGCTGACGCTGATACCGATGATGATGTCACTGATGATGATGGTGCTGATGATGATGATGACGGTGATTGTGATGATGATGGTGATGATGCTGATGATGATGATGATGGTGCTGCTGATGCTGATGATGATGCTCCTGCTGATGATGATGACGACGATGATGATGCTGATGTTGCTGCTGATGATGATTATGCTTATGATGCTGACCATGATTATGATGATGATCATGATGATGCTGATGCTGATGATGATGCTGATGATGCTGATGATGATGACGATGACGATGACGATGACGATGATGATGATGATGCTGATGATGATGATGATGACGATGATGCTGGTGATGCTGATGATGATGCTGATGATGGTGCTGATGATGCTGATGCTGCTGATGATGATGATGATGATGATCCTGATGATGATGATGATGATGCTGATGATGATGATGCTGCTGCTGATGATGCTGATGATGATGATGCTGATGATGATGATGATGATGATGATGATGATGATGATGATGATGATGATGATGATGAGGATGATGAGGATGATGAGGATGATGAGGATGAGGATGGTGTCCCGCACACCCAACACGACCCGCCCGCGTTGCGTGCGTGCCAAGATTATCATGCATCATACTTTAGAAGGCCTACCATAGGCCTGCACGTAGGGCCTACCTCTAGGCCTACCCTAGGCCTGCCACTAGGGCCTGCGCCTAGGCCATCCATAGGCCTATCCCTAGGACCCTGGGGCAACCTTAGGCTACCGTAGGGCCTAGGGTAGGCCCTACATTAGGCTCCCCTAGGGTCTAGGGTATGGCCTGCCTTAGGCTACCCTAGAGCCTAGGGTAGGGCCTAGGTTAGCCTACCCCCTCCGGGATCTGTATCCGACGACGACGGAAAAGCAGGCAAGCGTAAACAGTAGCCTTTGGGAAGACACTACGGGATAGGTCCCACGGATGTTGCAACCGTCTTCGGGGTCAAGTATGTAGTAAGCGCGCGCGACGCGCGCGCTTCGCGTAACCCAACCAGCCCATCCAAAACTGATGCCCAGGCGAGTTGGGCTGATCAGGGATGTGGAGGAGCATGCATCGGAATCAGGGGTTGGGGAAACCGTCATACACCAAGAGGAGAAAGATCGGAGGAGGGGGGAGGACGGAGGAGGGACGAAGAGGAACAGGCGGATGATGATGCTGATGCTGATGCTGATGCTGATGCTGATGTTGATGATGATGATGATGAGGAGAAGGAGGAGGAGGAGATTAATGAGGAGGAGGAGGAGGAGTTGGAGGAGGAGGAGGAGGAGGACAAGGACGAGGAGGAGGATGAGGATGAGGATGAGGATTAGGATGAGGATGAGGTTGAATGATGATGATGATGCTGCTGCTGATGATGCTGATTACGATGATGATTATGATGATGATGATTGTGATTATGCTACCGATGATGATGATGATGATTATGATGATGATGCTGATGATGATGATGATGACGATGATGACGATGTTGATGATGCTGCTGATGATGCCTCTGATGATGATGATGGTAATGCTGGTGGTGATGATTATGCTGATGATGATGATGATGTTGATGCCGATCATGATGATGATGATGCTGATGATGGTGATGATGATGATGATCGTGATTTTGTTTGATGACGATGCTGCTGATGATGATGATGATGTTGATGCTTCTGCCGATTATGCTGATTATGATTATGATGCTGCTGATGATGATGACGATTATGATGATGATGATGATGATGATGATGATGCTGCTGATGATGATGCTGATGAAGATGATGATGCTGATGGGTAAGAAGAAGAATATGATGATGATGATGATGATGATGATGATGATGATGATGATGATGATGATGATGATGATGATGATGATGGTGATGGTGATGGTGATGGTGATGGTGATGCTGATGCTGATGCTGATGCTGATGCTGATGCTGATGCTGATGCTGCTGATGATGCTGATTATAATGCGGCTGATGCTGATGCTTATGCTGATGCTGATGATGCTGCTGCTGATGATGATGATGATGAGGAGGAGGAGGAGGAGGAGGAGGAGGTGATAATACTAATAATGATACTACGAATACTAAGAATGATAGTGATAGTACTCATACTAGGAATAATAATAACACTTAGAGTAATAGGACTACTAATCTTAATGATAACCATAGTTATAATAACAATACTAATACTACTACTAATATTATTATTTATAGTAATACGAAGAATACTATTAATGCTTAGAATGAGAATGGTACGAGTAATACTGATAATAGTAATACGAATAATACTAAGACAATCATAATAATCGCAAAACTAAGACGAAACAGAGGAAGATAATGATGATGAGGAGGAGTAGGAGGATGGGGAGGAGGAGGAGGAGGAGGAGGAGGAGGAGGTGGAGGAGGAGGAGGAGGAGTGGAGGAGGAGGAGGAGGATGAGGAGAATGGGGAGGACAAGGAGGAGGCGGAGGAGGAGGAGGAGGAGGAGGAGGAGGAGCAGGATGCGGAGCAGGAGGAGGAGGAGGAGGAGGAGGAGGAGGAGCAGGAGGAGAAGGAGGAGGAGGAGGAGGGAAAAGGAGGAGGAGGAGGAGGAGGAGGAGGAGGAGGACGGCGAGCAGAAGGCCAGAGGCCTTTTGGATGCCTCTCGGGGTCTCTCCGGATGTCTCTTGAGAGCTTCTTGGAGTTCTCTTGGGGCGTCTTGGGGTCCTTTTGGCGGTCCTGGGGGCCCCTTGGAGGTTTTTGGGTGTCTCGCGGGAGTCTCTTGGGGCCTCTTGGAGGTCTCTTGGCAGCCTCGTTGGGGACTTGGGGGACTCTTGGGGTATCCCGGGCGCCTCTTGGGGCCCTCTTGGGAGCGTTGGGGACCTTCTTGGAAACATCTTGGAGGAGTTCGATCATAGAAAGGCGGTAAATACTAAATCAGCTCCCCTCGCCAAGGAGGCCAGACTTGGCCCAAAACTTGAGCAAAATGAGTGGTTTTCGCCCTCTCGCCGAGGTCTTCCTGGACGTTCCAATCGGTCGCGACCCCCCCTCGTCCAGGTCCAGGGGAGGGGGCAGGGGGAGGGGTAACCCACCTCCCCGAAGGCACGACCCCTGTCAAATGATACCATGCGGGCCACTCGCGCCCGTCGGCCGCGCGCGCATGTCGAAATCCTTTCGCCAACTTCATCACCGACGCGTAGACACCATCGTCGTCATCGGCGTGATAAGCATCCGCACTGTCATTTGTTTTGCTGTCGTGATCGTCATCGTCGTCAGTGGCATCGCTGCAATTATCATCTTGTGTGCTGTTGTCGACGTCGCCCTGACACCGCGCCCGCCTGAGTTATCGACTCGCGCTGAAGTGCCCGCGCGTCAGCGTGGCCTGGGAGACGCTCTTGGAAGTTCCCAGCGGTCAGCGCCACCGCGGCCGTCGGTCGCGCCAGGCTAACTGGCTGCTCTGCGCGCGAGCCTGCGCGCGCTAGCGCGGCCGCGGCGATGCGCCAGCCATCGCCAGGCATGCATCACAATTGCCGCCTCATGCGTTTTGCAGACCAAGTTGTGGGTGGGTCGGTGGGATACTTGGTTGCGCCACGTATTTTGCACCACGCATGTTGCAATGCACAACATTACTTGGCTCGCACCACAGTATTTGCCTCACAGATAGTGCAGTATGTGGTACCACATAGCTTGCCACGCGTACATTCCACCCCGCAATCTGCATTATAACAAGGTTGCGCCCCATATTTTGCACCACATTGCTTGCACCACATAGCCTGCACAACACATGTCGGATCCCGTGAATGACACCGCGCGTGCAGTACCACATGATTTGTGCCACGTTTGTAGCATCGCATATCTTGCACCATGTAGATTGCATCGCGTAAATTTCGCCACGCACGTATTGCAGTACACATGCTGCGCCGAGAGAGTTCACTAATCTATGTAATCGCTTCGCTCATCCCGCCAGTCCATTTTCGCGCACCGGGAGGCAGTGCACAGTAAGCTTTTAGGAGTTCTCCGAGGCTTTCGGGGGCGTCTTAACCTGGAGCCTTTTTGGGGCTCTTGGGAGCCTCTTGGCGGCCTCCTGACCGCCTGTTGGGGGCCTCTTGGGGTCTCTTGGGGACCTCTGGGGACCTCCTGGGGGCTGCTTATGGCCGAGGGCTCGAGATGTTGTTTCGTGTTCCCCCTCTGGGGCTTCTCTTGGGGCATTCTTGGGGCCTTCTTAGCCCGTCTTGGAGTTGTCTTGGGCGGCCCTGGAGCCCTCTTGGGCAGTCTTGGGGCTCTCTTGGGGCCCTCTTGGACCCTCTTGGGGCGACCCTGGGGACCTCTCGGGCCGTCTTGAGGCGTCGGGAAGCCGACAAGGGGGAAACGCCCAAATCTGTCCAAGACCTAAGGAAAATCACTGAATTTTACCTCTCGGGGCCCTCTTGGGAGTGCTTTTGGAAGCCTCTTGGGGCGTCTGTGGGCAATCTTGGGCATCTTGGAGCGATCTTGTGGCATCTCGCAGCCCTCGGGCCTCTTGGCCCTTCTTGGGGCTTTCTGGAGGGCCTCGAGGGCGGCGCTCACCCGACCTGACCCGGCCGGGGATCTCTGAACCGAACCGGCCGGGGACCGCCCAGGGTATTTTTCGTCCAGGGACCCCCAGGGGCCGCTCCGCGCGCGCGAAGTAGAAATACTGTACGCAGTTACCAGAGATCTTCGCACGCCTCTGGCCCGTTGGGCTGGCGAATTGTTTGGGTCCACGCTGGCCAACACATTGATACAAGCAGTAGTAACCCTTCTCCATCGTCCGTCATCCCTCCAATCTGCTCCGTGCGTTATTTCTGCCTCCTCCCCTGCGCTCCTCGTCCTTATTTCCCCCTACTCTTTTGTTGGTTTCCCTTTCGTTTCCCCTGTCCTTCCGCTTTCTTCCTCCCCCCACTTCCTTCTTTCGTCCCGTCCTTCCTCCTTTCTCGTCCCTCGTCCCTCCTCCCTTCGCAATTACACATTATGAATACTATTCTCTTCTCTCCCCTGACTCTATCCTGAAGGCGTTCGGCCCTCTCCGCGTATTGTTCTCGCACGAGGGATTCAGCCATTGTTTTTCCGTGTGGTTATTTCGATACGACGCGATCGTTTTCGGTGTTTCTAAACGGTGTTCCCGCTTCAGCTTGGGCCTCATTTTTGAATCGGCGCTTTGCTCGCGTCGTTCAGGATGACGCTCTCGCCTCAGTGCGGGTCACTTTCCTGGATCCGAGTCGTTTTTCCCAACCATCCTGTGGCGTTGGGTCCTCGTTTTGAAGAGACAGCGCCGGCGTCACCTCCCCTCCCGCCCTCCCCTCCCTCCTCCTACCATCCTCCTCCTCCTCCTCCTCCTCATCATCACCATCAATCATCATCATCATTACCATGAGCATCATCATCATCATCATCGTCATCATCATCATCATCATCATCATCATCATCATCGTCATCATCATCGTCATCATCATCATCATCATCAGCAGGATCATCATCATCACCATCATCGTCATCTTCATCGTCATCGTCATCGTCATCGTCATTGTCGTCATCATCATCATCATCATCATCATCATCATCATCATCATCATCATCATCATCATCATCATCATCATCATCGTCATCGTCATCGTCATCGTCATCGTCATCGTCATCGTCATCATCATCGCCGTCATCGTCATCATCATCGCCAGCCATTCCGGCACACCTTCACACGTCTCGTAGCCCCATAGGGAGCTCCACCGAAGGCCCCAGTGGCTCCGCTCGCATGGCACCACCGTGCCCATTTCGGCACACCCTTAACACGTTTCGTGTCCCTATGAGGAGCGCCACCGACTGCCCCAGTGGCTGCGTTCGCATGACACCACCGCACCCATGTCGGCACACCCCTCACACGTTTCGTGACCCCATTGGGAGCTCCACCGAAGGCCCCAGTGGTGGCGTTCGCATGACACCACCGCACCCATGTCGGCACACCCTCACACGTTTCGTGGCCCCATAGGGAATTCCACCGAAGGCCCCAGAGACTGCGCTCGCATGACACCACCGCACCCATGTCTGTACTCCCCTCACACGTGTCGTGGCCCCGCAGGGAGCTTCACCGAAGGTCCCAATGGCTGCGGTCGCATGACACCACCGCACCCATTTCGGTACACCCCTCGCACGTTTCATGGCTCCACAGGGAGCTCCATCGCAGGCCCCAGTGGCTGCGCTCGCACGGGCCACCGCACGCCTTTCGGCACACCACTCACACTTTCCGCGGCCTCATGGGGAGCTCCACCGAAAGCCTCAGTGGCTGCGATCGCGACGAAACGGGTGTACTGGGTGGGTGAAAACGGCAAATGGTGTGTGGGTGCGGGACGCGTGCGGGCGGTCCCATTGGGGGCTTCGGTGGAGCTCCCTACGAGGCCACGAAACAATGTACTGGGTGGGTGAAAAAATGCCAAATTGGGTATGTGGGACGCATGCGGGCGGTCCCACAGGGGTGTGTGGCACCACCGCACCAATTTCGGTACACGGCTCACACGTTTCGTGGTCCCATATGGAGTTCCACCCATGGCCCCAGTTGGCTGCGTTCGCATGACAGCACCGCACTCATTTCGGCACACCCCTCACACGTTTCGTGGCCCCAAAAGGAGCTCCACCGGAGGCCCCAGTGGCTGCGCTCGCATGACACCACCGCACCCATGTCGGCACACCCTGACACGTTTCGTGGCCCCACAAGGACATCCACCGAAGGCCCCAGAGACTGCGCTCGCATGACACCACCGCGCCCATGTTGGCACACCCCTCACACGTTTCGTGCCCCATAAGGAGCTTCACCGAAGACGGTACCAACAATTGCGTTACTCACAACTGCATATGGTTGGGCCCTTCGCCAGGATAATTCATCGTTCTCGCCCCCCTCATTTC
>CAUYUJ010001424.1:0-17500 GCA_963575745.1 Prorocentrum cordatum | reverse complement strand
TCCTGGAGGTCTCGATTCCCCCCCAGGACATGAATTTCCATCCCGAGTAGTGTGGTTGACGGTCCTGGGCCTGCTTGGGGCCTCCAGCGGCCGAAGTTTTCCCTAAAACTTGCATCGTTTTTTCTCTCGACGCGCGGGGGTCTGGGGACGCCCAAGAGCCCCGCACCCGCCTTGCGTCCTCGATTGCCGCGCTGGTTCATCGCGGTGAAAGGCGCCCAATCGCGTTGCCCTCGCTCGGTTCTTCGATTGCTCTACCGACCTTCTCCTCGACATGCCAGGGCGACGAGTCCCACCTTGGTGCGTGTTGAGAGGCTGCCACTCGGGACCACCACACTAGGGGCGGAAATAGTGCGGGCGAGGGCCAGCCGCAGCTCCTGCCCACTTTGAGCATGGCTCGCTGAAGGTGTCTCCGAGAACGTTTTTCAATTTGAGACGAACATCGCCTGCCAAAATTTTCCGTTGGGCATCGTCCCCGCTATTTCCGTCCCCATTCTTGGCGTGCGAAGAAGTGGCCGACTACCTGGTTCGAATCAGCAGAAGGGGGTAGAACGGGACAAGGTATACGTACATATTTAACAATACAATATTTGTCGTGAGTCGCTGCGCTTCGCCGAGAAGATCTTGGTCGCATTGCGCAACAGAGGCTCGCCGCGACCACCAGTGCCCTGTGCAACGGACTTTGGCGCATGGGCTTCGCTGGGCATGCGAGACCCCTCGTTGCGCCTGGATTGGGTTCTCCGCGAGTGCAGCTTCTTGATTGGGGCCTGTAGCGTCCAGGAGGCCGAGTTGATGGAGCGTGCGCCAAAGGACCGGGGCTAGACTCGAAAAGGCCCCCCTCGGGGGGAAACAACACAACAGCAACAGACACGGTGCTCGGCCAGAATTTAGCAGAAGCGTCGCCGCAGGAGGCCGCAGCAGTCCCGCCCACGGCCTGGAGACTCTTGGCGAGGGTCGTCGGGCTCATGCGGCTTGCGGGGGTCGCAGGGCTCGTAGGGCTAATGGGGGGTTGTAGGGTTCATAGGGCTCGCAGCGCTCACGGGGCGCGTAGGGGTCATAGGCCTCATGTGGCTGGCGGGGCTCATAGGGCTCATGAGGTTCGTAGGGCCCATGGGGGCCGTAGGGCCCGTAAGGGTCGTAGGGTTCATGGGGCTCTTAGGGGTCGTAGGGCTCGTAGCGCTCACGGGGCTCACGCGGCTCGTAGGGCTCGTGAGCCAGATGCGTCTCGTAGGGCTCGCATGGTCACTGGGGCTCGCAGGGTTCGCAGAGCTTGCCTGGCTCACAGGGATCATGGGCTAGTAGGGCTCATGGGGCTGACGGGGGTCATGGCGCCTGCAGGCCTCGTAAGACTCGTGAGTTTATAGCGCTGGTAGGCTTCATTGAGCTCATGAAGGTCGTAGGGGTCGCGAGGTTTACAGGTACATATTGGACTCCGACAGGGGGGGCGCCCGCTCCCTCTTTTCCCCTCCAGAGGCACGCCAACATGTTGCAGACACAACACGCACGGACACGCACACTTCGATCACTGCTCTGCCAGGGGGGCCCAACAGGGCCCATATCAGCACCGATCAGAAATTGTTGACGCTTCGCGAATCCCCACCAGGCCCACTCAGATTGACGGGCTTGGTTATCCTGTTTCACGTCTCATACTGTGGCAGGCTCCGAATTCCATGACATTTTGTCTGTGCACGTGCACGAGCTCGCAGGATTTCCCCACCGTCAGCTCCCCTGCAGCTCTCGGCTTGAAGCTCGCTGAGGGGCAGTGAACGCGATCAGTGTTTCTGGGGCGACGGGGGAGAGGGCAATGCTTTTGTAGGGCAAGAGCAAGCATGAGCAGCCCAATCGTCGGCAAGAGCAAACCTGAGATCAGAGCTTCTCGCGAAGGGCGGCTGTAAGGATTGCTGTTGACCGATCAAGCGCGCCCGCCGAGCGTACGGGGATCTGGCCCTGGAAACAACGCTGCCCCCCAGCGACCTTCAAGTCTCGGCTGCTCTGTGAGCGGGCCGGCCGGCCTGTGCCTGCTGTAGCTAATTCGCCTCGTTCGTGTCCTGGACTTTGCTTCTCGCCGCCTGACCCCTGTCTCGCGGCCGCGACCGAAAAAGAATCCCCACCAGGCCTTTGCCGCCTGACCCTTGTCTCGCGGCCGCGACCCCCCCCAAAAATGCCCACCAGCCCATCCAGAAACGATGCCCAGAGGAATTGCCTGGATCAGGGAAGTGGGCAGCACACAGAGGAAACCATTCTGAGACATCTAGGGATATCTTGAGCCATCTTGGAGGTCATCTTGGGCTCTCCCAGGCGCTCTTGGAGTCATCTTAATCAGTGCTCCCCCCAATAGGCCAACATGTGGCTAAAACCTTCGTGAAATCAATGATTTGGCATTCTCGCCGAGGCGTCTTGGAGCATCTTGGTTGCCTCTGGGGGGTCTCTTGGGGCCTCTTGGGGGTCTCTTGGGGGCCTCCTAGGGGACTCTTGGGGGCCTCTTGGGGCCATCTTGGGGCCATCCTGGGACCTCTTGGGACCTCCTGGGCGCTTCTTGGGGCCATCTTGGAGGAGATCGATCAAACAAGAGGGGAGCAGTAATTAGCGCCCCCCCCCCAGGAGGCCAAAATGGGGCCCAAACCCTAGTAAAACCAATTATTTTGGCTTCTTCGCCGAGGCCGTTTTGGCATTCTCGCCGAGGCCTCTTGGAGCATCTTGGGTGCCTCTGGGGGGTCTCTTGGGGCCTCTTGGGGGTCTCTTGGGGGCCTCCTGGGGGCCTCCTGAGGGCCTCATCTTGGGGCCATCTTGGGACCTCTTGGGGCCTCCTGGGCGCTTCTTGGGGTCATCTTGGAGGAGATCGATCAAACAAGAGGGGAGCGCCAATGGGGGTCCCCCCCCAGGAGGCCAAAATGGGGCC
This sequence comes from Prorocentrum cordatum, assembly GCA_963575745.1. Taxonomy (NCBI): domain Eukaryota; class Dinophyceae; order Prorocentrales; family Prorocentraceae; genus Prorocentrum; species Prorocentrum cordatum. The sequence goes on along the minus strand of CAUYUJ010001424.1, from coordinate 14,604 downwards.
AAAACCCTCGCCGAGGCCGTTTTGGACGCCCTGACGACTCGCGACCCCCCCCCCCTCCAGGTCCATGGGGAGGGGGGAGGGGGAGGGGTAAACCCCTCCCCGAGGGGGGAGAAGGAGGGGTGGAAGAGGAAACTCTCCAAACCACCGACGCCCAGAGGGCTGGTGGGACTAAGATTCGTGCGTCATTGAGGCTGCACGGGACCGAAGGGCCTCCCGGTCACGAAAGTGACTTGGCCGCGCAGCGGCGTTGAACCAACAAAATGGTTGGTGCGGCTGGAGGCGCCATCTTCCCATGAGGCGTGCCGCCACTGGTACGCTCGCGCCCCATGGCCGAGTGCCGGCTCCCGCCCGCGTCCTGGCCCTGCCCCTCCTCGGTAGTCGCCACGCTCTGCTCCCTGCCCCTCGCCGAGCGAGCCGCGCGCTGGGCCGTCCCTGCTGGTGCTTGCTCCCGCAGCCCCTGTCTGCAGCTTGTGCTGCTGGTCACCGCCGTTGCGGCTCACCTCCCGCTTTTGCCTCCCCCAGTCCCTGCCCGTGCTACCTGGCACGCGGCACGGCCTCGTCGGGCGTGCGGGGTGCCACCATCTTTCCCGGCCACCTGGTGGCCGCTTTCCTCGGCGCCCCCTCGGCACGGCCCCCGACGGGCCCGTCCCTCTCTTTTTCCCCTCCTGGGACCCCCGCCCGTGCGCCACTCGCACTGGGCCCCGCCTGCTCCCAAGCTGTCATGCCGTGCACCAGCTTCGGGAGGGCGGTCGCTTCCCCACCCTCTGCCCCTGCCCTGGCACCGTGCCCCCCGCGGCTTGCTGCCGGCCGCCCAGCGGCCCCGCCATGGGCCCGCCCGCTGCCCTCCGCCCGGGGGCCGCTCTCGCAGCTGCTGCCACGCCGGACGCGCCGCGCCCCTGGCCGGCCCCCGCCGCCGCCCCCGCGCCGCTGCCTCCCCCTCCGCCGGGCGCCCCGGCTCTCCGGCCGCCCGCTGCCGCACCGCGGCGGCCGGCCCAACCTGGGGCGCATCGTGCTGCCGCCCCGCGGCGGCTGCCGGGAGCTGCCCTTCCGCCTGGCCGCCCCGGCCCGGTCGCCGCAGCCCTGCTGCGCGAGTGTCCCCCGCGCCTGGTCCCCCCTCTCGCGGCCGCCTCCCTTGCCTCCCCCCTCCCTCCTGCACGCTTAGGCCTCCTAGACGGGGTCCGAGTAGATGGGGTCGGAGGATCGCGCCGCATCGCCGATACATCGGCGATGCATCAGCGATGCGGCTCGATGTGGGGCCCAGTTTTCTCCACGCCGACGTCGCCGATGCACCGCCGACGTCGCCGGTGCATGGCCGATACATCGCCGATGCATCGGCGATGCATCGCCGATGTATCGGCAATGCGGCGAGATCCTCCGACCCCGTCTACTCGGATCCCAGCTGGGAGGCCTCTGTGCACGCGGGTACATTCGCGATGCCGTGCCCCGATCTCGCCCGGACGCGCGTGCGGAGTGCCTCCCTGCCGCGCGGCGACGTGAAGAACAAGTTTTTTGTCAGCCGTGCTTGCAAAAGAGGGTGCCGTGCGACTCCGCGCTGGTCCTCCCAAAGTGGGAGGAGGAGCTCCGTAGCCTTCGGTTCAGGACTTCCTTCACGCACTGTTTTGAATGCGCTCCTTCTTCCGCGTGGTAGGACGACCAGCGGTATGGAACCGTTTTCGTTAATTTCCAGTGTGTCCCTGACTGCGTGCAGCTTAGCGGGTGCATCTGTTAAACTGCAAAATGCTATGACGAGACGAGGGAGGATGCTGCCTCGAGTCATGGAGCAGAGTCAATACGAGTCGGCGATGGAGCTGAAGCTGCTGGTGGTTCACATTCGGACCGTATCCCTCTCCTCAAAGTTCGACGGCAGGGATATGAAAATTCGTGTGAAACATGGGGATTTGGGCGTGTCATCGGTCTGCGATACAGCAGCCGTTCGGTTTTACAGGGAGCCCGCCTTCCGCAGTCGATTGCCAAGCCTGCCCGCTGTTGTGGACTTCGACACCTCTTGCGTGTTCCTGTGGCAAGGCATCCAGAGCTCCCCGCTGAGGCTCCGACTCGTCAGTGGTTCGGGCAGGGGACGCGCCGACGGCGCGGCCACGGTGCTCCTCCACGGTGACGCGAGGGGACTGCAGGAGTTCGACTTGCAGCTTTCGCGGGCCAGTGTGTGGGGGCCTTCGGCCGAGCCACAGTCTGTGGAGATCCTCGGCCGGGTCGGCCTCGCTACGGAGATCTGCCGGATGTCCAAGGGCGACCTGCAGGGACACCTGGCGCGCCTCCAAGCGCAGAAGCGGCAGGGGGCGTTCGTTCTCGCGGAGATGCCGGTCGCCGTGGGGAAGGTCCAGGGTTTTTCCGCCGAGGTCGATGACGACGAAGTTCTGCCAGGCCTGCCCGTCTGCCACTGAGGCCCTGCGGCTTCTCGGGAGGGGGTGGCCTCTCCGCACTCCTTGCTGCATGTCTTCTCTTCTGCTCGGCGCGCCGCCGCAAAACGGCCAAGTGGGTCGTCCTTACAGTATTCTGCGGTTGCGGAGTGTTCCTGGATGTCATTTACCCTTTCCGTCTGTGGCTGTCGGCAGCAGCCTCGGCCCCCGAAAGAAGGGCACAGCTGGAAAGCCAGTGTGTGTTGCCCATCGGACGACCAGGAGCGACACGCTCGCTTCGACACTTGCCAGCTCCCCAGCGCCGTCGCCTGGCCCTGCGTAGGGCTGTTCCTGCGGGACGACGTCGGGGCCTTACTCTTTCCTGCTGGCGCTAGAGCAGCAGGACTTGCCAGGGAAGCCGTGTCTCCGCAGACCGGCTGGGCGGTGCACCCTTACAGGACGCGGCTGCTGCATAGTCTCTCTCTCTCTGTCTCTCTCTCTCTCTCTGTCTGTCTCCCCTCTCTGTTGCCCGTGGTGCGCGCGGCAGTGCTGTGACATCAAGGTCCAGTCTCGAGCAGCAAAACGTGAGCACACATCTATAATGGAGATGATGATGATGCTGATGATGCTGGTGATGATGATGCTGATGATGCTGATGATGATGACGATGACGATGACGATGATAATGATCATGAAGATGCTGATGATGATTATGCTGATGGAGGTCATGATTATGATGATGACGACGATGATGCTGATGGTGCTGATGCTGATGCTGATGCTGCTGATGGAGGTCATGATGCTGATGCTGATGACGATGTTGATGATGATGACAAGTACGATGGTGATGCTGATCATGATGATGATGATGCTGATGATGATGGAGAAGAAGATAACGCTGCTGATGATGATGATACGGATGACGATGATGATGATGATGCTGTTGATGATGATGCTGCTAATGATGATGATGATGATGATGATGATGATGATGATGAGGATGATGATGGTGATGATGACGATGACGATGACGATGACGATGATAATGCTGCTGCTGGTGATGATACCGATGCTGATGCTGATGATGATGATGGTACTGATGCTGACACTGATGCTGACGATGATGATGTTGATGATGATGATGACGATGTTGCTGTTGTTGTTGTTGTTGTTGTTGTTGTTGTTGTTGTTGTTGTTGTTGTTGTGATTGTTGTTGTTGTGGTTGTTGTTGATACTGATGATGATGCTGATGCTGCTGCTGATGATGATGATTATGATGATGATGCTGATGCTGATGCTGATGCTGCTGATGATGATGATGAGGATGATGATGATGATGATGATGATGATGATGATGATGATGATGATGATGATGATGATGATGATGATGATGATGATGATGATGATGATGATGATGATGATGATGATGATGATGATGATGATGATGATGATGATGATGATGATGATGATGATGATGATGATGATGATGATGATGATGATGATGATGATGATGATGATGATGATGATGATGATGATGATGATGATGATGATGATGATGATGATGATGATGATGAATGATGATGAGGTTCCCACACCTCTGCGGCGACAACCAGCTTCAGCAGCGGCAGCAGCGTCGCTCAGGCATGAGGGTCGCTGATGAGGAGGATGGGGAGGACGAGGAGGGGAAGGATGAGCGTGACCACAGTAAACCCAGGATGCATCAACGATGCTGCAGTGCACTCCCCCGTCCCACTCCCCTCCTCATGCATCCCTGCCAGCAGCCCTGTCCACCGGGGCACGGGCCTCCCCTCGAACACGAAGAGCGCCCCGTGGGCCTGCCACTCCGGCGAGGCCCCGCCTCGTCAAGCAGCCACCCGCCGTCCTTCCAGCTCACGGAAGCGCAAGGAGGCAGGACGAGCACGTTGCAGGACGTCTGCAGCGATGGCCACGTTTTGGAACGGATCAGCCCTCCGCCCGTGTAAGGGTTCTGCGATTCCACAGCTCTGGCCATGATGCACGCAGAAGTCTTAACACGAGAGCCCCTTTCGCTGCCAAAGCACCCGAGAGCCTCATTTCGGAAACGACTGGACCATCGCTGTAACTGACGGAGTTGTTTTTCATGCAAGGTGCGGGAATAGCTTCGGGCGGGCCGCCAAGCCTGGCCTGCGGACACGTCCAGTGGTGCGATATGGGGAAGCTGTTCATGAGGAAGCAGGATTCAGGAGCAGCAGGAGCAGGAGGAGGCGGAGGTCCAGTGGTGCGATATGGGGAAGCTGTTCATGAGGAAGCAGGATTCAGGAGCAGCAGGAGCAGGAGGAGGCGGAGGAGGAGGAGGAGGAGGAGGAGGAGGAGGAGCAGGAGGGAGCGGAGGGAGGGAGGGAGGGAGGGAGGGAGGGTCAGGGCGGGGCGGGCGGGCGGGCCGGGAGGGAGGGAGGGGAGGGAGGAGGGAGGGAGGAGGGAGGACGGAGGAGGAGGAGGAGCAGGAGTAGGAGGAGGAGGAGGTGCAGGAGCAGGAGCAGGAGCAGGAGCAGGAGCAGGAGCAGGAGCGCGCGGGGCTGCGCGCGCGTCGGCCGCTTCGCGCGCTCCCGTGGTGCGCTCGCTCCGGGGCCCTCCTCGGACCCGAGGCCCCGGGGCACGCGGAAGCAGGAGCAGGAGCAGGAGCAGGAGGGATGAGGAGGATGAGGAGGAGGAGGAGGAGGAGGAGGAGGAGGAGGAGGAGGAGGAGGCGGGGCGGAGGCGGAGGCGGAGGCCGGAGGCGGAGGGGGAGGCGGAGGCGGAGGCGGAGGCGGAGGCGGAGGCGGAGGGGTGAGGAGGAGGAGGAGGGAGGAGGAGGAGGAGGAGCAGGAGGAGGAGGAGGAGTAGGAGGAGGAGGAGGAGAGGAGGAGGAGGGAGGAGGTGGAGGAGGAGAGGAGGAGGAGGAGGAGTTGGAGGAGGAGGAGGAGGAGGAGGAGGAAGGAACGGTCGAGAGGAGGAGGAGGAGAGGAGGAGGCAGGAGGAGGAGGAGGAGGGAGGCGGAGGAGGAGGAGGAGGCGGAGGAGGCGGAGGAGGCGAGAGGAGGAGGAGGGGGAGGGGGAGGGGGAGGAGGAGTGGGAGGAGGAGGAGGAGGAGGAGGAGGAGGAGGAGGAGGAGGAGGAGGAAGAGGAGGAGGACGAGGAGGAGGAGGAGGAGGAGGAGGAGGAGGAGGAGGATTATGCGTGGGGCGGCTCGAGGCTCGATGCTTGAACTGCCCCCTCGGAGGGCGATGTGGTCTGATATTGGAATTCGCTTATGGAGTTTCTTTGGAGATCCTGGGTTTGGAAGTGCAGTCGGCGGCGGTACATCCGAGTGAACTCATGTCCCAGGGCATGTACTCTCGGGCCCCTGGGGCCCCAAAGTGATCCATTTCTGCCTCCTGGTTTCCTGGAACATCGGTTCCCCAGGCTCTGGAAATGTACCATCTTCGGACTCGCCAGATACCTGGGACTCGCGATGCACCTGATTGCGCTGTCAGGTTTGATGGCGCCCGTACTGTCGAAGAGCACCCTTATTCTTCTTCGGAGCCTGGTCGAGCTGCTTTATCGGCAGTGTTGCGCACAAGGTGTGAAAACCCAGTCTTGACCGAATTTTCTTGATCGGCCGCAGATCCCAGACTCCGCCCAGGGATGACTTTCCCCTCCATTGCCCTCTCCTCTTGTTTTCATTCAGATCGATGAAAGTGAGTGTCTTTCCACCCTGTCTTTCCGCTGTGCTGGGCAGTCTAGCACGGCGCAGCGCAGCGCAGTGCAGTTCAGAAGAGTGTAGCGGGTTGTGGTCGTGGGAGAGTGGCACTGAGTTGACAAGTGCGGTGAAGCGCAGCACAGAGTTGCGTAGCGTCTGGTGCAACGGCCTGCCTCGCCACGTCGTATTGCGCTCCGACTTCATGATTTTGTAGACGTAACTGTGACGCCGTGTGGTCGCCAGTTGGCCATGGTGGCCGTGGCTGCATCTGTTCACCAGGGCTGCATCTGATAGCTGGGGCTGCGTTCGTACTGCGGAGTGCAGGCAGCCATTTCGCTCTTACGTCTATGGTCAAAAAAGCGCAGGTGGTAAATCAAGAGCGGCGTTGCGTAAACCCGCGCGATCAAGGTATTCCGAGCTGGTGATCGACGGCCAGGTGAAGATGCTCACGAGCACCGTGTGGGGAGGGAGGCTTCGAATCATGGTGCGGCTCTCCATTCCTGCTCCTCCTCGCCCTCTTTCATGGTTTGTCCTCCTTCTTCCTCCCTGATCCTCCTGCGTCCTCCCTCCTTCCTCCTCTCACCTCCTTCGGTTTCCCACTCGCTCTCCTCTCCTGCCTCTTCCCCCCTGCCACCAGCACCAGCCAGCCGTAGGATTGACCGCTGGGGTTCCTTCTCTCTCCTTTCCCCCCCAGCCCGACCACCTGAATATTCGATGGTCTCCCAGAGTTTTGTCTGTCCGCGGTGCGAGCGCGCTGGCGGAGGACTCGCCAGCGCGATTGGAGACAGTTCTCAGACCCCGAACTCGGAGCCCTCAAGTGGTTCCGAATCTAGATGCCATCAGATCCGTGTCTTCAGGCCACCACTTGCCTTACTCTTGCTCTCTCTGGTCCTCCCCCTCCCCTTGTGTTCCCCATCCTCCACCCCTCCTTTTCCCCCCTCCCCCTCCTCCCTCCCCCCTCTCTCCCCCCTCCTCCTCCTCCTCCTCCTCCTCCTCTTTCTTACTCCTCCTTGGCATCCTCGTCCGAACCCCTTTCTCCTCCGCCTCCTCCCCCTCCCCCTCCCCCTCCCCCTCACCCTCGGTTTACAATTACTCAATATGAATACTACTCTCCCTCTTCCCCTGATGACGGTTTGGAAGTGCTCGACCCCCCCCGCTTTCTGTTTTTTCCAACCATCCTGTGGTGTTGGGTCCTCGTTTTGAAGAGACGTCGCCCCGCGTTCCTCCTTCCTCCTTCTTCCTCCTCCTCCCCTGCCTCCCTCCTCCTCTCCCTCCCACACCCATTCTGGCACACCCCTCACACGCTTCGTGGCCCCATAGGGAGCTCCACCGAAGGCCCCAGTGGCTGCGCCCGCATGCGGTTCCACCCCCCAATTCTGGCACACCTCTCACACGTTTCGTGGCCCCATAGTGAGCTCCACCGAAGGCCCCAGTGGCTGCGCCCGCATGCGGTTCCACCCCCCATTCTGGCACACCCCTCACCACCCACGTTTCGTCGGCACCATAGGGAAAGCCTCCACGAAGGCCCCAGCTGGCCTTCATCCCTCTGTCTGCGCCCCGCTATGCTGTTCTCACCCCAATTCCTGGCCACTCAATCCCCTCCACGCTTTCGTCTCCCCGCGCCCACCCCATAGGGAGCTCCACCGAAGGCCCCAGTGGCTGCGCGCGCATGCGGTTCCACCCCCCATTCTGGCACACCCCTCACACGCTTCGTGGCCCCATAGGGAGCTCCACCGAAGGCCCCAGTGGCTGCGCCCGCATGCGGTTCCACCCCCCATTCCGGCACACCCCCCACACGTTTCGTGGCCCCATAGGGAGCTCCACCGAAGGCCCCAATGGCTGCGCCCGCATGCGGTTCCACCCCCCATTCTGGCACACCCCTCACACGTTTCGTGGCCCCATAGGGAGCTCCACCGAAGGCCCCAGTGGCTGCGCCCGCATGCGGTTCCACCCCCCATTCTGGCACACCCTTCACACGCGTCGTGGCCCCATAGGGAGCTCCACCGAAGGCCCCAGTGGCTGCGCCCGCATGCGGTTTCCTACCCCCGTCGCTACCGCTGACCCTCACCGTTTTTCCGTGGCCACATAGGGAGCTCCACCGAAGGCTCCAGTGGCCTTTGGGGGGGCGTGGGGTGGTTGGGGGGCTGGTGGTTCGGGGTGGTGCTCGCATGCGGTTCCACCCCCCATTTCGGCACACCCCTCATACGCTTCGTGGGTGGCTCCATGGGGACCTCCACCGAACGCCCCAGTGGCTGCGCTCGCATGTGGTTCCCCCCCCCCCATTTCGGCACACCCCTCACACGGTTCGTGGCCCCATAGAGAGCTCCACCGAAGGCCCCAGTGGCTGCGCTCGCATGCGGTTCCACACCCTATTTCGGCACGCCCTTCACACGTCTCGTGGCCCCATAGGGAGCTCCACCGAACGCCGCAGTGGCTGCGCTCGCATGCGGTTCCACCCCCATTTCGGCACACCCCTCACACGTTTCGTGGCTCCATAGGGAGCTCCACCGAAGGCCCCAGTGGCACTGCCGCTTGCGCGCACCACCAGCACAGCCCGGTTCCTTGCGCTTCGCCCACCCAGAACAGCGCTTCGTAGCCCTATAGGGAGCTCCACCAAAGGTCCCAGCGGCACCGCCCGCATGCGTCCGCCACCACCCTGCGCAGCACTTGCTCCCTGCCTGCGTTTCACCCACCCAGTACAGCGTTTCGTGGGCCCATAGGGAGCTCCACCGAAGGTCCCAGTGGCACCGCTCGCATGCGTCCGACACCACGCAGCACAGCCCTTGCTGACCGCGTCTCACCCACCCAGTACAGCGTTTCGTGGGCCCATAGGGAGCTCCACCGAAGGTCCCAGTGGCACCGCCCGCATGCGTCCGCCACCACCCAGCACAATTGCGGCATTCACAACTGCATATGGTTGGGTCCTTCGCCAGGCTAATTTTACAAACAGGTTTCCCCGGAGGTGGGTTTTCGCTTGCATTTTTCCCAACCATTCTGTGGTGTTGGGTCCTCGTTTTGAAGAGACGTTGCCCCGCGTTCCTCCTCCTTCCTCCTCCTCCTCCCCTTCTTCCCCCCTCCTCCCCCTCCCACGCCCGCTCTGGCACGCCCCTCACACGTTTCGTGGCCCCATAGGGAGCTCCACCGAAGGCCCCAGTGGCTGCGCCCGCATGCGGTTCCACCTCCCATTCTGGCACACCCCTCACACGTTTCGTGGCCCCATAGGGAGCTCCACCGAAGGCCCCAGTGGCTGCGCCCGCATGCGGTTCCACCCCCCATTCTGGCACACCCCTCACACGTTTCGTGGTTCCATAGGGAGCTCCACCGAAGGCCCCAGTGGCTGCGCCCGCACGCGGTTCCACCCCCCATTCCGGCACACCCCTCACACGTTTCGTGGCCCCATAGGGAGCTCCACCGAAGGCCCCAGTGGCTGCGCCCGCATGCGGTTCCACCCCCCATTTGGCACACCCCTCACACGTTTCGTGGCCCCATAGGGAGCTCCACCGAAGGCCCCAGTGGCTGCGCCCGCATGCGGTTCCACCCCCCATTCTGGCACACCCCTCACACGTTTCGTGGCCCCATAGGGAGCTCCACCGAAGGCCCCAGTGGCTGCGCCCGCATGCGGTTCCACCCCCCATTCTGGCACACCCCTCACACGTTTCGTGGCCCCATAGGGAGCTCCACCGAAGGCCCCAGTGGCTGCGCCCGCATGCGGTTCCACCCCCCATTCTGGCACACCCCTCACACGTTTCGTGGCTCCATAGGGAGCTCCACCGAAGGCCCCAGTGGCTGCGCCCGCATGCGGTTCCACCCCCCGTTTTGGCACACCCCTCACACGTTTCGTGGCCCCATAGGGAGCTCCACCGAAGGCCCCAGTGGCTGCGCCCGCATGCGGTTCCACCCCCCATTCTGGCACACCCCTCACACGTTTCGTGGCCCCATAGGGAGCTCCACCGAAGGCCCCAGTGGCTGCGCCCGCATGCGGTTCCAACCCCCATTCTGGCACACCCCTCACACGTTTCGTGGCCCCATAGGGAGCTCCACCGAAGGCCCCAGTGGCTGCGCCCGCATGCGGTTCCACCCCCCATTCTGGCACACCCCTCACACGTTTCGTGGCCCCTAGGGAGCTCCACCGAAGGCCCCAGTGGCTGCGCCCGCATGCGGTTCCACCCACCATTCTGGCACACCCCTCACACGTTTCGTGGCCCCATAAGGAGCTCCACCGCAGGCCACAGTGGCTGACTCCGCATGCGGCTCCCCCCCCCCCCCCCCTCCCCCCACCCCCCCCCCCCCACCCCCCCCCCCATTCGGCACACCCCTCACGCGTTTCGATGGCACCATAGGGACTCACCGAACGCTACAGTGAGGCTGCGCGCGCATGCGGTTCCACCCCTCTTTTCGGCACACCCCTCACACGCTTCGTGGGTGGCGCCATGGGGAGCTCCACCGCAACGCCCAGTGGCTGCGCTCGGCATGCGGTCTACCCCCTCCCGCTCCTCCCCCCCCAGCCCCCCTCCCCCCCCCCCCTCATATCGGGCACAACCCTCGCGCGGTTCGTGCCCCATAGAGAGCTCCACGAAGGCCCCAGTGGCTGCGATCGCATGCGGTTCACCCCTTTTCCGGCGCGCCCTTTTCAACGTCTCGTGGCCCCATAGGGAGCTCAAAGGTTCAGTCTGGGCCCTCAGCTCATTTCTTGGTTCAATCTGGGAATAATCTGGGATTACAAGTGCTTTGCTTCATTGGGCCCCCAGGTCATTTCTCTGGGGCTGGGATTACATCCTGTTCTCCTCAATTCGACTGTCAGGGCCAAAGGAGTGGGGTCGATTCTTGCTCTTTGCCCACAGCCTCGACGTGACAAGTCTCAACTTGGGATTGCTTTGCGCTTAGTTTGGTCCTTCACTTCAGTTCAAAACGGGCTTGGCTGGGATTGTTAATTTCATCACGTTAGCCAGGACGATGACTCTCGGTTCAATCGGGGAATTTCTGGGATTACAAGTGCTTCATTTCATTGGGCCTTCAGGTCATTTCTCATGAGCTGGGATTGCATCATGTTCTTCTCAATTCGGTTGTCGGGGCCAAGTAGTGGGGTTGATTCTCGCTCTTTGCCCACAGCCTCGAAGTGACAAGTTTCTACTTGGGGTCGCTTTGCGCTTAGTTTGCTTCTTCACCTCAGGACAAATGGGTTTGGCCTGGGATTGTTAATCTCACTTCGTTGGCCAGGACGATGACTGCCGTCCGATCCCTGATAAAGTGTACCTCTCATCCCTGTCTCACCATCTAATGGATCCACATCTGTCGGTTGTCTTGGTGTCCTGGTGCTTTTCTGTAGTCATTTTGGTTCAATCCGCTTACCTCGTTCTGCTTCAACCCCTTCTCAAGTTATCTGGGAACACACTCTCATGCTTGCTCCTCTGAGGGTCGTCAGGCCATGGAATTCAAAATCTCTCCAGTGTTGTGTCTTCGAGGCATGGGCATCCGCCCGCCCACGTGCACTGGCAATTGAAAGTTCCGAGATCGCTCCTGTAAATTCAGGTTCATACAATCCACAGAAATGCGTCACACTCCACATGTATGAGAAGGGGCGTGAATTCGAGATACCTCTCAGGCAGCTATGGAATCTCTTTGAGGAATTCTTCTCAAGTGAGGCATGCAAGAACCTTATTGGGATCGTGGGAATCGCAGTGCGCTCTATGTCTTTTGTACAGATCAAGACGATGTCATACAAAGGCGCAGTGTTCTACGACAATCGCTGGTCGGACCCTGGGAATTTCATTTACACAGTTTGGTGGAATATATGGGGTCAAATGGCCAGGTATCTTCAAAGACGAAAGCCTACCAGGGCCTCGTCTAAATCCATGAAGGAGCTTCGCTCAATCGCTGGTCGTGTCACCGATGTACAGAGGATGGTACGCGAGCGTTGGAATAGGGAACCCGACACTTCTCGATGGCTAGAGCTTATTGGAGATTTGATGGAGCTTGGGTTGGGAGCGGGGTATGTTGACCCAGATCGGTTCTGGAACGTAATTCAGGGGATCTCTCCCATCATCTGCTCCATTCGGTCAATTTTGACGTTTGTCGATCAACGTGGGTCTTTTGCTAGGACCGGGAAAGACCGTCGCCTTTTTCGTGGCCCATGTGCGCCCTACACTCGGAGGTTTGCCGTGGCAATGTTTCACGGAATGCAAGTGCACAAATTTAATGTTACGGAATCTTCAGAGGTATGGGTCTCTTACCTAATTGCGGCCTCAGAGAACAGGCTTCAATACTAGTGGAGCCGGGGCATTTGACGCCTCACGGAATTTGCATTTGGGTCTGAATCGAGACCCCTTGGGATCTCCTCTCCCTTCCTCTGCCTACCACCTAGTGGATTGGCTGACACCAGGAGATGTCACTTGTGCGATTCTATCTGGGACCCGCTCGATCCATTCGATCTTAGGGATACCGTGGCTTCGCAACAATCCTTTCCTCCTCAGGAAGCCTCTGAGTCCTTGGGCCTCGGCGTCTGTTTTCCTCCCTTAGGTTTGGGGGGATGGGCCCCTTCTCTCCCCTGACCCCTGTCGGCTCCTGCAGTCTCGGGCTCAAGCTTTCGGTATGCTACATCACACGGTTTCGGATCCTTACGTTATCTTTCAGGGGAATCTTTGCAGGTCTAACCGCAAAGTCTGCTTCCTGTCTAAACGTGATCTTGAGGCACTTTCCACTGCTCCCCGCTACTATTCCGAAGGGTGGTCAAGTTGCCGGCTCGGTTTCTTATACCGACGGGCCTTGGTGGTCCTCATTTCACATATGACTGGTGCAAAATCCCATACTTCAAAGCTTGCCGGGACAGCGGCTATCATGGTCTGTATGTCAACGTTCGGGGTCCCGATGAGAGGGTTCGTAGAGTTCCTTGGACAGAATTTGTTGCGGGTCAGTAGCCGTTTTGCCTCAAATCCTTTCTGGAGCCCTTGTCTGAGACGGCTGGGAAACCTCCAACTCCAGTGGATGGCTAAACGCTGCCTTCCAGTCAAGCTTGCTGCCAAGAAGCGTCTCAAGTGGACACATGGCTCGGGCGGAATGTGGAACTACTGCGAAGTAGACGAAGTCTACACCAAGGTGTGGAATACGGAGTACTTCGACACGCGGATCGATCCCGATTCGGGCTGGCCTCACCCAGTTGTGTGGTGCTTGTCCGATTACTGGTGGGATGGAGATTTCTTCGTGGAAAAGTGGCGTTGGAGGTACGGCTGAAGAGCATTCCTGGGACTCCCTCAGATTGGAATCTTCTGGTGTCCGCGGTGCGTGGGCCTGCGGCTTCTTGGAGGACTCTCAGTCTCTCTCAATCTCTCTTGCATGTATTTCTTATGCCCTGGGGTAGGGTCCTCAGACATTTAAGTTCAAACGTCGGCGGCTCGCCCACGATGGTCGTCTGCAAAACACAAAAGGTTATAAACAATTCCAGCCACCTTGCGTTCTCCATATTAGTTTGAATTCACCCATATTCCATATTCCTCGACATGCCTGGTGTGGGTTCTCATGGTTGGGATCTCATTCAGCTTTGACAGTTCATCTTGCGTGCCTCCGTATCTTCTGGGCTCATTGCGTGCTTGGGACATTCAGTTTATCATTCAGATTCTCTTTTAGTCATATATATATCAGCCTTGACCACTACTCATGTTCAATGGGTTTCATGGGACTTAATGGAAGTTTCTTCACCTCTTACTTTAGACCTTGGGACCATGTGCTTCCAAGGTTGGGACCCAATTGTCACTCAAGATCTTGTTAGTCAAATTTGGGCACTTATTTCATTATGTTTCTCATCTTCATTCAACACAAGAGGGACCTAGTGGTGGGATTCATTTGGGATATTGGACAGTCTTTCATTCATGATTTCTTTCAGTATCATGGGTTTCAATCCTGGGTTGGGCTTTACCTATTCTCCGCTTCTTTCCTCTCCTGCCTCTTCCCCCTTTTCTTTCTTTCTCTACCTTGCGCACTTGGCGTATTGGTGGCTTCTCAGGTTTGTGTTATGGGAGGACCGACCTTTCAAGGCGCTTCATCATCATCATCATCATAGGGAGCTCCACCGAACGCCGCAGTGGCTGCGCTCGCATGCAGTTCCGCCCCCCCATTTCAGTACACCCCTCACACGCTTCGTGGCTCCATAGGGAGCTCCACCGAAGGCCCCAGCGGCTGCGCTGGCATGCGGTTCCACACCCCATTCTGGCACCCCCCCTCGCACGTTTCGTGGCCCCATAGGGGGCTCCACCAAAGGTCCCAGTGGCACTGCCCGCTTGCGTCCGCCACCACCCAGCACAGCCCTTGTTCCCTGCGCTTCACCCACGCAGAACAGCGCTTCGTAGCCCTATAGGGAGCTCCACCAAAGGTCCCAGCGGCACCGCCCGCATGCGTCCGCCACCACCCTGCGCAGCCCTTGCTCCCTGCCTGCGTTTCACACACCCAGTACAGCGTTTCGTGGCCCCATAGGGAGCTCCACCGAAGGTCCCAGTGGCACCGCTCGCATGCGTCCGCCACCACGCAGCACAGCCCTTGCTGACCGCGTCTCCCCCACCCA
>CAUYUJ010001423.1:65000-101401 GCA_963575745.1 Prorocentrum cordatum | reverse complement strand
GAGAAGGAGGAGAAGGAGGAGGAGGAGGAGGAGGAAGAGGAGGAAAAGGAGGAGGAAGAGACAGAAAAGACAGAAGAGCAGGAGGAAGAGGAGGAGGAGGAGGAGGAGGAGGAGGAGGAGGAGGAGGAGGAGGAGGAGGAGGGGGAGGACGCAAGCGACACGTGCGCAGCCCCACGGGGGGGGGCCGGGAACGTAGTAAATTTCGCCGGCCCAACGGGCCAGAGGCGTGCTAAAATCTCCGGCAACTACTCAACAATATTTCTAATTCACGCGCGCGGGGCGGCCCCTGGGGGGCCCCGGACGAAAAGTACCCCAGCCGTTCCCCGGCTGACCCCCGGGCGATCCCCAGGGGGGAAGCTATTTTTCGCCACCCCTCACGAGAATCGTGGCCTCCGAGGGGGGGGCTGCCAACGACTACCCCCCCTCCCGCCCCAAGGGGCCCCCAAGAGCCCCCCAAGAGGCCCCAGGGGACCCCAATACGCCGCCAAGGAGCCCCAAGACGCTCCCAAAAAGCCCCCAATAAGCCCCCAAGGCGGCCCCAAGAGGCCCAAAATAGCACTCCAGGGCTGGCGGAATGAGCGAAGCGATTAAATAAGAAGAGACGCCACAAAATTTTTGGAAATCTCATGGCCCTCACCATGAAACCCCCTCTTTTTAATATTCACCCCTCTCTTGGCCGCCCCCGACCAGGGGGCGGGCTGCAGAGTGGGCCCAAGCGGGCGCGGTGCTGGTGGGCGGCGAACCCCAGGGAGGGAGTGGGGGATCGACTACAGAATTGATTTACCCCAAAATTGATTTTCCAACCGAACATTCAAATTCCTCCGACGGTAGGACCCTACAGGAAAATATGTTTACCTTGCCCTCGCGTTTTCCCATTCGCCTGGGAGGCGGCTCTCTCCCGTTCTCTGTCGCGCCGCTTCCTCCTTGCCATTTTCGCCCACCGTCTCTTCCTTCTCGTCCTCCCCTCCTCCTCTCCCCCCCTCTTTCCCCCCCTCCTTCTCGTCCTCCCCCCTCGCCATCCTACTCATTCTCCCTATATTATCATTATCCTGCCTGCTTTCCCCATGCATCTCCCCTGCCTACTGGCCGGGGCAAGTCGATGTTCATTGGCGCCGTTGCCGCCGCGGCTCGCACGGTCGCGTTCCCCGATGCCCAGATCGCGAGGCCGCTAAGACAACGCCACGGGCGAGGCCGCTGGGACAACTCCGCAAGCCGCTGGGGCGCAGGAGCCAGCTGTTGGGACAACCCCGCAGGTCTCGAGCTACTCGCGGCCGCGCTCAGGCTGGAGGCAGCACGAAGCCCAGCTTTGCCGCGAGCTGCTCCACCTCAGCCCTGGAGCTCGCAGCCGCCTCGTCGAACTCCTGGATCGCCTTCCGCAGGGACGCCGGCGGCCCGCGCTCCAGAAACTCTCGCGAAAGCGGCCGCAAGACAAACATGTTCCGCATCCGCGTGGCACGTTCCCCTCCGCCCCCACATGGAGCTCCCCCGGTCGAAAGGTCCCCGACCTGACTCCCTCCGCATGCACGCAGGAGGAGCCCGGTCGGATTCCAGGTTGCAGGTTTGCCGGCGGCCCGCTCGGATTCCAACGTGGAAATCGGGCTCCCACAGGGAGCGTCTCCCGGCCATGACTTCCTCGCACCGCACTCACAGACGAGGCTCCTGCCTGAGACGCCTTCAAGATTCTGGCTCGAAGAGCCAAAAATGACGTCGGTTTGAAGGTTCGCATGACCGCTCGGATTACCCATATGAAGCGCGGGCCCCATAGAAAGGGGGTTCCCGCTCGAGACTTCCTCGCAATTCACTCACAGACAAAGCTCCCGCCTGATACTTCACGCTCAGGCCGCAGGAGCCCAAAAATGGCGAGGTTACAGGTTTCCGATGACCCGCTCGGTTTAATAACATCATCTGCGGATCCTGCATGGGCGGGGCCCCCGCCCGAGACCCCCTCGCAATTCACACACAGACGTGGCCCCCGCCTGAGACCCCCGCCAAATTCAAGCCGCAGGATGCCTGATCGGATGATTAACATGAAATGCGGGCCCCATGCTGGGGGGGGGGCGCTTGAGACTTCCTTGCAATTCACTCACAAACGAGACTCCCGCCTGATTTTCCCCCACATTCAGGCGCCCGACAGAGATAGAGAGCCCGCACACAAGAGCCCCAACGACGGGACTAGGCGGGGTAGGGGCCAAAGCACCCTCCGGGGCATCACGTACTCCACGTGGTGAAACCGCTGAAAACTCAACGAGAATCCAGCCTCAAAACGCCCCCACTCAGCAAGTGAAGCGATACTGAACCATTCCGGATTGTTTGTATACTTCACAATGTCATCCGCCTACCGAGTTCTTGGCCGGGCTTATTTGCGATTGGCAGAATCCCAAGACAGCGCTTCGCGACCTCATTTCCATGGCTCCTCGGCCACTTTGGCAGCCCAACGCCACGTCCTTTGTCGTCGCATGGCAACCCAATCCTGCACCCCCCCATTTGGTCAAGAACACGTTCTGCTTCGCGGGTGGTTCTTTTGATCCACATCTCCCAAAGCTCACTCTCTGAGTCCGTAACCAAGCGGCGTGGTGGACGAATGATCATACGCAACATATGCCTCGGAGTGCGCTTGATTCGTTCCTCGAGCTCGAAAATAAAAGTCCAGGTGGCACAACCGCAAAGCACAAATGCCAAAATTGTGCACCATGAATTAAACGCATCCTGTCGCGAAACGAATATGATCACCAGGAAGTTCTTCCTTCAATATATAAAACTGCCTCCAGCCAGCAGCGATGTGATTCTCGATGTCCGTGCTGTAGGGGTTATGGAATGCCACGTTTCGTCCGAAATATTTATGCGACGCAGCTTGCGTGAGTATTTCCACAAGGAGCGTGTGATCAGACATGTTTTCGGGGGCGCGTCCGTTTTCGGCCTTCGCCCTGGTTGCGCAATTTTTTCTTTTATGCCAAAGAAAGTCGAATCCAGCCTTTGCGGCTTCGCGTCGGAAGTATTGCGGCATACACGCCACTTGTCTCAGAAATCTGGCAACCAACAAAACATCGTCAACGAATCGCAAAATTGCCATCCGTTCTTCTTTTTTAATAGAAGCACAAAAACAAAACAAAAAAAACAAACAAACAAAAAATGCCGACCGCACCTGAGCGTTTGCCATTTGGATTGGACCGCCCGGAAGATGCTGTCGGACACCGCGTTGAGAGAGAGAGAGAGAGAGAGAGAGAGAGAAAAAAAAAAAAAAAAAAAAAAAAAAAAAAAAAAAAAAAAAAAAAAAAAAAAAAAAAAAAAAAAAAAAAAAAAAAAAAACTCAGAGGATATCCGCGCTTGGTCCCACGTAGCATTTGAAAAGTCTTGCTCGTTTTGTCGGTGGAGACGGTGACCGTCTGGTCGGTGTACAATCGTCGGAAGTAATATATGAGACGCCTTGTTGTCCCAATGCTTTCCACACTGCGCCGTGGGATACTGTGTCGAAGGCCTTTGAAAAACGTGCCGAAGGCCTTCGAAAACCTCGAGTGCCGCACTAGAACGTTGCATTTGCCATTCGTGAGTCTTTTCCTGGATCATGATCAATGCGAATAAATGGTCGTCCGTGGACTACTGCTTGCGAAAGCCTGCTTCGTCTGGCGGTTGGTGCGGGTCCAACGTCGGCTCCAAACGGTTGCACCAAACTCTGGCAAATAGTTTGTAGAGAACCGGAATACCCGTGATAGGTTCGTAAATATTCGACTTTGCTCGGTCACCGGACTTGCAAATGACGGCTACGTGCGCCTTTTCGCCACTGTTCCGACGTAGTCACTCGAGGTTGTACTATGTCGTTGCAGAGCTCGAGAAATACACGTTCAAGAGCACGTCCGCCATGTTTGACCACCTCTGCCACGATGCCTGACTTGTCCTTCGCTTTGCCAGTTTCCAAATCCTTTTTATCAATGTGTCCAATTATTGTTGCGAGAACGGGAAAATCAGCATTGAAATATCAGCGGTTGTCGATTCACCCCGTTACTCTGGCACGTTGGCTTCAGGCGGTGTATATAACAACTCGTACACGTCAGCGAAAATATGGGCGATGCGCTTGCTGTCGTACTCTTTTGATCCATCTTCTCTAACCATGTGGGGTATCATGTCTGCTTGTTTCCCAATTATGATGCCCCCGATATTTTTCAACCCTTGGTAGCTGCTGATGATTGCATTGATGTCCGCATGCTGTTTTGCACGTGGTGTTGCCTCCGCCTCTCTACGAATGCGTTTGTTCAAAGATTGTCTGTGTGGATTCTCTCGTGGCGTCTGCCGTCTGAGAGCAATCATCTTCCGGAATGCGCCGTTCTGGTCGTCGTGCTGTGACTCGTTGCGCGTTCCCGAAAGCCTCCGTGAGCATATTTTCGATTTGGGCGCACCGTCGATTGATGCCGTGTGCGATGTTCGCCTGATCTATTGCATCTCTCAGTGTATCTGTATAATGTGATGTGCTGTCAGGTGGCCAACGTTGCTTCGAACGTTTGAGCCTCTTCTTTCTGTGAACAGTTATCTGTTCGGCACCCTCGGTCGAGTGCTGGAGCTTCGTAGTCGCACGCACTCAAAGTCGGAGCCGACTTCTATACGGTCTGTCGTCCCACAAACGCGAATAGTTCCCCAAAATGAACGATCCACCAGAATGTAATCGATCTGCTTGGTATTCCAGTGCAGACCGCAATACGTCATAGATTGTCCAGGTTGTTTTTTGAACACGGTGTTGGTAATGACCACCGATTACATATACCATCGGCGTAAGGTCCAATAGCATTCCACTTGTCACCCTCCTGTCCCCACAGAATGATGCGCCGTTGTGTCTGTTTGGCCTCGCGTCTGATATCGGAAATGTGCCGTCACAAGTCACAATCGCAAACTATGTCGAGCAAGATCCATATAAGCAATTCTTCGGCTGATGGGCAAACTGCTTGAAGGTATTTCTTCCACCTTGCATGCAATAAAACAGCAACTCCGTGCGTGCTTTGATCGTGGCCAGAGCCACAAAACAAATGACCTCCATCTGTAACACATAATTCCGCAATCGTATTTCGCATGGTTTAGTTTTCCAGTAAAGCATCCCACCGGGTCTTCCCCAATTCAGACAATAGCTCATCCAGCCGCTCGTTGAAAGTAGGTCCTCTCAGGCTCATGTGTAAGATCCAGAAGTCGTTCGCGTAAGCTAGACACTCAATTTTCTCGTCGCTCTCGATCGCGACCTGGTCGTTAGCTGGCATCGGTGTTGCGAGAGTCGGCCAAAAATGACCCAATGGGGGCCCTAACATGATCTGCGGGCCCCATAGGGAGGAGTTCCACCTTTAGGCGTCCTCGCAATTCACACACACAGACGAGGCTCCCACCTGGTACTGCCTTCAGATTCAAGCCTGAGGAGCTCTGGCAAAATGATGACTGGGTGAGTGATGAGTGAACTGAGAGAGTGAGTGAGCGAGTGAGTGATTGAGTGACATGCTATGGTGATGATGGTGATGATGATGAGGATGATCGATGATCGATTATCGATGATGATGATGATGATGATGATGATGATGATGATGATGATGATGATGATGATGATGATGATGATGATGATGATGAGATGCTGATGCTGATGCTGATGCTGATGCTGATGATTATGATGATGCTGGTGGTGATGATGCTGCTGCTGATGATAATGAGGATGATGATCATGATCATGGTGAGATGGTGAGAGTAATGATGATAGTGATGGTAGTGTGATGTTGATAGTGACGATGGTGGTGACAGAGAGGGGTGAGGGGTTTCTGCGCGGGGGAGGGGGGGCAGAGAAAACAAGAGCCCCTTCAGGACGTGGGGAAAGTGCATGCAACGTCCCGCAGATCTGCGAACATTCTACGGCGTGCTCCTCGTGCACTGGGCAGGAAGTCAAGTCTGGGGCAAATACTTTCTGAAGTCGGTCCCCTGCTCGAAGGGGGGAAGAGGGGCAGAGGGAGCGGCCCCCATGGGGTGCATCACCGTCATCCTTCGTGGACCGTCCTTCTTCTCCCGCCTCTGCCCTCTCGGCTTCTGTCCGCCCTCCCCCAGCACGGGCTGGGAGACAGGCATCGAGGGTCGCTCGGCGCTGTCCGAAACTCGAGGCTCGAGGAGGGAGCCAGCCTTCTCGGAAGGCGCAGCGGGCCCGTGGCCTTCCGAGAAGCTCCCCAGGCCGCCTTGGAGGCGCGGGCGGCTTCCTGAAGGGCGCGAGGGCTTCCAAGGAGCCCAGGCGCCTTCGGAGGAGGCGGCCCCCGCTCACTCCCTCCCCTCAGGCTCGCCGCCGAGCTGGAGGCCTCCCACGTGGGGCCCGACAGGCTTCTGGCATTATACCGGGAGGTGAGCCTAGCCTCAGGTCGGGCATGTCCCCCTACAGGCGGATTTTGGACGAAAAATGAACTATGGTCAAAAAACAAAGATTCAAAAATGGTGGAAAAAATACTCGAAAGATCGCCCCCGTACGATTTGCTGGACTATTTTTGAATGTTCCTTCTGTAGAGGGACGCGCCCGACTCAAGCCTAGCCCAGGGTGCCCCCCGCTTCAAGCGCCATTCTGGGGCATCGGAGGCCAGCGAGGCCTCGCGGCGGGGTGCTCTGGAGACCCTGGAGGTCTCCCTGGAGATCTCGGGGGCACCTTTTGCCAGGGACACTTCTTGCAACTCCCGAGCAAATGAGGCCCGAGGATCGCGCCGCACTGCCGACTCCTAGGCGACGCATCGGCGACGCATCGGCGTGGAGAAAATAGGGCTCCACATCAAGCCGCACCACCGATGCCACGGCGATGCGGCGCGATCCCACGACCCCATCCACGTTGGCCCCACTTGGGAGGCCCGGCGTGGAGCCGCGAGCACCTGCGCCGCGAAGTCGGTGCCCCTGCTCCTCGACGGGCGAGGGGGGCGAGGCAGCGGGGGGCGAGGGCGGCAGCGCGGTCGGGGCGACAGAGACGGCAGTGGCGCCGGCGCGTGCGGCAGCAGGGCGGCGACGGCAGCTGCACGACAGCGGCCGCGCGGAGAAGGAGCCGAAGCGGAGCAGGAAAGAAGCTCAGCACCAAGACGCGGCGAACAAAGTGGATCGACAGAGGACATGCCCGTGGCTTGCAAACTGAAGAACTGCTTATCACGCCAGCCGTCTGCTCCCGCATGTCGTTCCGCCTATGCTTGCTGGCCATCGCGCCTACCCACCTTTGTCGTTCCCAGTCATGACTCGAGTCTCTGAAGACCGTTCGGGACGATCAGGGCACCCCCAGACCGCTCTCGGCAAGGTGCAGCTGCCGCAAGGCATCCCGAAGCTGAAGACCGCCCAAAACCAACGAAAACATCACCGTAGAATACTTCGAAATTGGTCCCCCCCCTCTCCTCCCCCTTTCCCAATCTACGAGAACGGCGACCATACACTGCACCATGTTTGGACTTCTTTCAGGTCCTGCTCCAGCGCGGTACGGTGCATAGGTTTCTGGCCCTGAGGGCCAGAAAACTATGCACCGTACCACTCCCAGGTTGAGGATCGACGACGCCTCGGGAGACATCAGACGGTGCAGACAAGTTGCCCGCGAACAGTTTACCCCTGTCCCGATCTTTGGTGGCAACTCATGGGAGCCTTCCCTACCATCTTGTGGGCTTCTGCGAGTCGACGCTGACCGACGCTACATCGACGTCAATCGACGCCAAATCGGCGCTATCTCGTCCATCATGAGGCGTGATCGACGCTAGTGCACTCTAGAGGCGGACCTACGGTGGTAAACGAGGATCCCATTATCTGCGACCGAACCAATCCCCCATTTAAACCAAGAAAGGACCCCCAACCCTTTGGGAGGGGACCTTCGTTGGGAGGGCCAGGAGCATCAAGGACAAGGGGTCTGTTCTGCACATGTACCGGGCCAGACCGCCCAGATGTATGATCCCCGATGCGGAGACGGGGACCTCAGCGAGGCCACGTCTTCATCGTGCTCTTAGTGTTAGGGTTAGGTCGGGCCTCTCCCCCCTGTAGGGGGACTGTGGCCGAAAAATTGAAAATACAAGAAATACCCCCAAATGATCAAAAAATACTTGTTTTAAACCGTCCCCTGACTATTTCTTGACTATTTCTGAACATGCCCCCTGTAGAGGGACAGGCCCGACTTGCTGTCAGGGGTCCTCTTTGGCTCTCGAGGCCTCCTCGCCCGACCCCCCACGAGCCCCACGGCGCCTCGGCCCGCGCCTCCCCGCGAGCCGCCGCTGGGCGCCCCGGGGGCGCGGCGCGGCGGTGGGGGAAAATGGGCCCGCCGCGCGCGCGCGCGAGGGAGCGGACGCCGCCTCGGGCCCGGGCCGCGCGCGGAGGACGCGCCCGCGGCGGCGACGACGCGCGGCGGACGCCCGACGGAGCGACGACCGACGGCCCACGGCCGACGGAGGAGCGCCGGGGGACCCGACGGGCGACGGCGGCGGCGGGGGCGGCGGCGGCGGTGGCGGCGATCGAGCCCCCGGTGCACCGAAGGCCCTCCTGGAGCGCCCCGTCGGCACGGCCCGAGACGCCTCGAGACTCTGGCCACGGCGCACCCCGGGAGGGGTCCGGGCGCCGACCTCTGAGGGGGGGCGAGCGGGGAGGAGAAGCGCGGGGAAGCGGCGGGAGAAAGGGAGGGAGGGACGGGGCAGGGACGGCGGAGGATGCGGGAGGCGTTGAAGGGGGATCCTCCCAGGGGGGCACTGGACGGAAGCTCTCTGACCCCATGCTTTCACCCCCAAACCTTCCAGGCTTCTTCTGGCGTTGCAGGGCCAGGTTGAGACGTGGGGCTCTTCGTCCAGCTAGGGCCACTGGTCGACCTGAACCGGTGGAGCGTTTGAACGTTTCTAGGCTTAAGTCGGGCCTGTACCCCTACAGGGGGATTTTCGACGAAAGATAAAAAAATACCCCAAAAATGATCCAAATACTCCAAAAATGGTCTGGGGCATTTTTGGTGTATGTTTTACTTTTCGTCGAAAATCCCCCTGTAGGGGAACAGGCCCGACCTAATTCTAGGCAGGAGGGGGGAGGAAGTGAGGCAGAAGCGAGGCCACACGGTCTGCCGAATATCCCGGATGGCTCCCAGATCGTCAAGAGCCTCGCGAGCCAGGTGGCCGTGCGAGTCGCGCCAGAGGCGGCCTGCACGGGCGTGCGGAGCAAAAGAACAAGTTTACCGCCGTCGTCGTCGCCGCCGTCGCCGCCAGCAGATCTGTTGCTAGCAGCACGACACGAACTGTGTGTAGTTCGTGCCTTGAGATTGACCATGATGATACCCCCGCACATGCCATGTTTGTGAGGGGCCTCCTCAGCGACAGGAGACGACCCGAAAGGGCCTCAAGACGGGACGGCCACAAGAGACACCCTAGACGGTCAAGAGAGCCCCAAGACCGCCCGATGAGGCCCCAATAAACCCCAATGTAGCCCAAGGTGGCCCCAATACGGCCCAAGACGACCCAAGGGGGCATCAAGGAACCCCCAAGGCTGCCCCACAGGAGCCCAAGATAGCCCCAAAACGGCCAAACAGGCCCCAGCAGAGCTGATCAAGTAATGGAGACGAGAGGTGTCACATGCATCAGCCTTTTGGACGGTGCTTGAAGAATCGCTCCACGGAGTGCTTCGCTGGCCCCGCGGCGGATTTGCCGCAGACACCTGCATGATAAAGAAGCGAGCGCGAGGAACAGCAGCAGGAGATGATGGTCTACGAGGGGCTGCGCATACGAGCCAAATGAACAAAATCGGCGCCTCCAGTTCTCGTCTGCCGCAGGCATTGACATGATGAAGACGCGAGCGCGAAGAACAGCACCGAGAGGTGATGGTCCACGAGGGGCTGCGCATGGACGAAACAAGGGAACAAACAATGACATAAACATAAGAACTGGAAGTCCGCGCGGACTCCTCGGATCGGCGCTGGGGCCCCCTGGCGGCGCCACCGGCGCCGGCCCTGGCGCGCTCCGCGCGCCAGGGAGGGAGTCCAGCGCCGACCCGAGAAGTCTGCCCGGACCTCGGAGTCTTTCTGCTTATGTCATTGCTTGTTCCCCGACGAACGTGCCCAATAAGCCTCGTGCCCCCCACGTGCCGGCAAGAGGCGATGCCCAGAAGGTGGGCCCTTCGGCCACGGAGGGGGGAGGCGGGCTCGCCTCCATGACGCTCTGGAAAGAGTAGGGCTCCTGCCACGGTCAAAACGGCAACGAGGCGAGGAGCGAGAGGAGGAGAAGAACAAGGTCGGGGTGGACCTGGGGGAGAAGGAGGAGGAGGAGGTTGAGGGCGGAGGAGGAGGAGGAGGAGAAGGAGGAGGAGGAGGAGGAGGAGGAGGAGGAGGGGGAGGGATGAGGAGGAGAAGAAGCAGGTCGGGGTGGACCTGGGGGGAGGGTGAGGAAGCCGAGGAAAGGGCGCGGGCAAGGGTGAGGAAAGGAGGGAGGGAAAGAGAGAACGGGGAGGTAAGGGAGGAGGGCTGGGAAGGGGAGGGAGAGAGGTGAGGGAGAGGAGAGGAGAGAGAGGAGGAGAGGAGAGGAGAGGAGAGGAGAGGAGAGGAGAGGAGAGGAGAGGAGATGAGAGGAGAGAGAGGAGGAGAGAGAGGAGAGGAGAGGAGGAGAGGAGAGGAGAGAGGAGAGGAGAGGAGGGGAGGGGAGGGGAGGGGAGGGGGGGGAGGGGAGGGGAGAGGAGAGGAGGAGGAGAGGACAGGAGGGGAGGGGAGGGGAGGGGAGAAGAGAGGAGAGGAGAGGAGAGGAGAGGAGAGGAGAGGAGGAGAGGAGAGGAGAGGAGAGGAGAGGAGAGAGAGGAGAGGAGAGCAGAGCAGAGGAGAGGAGAGGAGAGGAGAGGAGACAGGGAGAGGAGACAGGGAGAGGAGAGAGAGGAGAGGAGAGGAGAGGAGAGGAGAGGAGAGGAGGAGGGAGGAGAGGAGAGAGGAGAGGAGAGAGAGAGAGGAGAGAGAGAGGAGAGGAGAGGAGAGGAGAGGAGAGGAGAGGAGGGGAGGGGAGGGGAGGGGAGAGGAGAGGAGAGGAGAGGAGAGGAGGGACAAAAGAATGGAGGGAAGGAGGTGAGGAAGTGGATCGTGCAGGAGAACGGGGTGAAGGGAAGGCGCGCTCCATCGAAAAAATCCTGTGGTCGCGGGCCTAGCGCGCGGAAGCGCAGGTCAGCGGGGCAGCACGAGGCCACTATACCGCCAACCCACGCACGGCACGAGAAGCAGAAAATGGGGGGCTCCGGGCGGCCGCGGAGGAGGGCGGAGGGACGGTGGCCTCCTCAGACCGTGAAGGCCTTCCGGGGGCGTGCTGCAGCCCAGGCTCCCGGGAGCAGAGCACACGGACCGCGCTCCAGCGCAAGGCGGCGTGACCGGGAACGAGACACACTTTTTGGTCTGCGGGGCGAGAGCGAACCTCTTCCGATAAAAGCTAGGCGGGCTACGCACAGCTTTAATTAGGGAGACAGGGCACAGGAAGGCGGGGCCTCAGGCGGCCGGAGCGGGCGGAGCCCGGGGTGCAGGCGGTGCCGAAGAGCTTGCACAGGAAAAGGTACGCCGCGGACAGGGACCGGGGGCGACCGGGAACGAGACACACGAAGCGGCAGCGGGACCCCGGAGCTCTCGGGAGGCGGAGCGGGAGGGGGGGAAGGCGGGCGGATATGGAGCAGCGGAGGAGGGAGAAGGTGGTCGAGGAGGGGGGCGGTTGAGGAGATGGAGCAGTGGAGGAGATGGAGCAGTGGAGGAGGGAGAGGGAGGCGAAGGTGGGAGGAAATGGAGGAGATGGAGCAGTGTAGGAGGGAGAGGGTGGCGAGGGGGGGGGGGGAAGTGGAGCAGTGGACGAGGGAGAAGGTGGTCACAACAAGACTGGTCTGACAGCATTTGGGTGTAACCTTGCATTGTCTGTGATGGTTCTACACAAGCTTCCTCGCCGCCCTGGGCATGATTTTCCTACCGCTTCCCAGGAGGCGCCGAAGCGAGCTCGAGGCAGCCAAGCACATCCCTGTGACCCGCACAAGACGGCCAAGGACCTCCCCGAGACAGCAACAAGACAGCGAAAGCCGGCCTAAGACGATCCCAAAGTCTTTCACGATGCCCCCCGGACACTCAGTGGGGGCCTCAAGACCCCGAACGGGTGATGTGGCAAGTCCTGGAAGGGTCCTGGCAGGGTCCTGCTGACCAGGATCCTGGCGGGGCCGTGCGGCGTTCCACTGCGGACCAGCAGGCTGGCAGCGAGCATTCTTCTGGGGTGGAGCAGAAACAAGCGCAGCGAGGAAATACGTGCACGCAAGCAAGGAGAAAGACAAAGGATTGAGGAAGCAAAAGAGGAGAGAAGGAGAGAGAGAGAGAGAGGGAGAGAGAGAGAGAGAGAGAGGGAGAGAGAGAGAGAGAGAGAGGGAGAGGAAGAGAGAGAGGGAGAAGGAGACGGAGACAGGGAAACAGAGAGGCAGAGAGACAGAGAGGCAGCAGAGACAGCAGACACGACAGAGAGCGCAGAGCCAAGGAAGCGCGAAGCGAGGACGAGGAGAGGACGAGGATGAAGAGGAGAGGAATGGACGAGGAGAGGGGGAGGAGAGGACGAGGAGAGGACGAGGAGAGGGGAGGAGAGGACGAGGAGCGAGGAGAGGGGAGGACGAGGAGCGAGGAGCGAGGAGAGGACGAGGAGAGGGGGACGAGGGGAGGGAGAGGCGGACGAGGAGAGGAGAGGAGGCTCCTTGAGCGTGGCGGCGGTGTACCGGCCGATCGTCTCCCCCCTCCTGGCGAAGGCCTGGGCGGCCGGGGGGGGGGGCGGGCAGGAGGCCTCGCTCCCCGCGGCGCTCTGCGGGCGATGGTTTGGACTCGGGCTGACGACTGGCCTCAGCTCCCCGGCACCGTCGCCGACGAGCGCACCGGCTGGACGGTCCGCCTCGTCGTCGGCAGTCCGCGGCCCTCCACGGCCACGCAGCGTCCTGCGGGGGGCTCTCGGCCCAAGGCCTCCCCCATTGGGAGCCTTCGGCCAGGGCGGGGGGGCCGCGAGGGAAGCCACGAGGAGCAGGAGGAGGCCGGGCAGGAACGGAGGAGCGGGAGCGGGAGGGGCAGGATGACGGTGAGGACCATTCGCGGCGTGGCGTTTTCGGGGGGTGCACCGGCAGGTCGCCTCCCCCCTCCTGGCGAACGCCTGGGCGGCCGATGGGGGCGGGCGCGGGGGTGGACGGCAGGCAAACGCGGCCGTGGCCTGCCGCAGCTCTCGCACTCCGGGCTCGTTTCCGTACTGCTCGTTTCTGTAGTGCTCACTTTCGTTCTGAGGCTCGCAGGGGCCGCACATGCACGCACGCACATGCCGCTCAGTCGCACGCACATGCCGCACAGTAGCGTGCACTAGGACGGCGAAAGTGCACCGCACCCCTCGGGCTTACTGTTCCTCTAACCCGCCCATCGCCTGCATGTGGCAGCGTGCGACGCTTTGTGCGCTGCGCCATCGACAATGCTCGATCGCAATTGGTACCTCCATTTGCTGCGCGCTTGAGGACCCTCTGCACCGCTGGCTTGAAAACAGTGCACCGCATCCTGCCTGGGCTCCCCATCTGGGGAAACCCATAGGTACCGATACCGCTACTCCCTGGACCTCTACCAGGGTGCGTCATGACCAGGATTTCGAGGCGAATCCAGCGGTGGCGACGAGGGCCGCCCAGGAGGCCGAAAAAAGTGAAAATGAGGGAAGGGTAGAGGTATGGGCACCTTTTTCTGCTCTGACCATCAGGCCCCGCTCCAGCGCTGTAGGGTGCAAAGTTATTCGGCCCTGGGGGACTGAAGACTACATGTGCGCCGTGAGGATCGGCGACGCCTCGAAGGCGCCAGCGCGGTACGGCGCACACAGGTCGTTCGCGGCTTGAAACCCTGTTGGTCAAATGTTCGGCGATAATCCACCTGTCTGGCGAGGAGGAGGGAGGGACTGGCAGATAAGCTGACCTTCTCGCTTATGACCGCGCGCACCAGCATTGCGCACCCCCCTCGGGCCTTTCGCAACCGACATGCGCAGCCGACAAGGTGGCCAGGTTACCCCCAAGGGGGGGTGCGGGCGGGCCCGATGACCCAGGTGATCGGCGGACCCTGGAAAAAACAACCTCCTTTCGGGTCAGGACACTAGCGCACGCTCATGCACTCGAAAGCCGGGACTTTTCCAGGACACGCAAGGCATAGGATTTTGGACGACGATTTCCATACATGAAAAAGAAAGTCGGACAAGATTCGAAAATAATCAAAAATGTAGAAATTATCACGGCAAAGCAACCTAACAGCGATGTGTAGGAGCATATCTAGAAGCATTCCCCTTAAGATTCAGATGAGAATCCAGTTGTAGAATTCTGCTGTTCTCGCAGTCGTAGTCGCATTCGCGATGACAGTCGCAGTGGCAACGGCAGTCGCAGTAACAGCCTCAGCCTCAGCCTGCCTCAGCCTCAGCCTCAGCCTGCCTCAGCCTCAGCCTCAGTCTGCCTTCAGCCTCGGCCTCAGCCTCAGCCTGCCTCAGCCTCAGCCTGCATCAGCCTCAGCCTCAGCCTCAGCCTGCCTCAGCATCAGCCTGCCTCAGCCTCAGCCTCAGCCTGCCTCAGCCTCAGCCTCAGCCTGCTTCAGCCTCAGCCTCAGCCTTCAGCCTCAGCCTGCCTCAGCCTGCCTCTCAGCCTCGGCCTCAGCCTCAGGCCTCAGCCTCAGCCTGCTCATCAGCCTCAGCCTCAGCCTCAGCCTGCCTCAGCATCAGCCTGCCTCAGCCTCAGCCTCAGCCTGCCTCAGCCTCAGCCTCAGCCTGCTTCAGCCTCAGCCTCAGTCTGCCTTCAGCCTCGGCCTCAGCCTCAGCCTGCCTCAGCCTCAGCCTGCATCAGCCCTCAGCCTCAGCCTCAGCCTGCCTCAGCATCAGCCTGCCTCAGCCTCAGCCTCAGCCTGCCTCAGCCTCAGCCTCAGCCTGCTTCAGCCTCAGCCTCAGTCTGCCTTCAGCCTCGGCCTCAGCCTCAGCCTGCCTCAGCCTCAGCCTGCATCAGCCTCGCTCAGCCTCAGCCTGCCTCAGCATCTGCCTCAGCCTCAGCCTCAGCCTCAGCCTCAGCCTGCTTCAGCCTCTCAGCCTCAGCCTCGGCTCAGCCTCCGCCTGCCTCAGCCTCAGCCTGCATGAGCCTCAGCCTCAGCCTCAGCCTGCCTCAGCATCAGCCTGCCTCAGCCTCAGCCTCAGCCTGCCTCAGCCTCAGCCTCAGCCTGCTTCAGCCTCAGCCTCAGTCTGCCTTCAGCCTCGGCCTCAGCCTCAGCCTGCCTCAGCCTCAGCCTGCATCAGCCTCAGCCTCAGCCTCAGCATCAGCCTGCCTCAGCCTCAGCCTCAGCCTGCCTCAGCCTCAGCCTCAGCCTGCTTCAGCCTCAGCCTCAGTCTGCCTTCAGCCTCGGCCTCAGCCTCAGCCTGCCTCAGCCTCAGCCTGCATCAGCCTCAGCCTCAGCCTCAGCCTGCCTCAGCATCAGCCTGCCTCAGCCTCAGCCTCAGCCTGCCTCAGCCTCAGCCTCAGCCTGCTTCAGCCTCAGCCTCAGTCTGCCTTCAGCCTCGGCCTCAGCCTCAGCCTGCCTCAGCCTCAGCCTGTATCAGCCTCAGCCTCAGCCTCAGCCTGCCTCAGCATCAGCCTGCTCAGCCTCAGCCTCAGCCTCAGCCTCAGCCTCAGCCTGCCTCAGCCTCAGCCTGCCTCAGCCTCTGCCTTCAGCCTCGCCTCAGCCTCAGCCCATCAGCCTCAGCCTGCCTCAGCATCAGCCTGCCTCAGCCTCAGCCTCAGCCTCAGCCTCAGCCTGCTTCAGCCTCAGCCTCAGTCTGCCTTCAGCCTCGGCTTCAGCCTCAGCCTGCCTCAGCCTCAGCCTGCCTCAGCCTCAGCATCAGCCTGCCTCAACATTCAAAATGTGGCCCGGGAATGGAGTTATTGGAACTCGAAGAACACGAAGTGGCCTACAGTTGGCTCCGGGCATTCAAAATCATGCCCAGCAATGGAGTTCTGGGAACTCGAAGACCACGAAGTGGCCTACAGTTGGCTCTGGGCATTCAAAATCATGCCCAAGAATGGAGTTCTGGGAACTCGAAGACCACGAAGTGGTCTACAGTTGGCTCCGGGCATTCAAAGTCATGCCCAGGAATGGAGTTCTGGGAACTCGAAGACCACGAAGTGGCCTACAGTTGGCTCTGGGCATTCAAAATCATGCCCAGGAATGGAGTTCTGGGAACTCGAAGACCACGAAGTGCGTTACTGTTTGCTAAAAAAAGAGTCCCCGGCATCCTCCCCCGGATCGCGCCCAGACCCCCCTGGGGCGTCATGATGCTCTCTTTTGACCCTACTAGAAACCTATCAGTCTTCGCTGTTAGGTAAAATCGTCCCCAGCCAATGTTTGACTATTTTTGGATATTCCTCCTGTATAGAGGGACACGCCCAACTTAACGCAAGGCTCCCATGAGCTGCTACCGAACGTCTGAGGGGCAGCCCACCCACCCCCAAGACGAGGCCAGGACAGGGGCAACATGAGCGACAAACAGGAAGGGGTCTTGCTCGTTAAAGGCTTAACGACTTCTGCCGTCCTTCGACTCGCGCTGGAGCGGCCGCGAACTGCTCCAAATTTCCCTGGAGATCTCTCGATTTACTTGGATTTACCCGGAGATATCTCGATTTACCTGAATTTGCCTGGATTTACCTCGATGTATCTGCATCTAGGTATGTCTGGCTCGATCCCCACAAGTCGATTGGCGAAAAGTCGACAAGCCCGTAGGGACTTTGCGCATGATGACCCAGCGACCTTAGGCGGTGGCTTGCGCAGGCCACAACAAACGCGACACGCCACGCGAAGAAAGAACGCCTACGCGCGACCTTGCGCGGGAAGTCTACGCTGTCGACTCCGTCGGTCGACGTCGCTCAGATGGGAAAGGGAGAAGCGAAGCGAAGCGAAGCGCGCAGATCCGCCGGAGCGGGACTCCTGAGGGTCGGCGAGGGGGGGCCGCGGCCCTAGAAGCAAGGTGAAACACTGCACACGTCTAAGCACCCAAAATGCTAAATTCTGAGGGTTGGCCTGCAGCCCACCGGCGGACGCAGGGGATAAATCGGGGATCTCTGAGAGCTGGCGGGTCAGGAGCGGAGCGACTCCTCCTGCTTGGGCGGTTCTGGAGAATGCCTGGGGCGCCGCGGCCTTCTCAGAGCGCTCTGGGCGCTCTGAGAGCGTTCCAGAAAGCTCTGGAGCGATGCATCCCTGTCCCAGCCTCACCCGAGGCTCCCTGGCCAGCCGTTCCCCCCGCCAGGGCCAGCCCAGGCCGAGGGCCTACGCTCCACGACCACAGATCAGAGGCGGCCAGCCCATAGTGCAGCAAGTTCGTGCCGTGATGGACGCGGTGCTGGTTTGAGACACCGCGCGGGCCGCTCAACCTGCACCGATTGGCGGCGTTTCGATGGTCAGATCCTTCAATATCAGCCGATTCTGGGCCACTGGCGGCGTTCCGCCTCGAACACCCGCACTGGAACCGACGCCGTGTCGACACGGCACGAACTTTCCGCATGCTCTGCCGTGCGAGGCGCCGACCGCGCCCAGCAAACCGCTGCGTCAGCCGCCCCAGATCCCAGATCCAAAGATCCGTTGCCTTGATTTTTCCAGCCTGGGCCCCCTGCAAGTCCCGACCCTTGCGCCAGGGCCGCTGCTGCATCGCGAGCCGTTTCTGGCGGTCCCGGGACCCCTGGAGGCCGAAAAGCGACTCCTTGAGGCGAGGGCCCCTGGCGGCGAGGGGCCCAGGAGGCCAGAGCCTGCCGCAGTGAGTTGTGCCCGACGCGAGACAGCTGCAACAAAAGACAAAAACAGCCCGCGAGCCCGCGAGCCGACGGCGCGGCCGGCGGCTGGCGGCCAGCCCCCCCCCCGCCTTCAGCTCGCGCACGGGCAGGGCGTAGGGCCCGAAATCCTCGGGAGGCGAGGGGGTGGGCAGCGGAGGGAGGTGCGCAGGTGATGACGCGTACCAGGGCCCTGGTGAGCAGAGGCGAGCGACGCCAACAAAAAAAAAACGGGGTCGTCTGCGCCGACATTGGCGCGTAAGCTGCCCGGGGTAAGCTCGCGCGGAAGCGCCCTCGTCTCCAATGTGGTGTGCCGCGCTGGCGGCCCGCGCAAGCCGCCGCGTAAGGTCGCTACGTCCTCTCGCGTAAGACCCGTTTTTGATCGCCGCCCATGATGGGCCTGTTTTCCACCACCACCACCATAAGTTCCAGGGGAAGGAGGTGGAGGAGGAGGAGGAGGAGGAGGAGGAGGAGGAGGAGGAGGAGGAGGACGAGGGGGAGGAGGAGGAGGAGGAGGAGGAGGAGGAGGAGGAGGAGGAGGAGGAGGAGGACGCTTATGGTGGTGGCGGTGGAAAACAAACCCACCAGCCCAGGTTGGGAACTCTGGCTCAGCGTGTCGCGGCAGCGGCGACGGCGATTCGCCATGCCCTGCACGCGGGCAGCGTTTAGCTCCGCCCTGCGGGGCTTGGGCCTGGGGAAGACTCGGGACGTTGGCGCTCGGGGACCGCGGCGTGGATCGCGCGTCGCGCCGCGGCGTGGTGGGCCATGACCGGTGACGCGACACGCTGTGCAGCAGTGCCTGGCCGCAAGACGGAAGGGGGTCCCGGAGCCGGAATCCCCGAAGATCAAGCCGTGTCTGCCCTGGCGTTTTTCTAGACTACGGCCCCCGTTGTCGGGCCCCCAGACTCAAAAATGACCCCGGGGTGGAAAACTACCCCTGGGAAAAGGGTCGGGACCTTCCCCGCAAAGGGGTCCAGGCCTCGGTGGGTCCACGGTGTGAGAGAATCAAGACGTCGGAGCTCTGGGCACGAACAGGGACGCACCCCACTCGACCGCTCCGATCGTGAAGTCTGCTGGTGGCGTGGCTGCCGGGTGGCTAAGCAGATGGTCTTGATTGTGATCGGGATGCAGGCCAGAGATAGACAACTGCTGAGACTGGCCGAGGGTGTCAAGTCGCGGCAGGCGGACGGTCGGGCCGCCACGACTGCTGCATGAAGCGCTGCGATGATACTCCAGCGCTGGCTGTGGCGCGTTCGCGGTCGAGGCGATCCCGCCCTTTCATCCTCCCGCCCAAGGATACAGTAGGTACAAACGATCTGAAATCTTGCTGAAGTAGACATTGGGGCAAATTCGTCCCAGACTCTAGCTTCGTAAGGTGCCCAAGTCTGTAGTTCCCCTGCTCGCTGAGAAGTAGGAAACGTCCGCGGGGCACCCGCTGGCAGGCCAGCTTCTGAGTGGACTTGACCGCTGTAGGGAACCCCCTGCTGGCTCTCTGGGTGTCGGCGGTGTGGCAGCCCTCTGGGCGTGAGTGGTTTAGGAGGCTCGTTCTGCTAGCCCCCTGTTTTCCCTCTGGGGAAGGGATTCCCCCTCCCCATACCCCCCATCCCCGGTTCGGGAAGGGGCGGTCTACAGGG
Source organism: Prorocentrum cordatum (assembly GCA_963575745.1). Taxonomy (NCBI): domain Eukaryota; class Dinophyceae; order Prorocentrales; family Prorocentraceae; genus Prorocentrum; species Prorocentrum cordatum. The sequence continues at coordinate 82,031 of CAUYUJ010001423.1, read as the reverse complement.
CGTCGGAGCGCCAAAGGCGGCCCCAGGTGGCTCAAAGAGGGCCGCACACCTCCCAAGACTGCCTCCAAGATCGCTCGAGATAGTCCGAGGTGGTTCCAGATAGCTTCCAGCCTGCCTCCAAAACCCCTCAAGACCACCTCAGGATGGCTCCAAATGCCATGCAAGCCTCCCAAGGAAGCCTGAAAACCGTAGGTTGCTTCCATGTGGTTTGCCTGCTCGCCGTTCCGCTTCCGATGAGCTCGTAAGGCCTCAGGATGGGTCCAAGATGACCCAAGACGGCCTCAGAGGAGCCCAACAGGGGCCCCATACGGCCCCAAGAGCGTCCAAGAGCGCCCCAAGAACGGCGCAACAGGGCTCATGTACGACCCCCTTGTTTGATAGATCGCCTCCAAGATGGTCCCAACCGCACACCCAAGGCCCGCAAGAGGGTCCCAAGAGAGTCCCAAGAGGGCCCCGAGAGGGCCCCAAAAGGACCCCGAAGGCCTCCAAAATTACCCAAGTTAGCTGTCAACACGCTCCCATGTCGAAAGATCCGCGAAAGCATTTCTGGTTGACTCTTGGGCTTACTCAGGCTGATCCCGATCCTGTTTGCCGGCTGCTCTCCCTCTTGGTTCCACTGCTTGCTCCAACGCTTTCCTGATCAATGCGACTTGCCTGGGCATCCTTCCTGGTTGGGCTGGTGAGGATGCGCGCAGCGTCAAGAGTTGACGTGCATACTGTAGGCAAACACCTGCTGGTCCCACCAGACCCTGGGTGTCGGTGGTGTGGCAGGTCAGCTCCTCCAAGATGTACACCCACCCTTCCTCTTCGGGTGGGGTACCTGTCCCTCTGCATTTCGGGGGCGCGCAAACATGGATCAACGATCCATGGATCTGGCGCGCGGTCGCCCAATCCATGGATCGGGGGAGGTGCCCTCCCCAAAATCGGCTGGTGCCGCCTCGGTCGGCGGCGGAAATCCGCGATTCCACATGGAAACGGGACCCGTCGCTAATCCACGCCCTCGTGAGCGTTTTTTATTCGTCGTTTCGACATTGGGCGGAAAGGGGGGGAGGGGGGGGTTCTGTCTCCGGACCTCTGTTTAGTGCGACTGTTTGCAGCATGGCGCCCTCTGGGGGAGCCTCCGCCCGCGTGAAACAGGCACCAAAAAACAGCCAAGATCTACTCCATGGGGGGGAAGGGGGGGGGGTGCGAGGGCCCGCGCCGATCGGCAAAAGAATGAACAAAAACGCCCACTAATCCACGCCCTCTTGATCACTGTTTCCGATCGCCTGAGTGAGCCCCATGCTGCAGCACTTCCCTGCACGCTTTCCCCCCGGACCGTCGGCGACCCGAGGAGGGGGGGGAGGAGGAGGAGGAGGAGGAGGAGGAGGAGGAGGAGGAGGAGGAGGAGGAGGAGGAGGAGGAGGAGGAGGAGGGAGGAGGAGGAGGAGGAGGAGGAGGAGGAGGAGAGGAGGAGGAGGAGGAGGAGGAGGAGGAGGAGGAGGAGGAGGAGGAGGAGAGGAGGAGGGGAGGAGGAGAGGAGGAGGAGGAGGAGGAGGAGGAGGAGGAGGAGGAGGAGGAGGAGGAGGAGGAGGAGGAGGAGGAGGGAGGAGGAGGAGGAGGAGGAGGAGGAGGAGGGAGGAGGAGGGGAGGAGGGGGAGGAGGGGGGGAGGAGGAGGAGGAGGAGGAGGAGGAGGAGGAGGAGGAGGAGGAGGAGGAGGAGGAGGAGGAGGAGGAGGAGGACGGGTCGCCTAAGCCCTTTGGAGAGACCCTCCAGGCTGAAGGTGGCCGGCAGTTTGGCGCGGTGGCAGCCCCTGGCCCCTAAATCATGGGCGAGGCTTCCTGGGGCCCTCTCGGAGGCTCTCCAGGGCTGCTCTTGGAGGCCCTTGGGACTATCTTTAGGTCGGGCGTGTCCTCCTACAGGGGGGTTTTGGGCGAACAAATAGAAATAGTCCAAAAACATTCAGGAATGGCCAAAAATAGTCAACAACAGTCGTCCCCTGACTATGCTTTGACTATTTTTGAATATTCCTCCTGTAGAGGGACAGGCCCGACTTCAGGCTCTCTTGGGGCGCTTCTGGGCGAATACTTAAGCCCTGTGGAAACCGAAAAAGGCAAGAAGACGAACATCGCCGAACGACTCTCGGTTTTTCCAGAAGCTGGGCATGTTGGGGGCATCCTTGAGAGGGTCGGGTGCCTCCTGGGGCCTTGGTGACATGATGGAGGTCACCCTGGTTCAACTTGGACCATTTTGTGAAATCTGGGAGGCCTGCCTTGCTTGCCTTGTCCTACCCTGTCAGGCCTTGCCCAGTCGAAGACGGGAACATTGTAACACATGGGTCGCTCCTCCTTGGGGAGTCTGGACATGGGGGCCGCATGGGTATCATCGTGTCCGCCCTGGCCTTGGATGGCCCTAAGATGGCCTCGGATAGCCCAACGTGGGTTCCAAGAGGGCGCGAAAGATGGCCCGAGGTGGCCCAGATAGACTCCAACATGGCTCTACGGGGCTACACGATGCCCAGAGCCTCCAAGTAATGCCACCAGGAAAAAACAACATCGAAGGAACAACCATCGCATCCGAAACCTCTGATGCATCAAGACGGCCCCAGAAAGCCCCAAACGGACTGAGAAGGGCCCCGAGATGGGCCGAGAAGGACCCAAGATGGCCCCAAAGGTCCAAACGCGAACCCGAAGAGATCCGCATGATGGCCCCACACCGCCATATGTCGGGCTCTAAAGGTGCAGGGCCACTTGGAACTGCCCCACCCTCTTTTTTGGCCATTGAAACAATATTCGGGGCTGGTTGGGGAGACCCCTCCATCATCACCATCATCATCACCATCATCATCATCACCACCACCACCACCACCATCGTCATCATCATCATCATCATCATCATCATCATCAGCATCATCATCATCATCATCATCATCATCATCATCATCATCATCATCATCATCATCATCATCATCATCATCATCATCATCATCATCATCATCATCATCATCATCATCATCATCATCATCATCATCATCATCATCATCATCATCATCATCATCATCATCATCATCATCATCATCATCATCATCATTATCATCATCGTCATCGTCGTCATAGTCATCAGCATCATCATCATCATCAGCAGCAGCATCAGCATCAGCATCACCATCATCCTCTTCCTCATCCTCATCCACATCCTCATCATCATCACCAGCCATCATCATCATCACCACCACCATCGTCATCATCATCAGCAGCATCATCATCGTCATAATCAGCATCATCAGCAGCAGCACCAGCATCACCATCATCCTCTTCCTCATCCTCATCATCATCATCATCATCATCATCATCATCATCATCATCATCATCATCATCATCATCATCATCATCATCATCATTACTGTGGCTGTCTGGGAACCACTTCTAGATGGGCTGGTGGGCATACGCGAAGCGACGGAACCGAAAACTGCCGGTGTCGTGCCGAGGGCATGGCTGAGCGAACGCGCGAGGTGCCAAGGCTCACAAATGCTGCCTTCGTATCGACTGGCTGGTTGGGAGCACTGCCCGTCTTGTGGCACCCGTTAGCCTGCACAGTGCTGGCGACACGTGGAGAGCTGGTTGCTGGCCTCGTCGAATGAGGGGTGCTGGCACGTCCGCCGTCCCCTCCCTCTCCCCCGAGTCGGCCTCCTCCTCGCCCTCAGCCCTGCTCCGCCTCATCCTCCTCCTCCCCCTCACCCTCATGCTCCGACTCCTCCTCCTCCTCTTTCTTCCGCTCATCCCTCCTCCTCCTCCTCCTCCTCCTCCTCCTCCTCCTCCTCCTCCTCGTGCTCATCCTCATCATAGTTCTCCAACTCAATACTCCTCATCCTTCTCCTCTATCTCCTCCTCTGTCTCATTGTCATCCTGATCATACTATGTACCCCTCTTCCTCCTTCTGTTCATGCTTGTCGTCCTCGTGCGTCCCTTTCTCGTCGCCCTCCTTGAATACTCCCGCCACCAACGCTGCCGGCCCGATAAAGAAAGGAACTGCGGTCCCCACTCGACCCTTCAAAAGAACGATGACGACGATTTGCAACTCAGCACCGACGGCTTGTCGCCGACGCCGCAGCCTACGTGAAGATAGTGTGCTGCAGCAAGCGTCGCGGGCGAGAAAATTTACTGCTGCTCTCGTCACAGGTGCAGCGGAGATTGCTCTCGAAAGTTCCGCTCACGAATGGGAGCGCCCGCTCAGATGGTTCCCCTCACATTGCAGCAAACGCCAGGCTACCGCGGCTCTTAGACGGACCGCGGGACGGGCCGACAGAGAAAAGCGGGCCAGGCAAGGGACAAAAACGGGCAGGAGAGCGAGGAGCCGAGGAGCGAGCGAGGGGGGGGGCAGAGGGAGGAGCACGACAGAAAAGGACAGAGAGATGGTCCCCCCCGAGGCCACATGTCCACGCCAGGGCACGGCGCAGACGCTTTCGCCCGCCAGGCCAAGCGGCACACGACGTGCGACGCTGACGAGGCAGCGCACCAGCAGCACCCCCGCGTTCGCTTCGCACGTGGACTCGCAGGCCAGGAGAGGCTGCGCCTCGTGAGTGCCTTCGCCGTCCATCCTGCACTGACGTACGCGGGGAGCGCAACGTCTTCTTCACACTGCGAAGCATGCACAAACATGATTGTACGAGTTCGGATGCGGCGGCCGCCACGCCTTCCCCGTCCGGAAGGGCACGTACCATACAGTGTTCGTGTTGCGTGGGAAATTAGACGCCCGAATAACCAGAAGCTTTGCACACTATACGGCCAGGCTGCGTAGAGGGGGTGTGAGTAGGCAGAGCCCTCTGCCTTGGTCGACCTGCCTGGACATGCCAGCTTGACTCTCCTCCTCCTCCTCCTCCTCCTCCTCCTCCTCCCCTTCCTCCTCCTCCTCCTCACCCAACTCACACTCCTCCTCCCACGGTTCCTCCTTCTCCTCGTCCACTTCCTCCTTCTCCTCGTCCACTTCCTCCTCCTCCTCCTTTTCCTCCTCTTCTTCCTCCTCCTCCTTGCTACTTCCTGTATGGCTGTGACCGCGTTGTGGATCAGTGGTGCTTGTCCACCTGTCAGTAGTGTTTGGAAGCGCTGGTTGGTGGTCACTGCGAGTCTGAATACCGCGTTGTTACGATAGTGGCAGGCAAATGCGTCAATGTCGTTGCCGTAATGGAGTCTAGGTTGGCCGCTTGTAGGCTTTGGGTGAGGTGGAAAGGTGTCGGCGTGTATTGCGTGCTTGCGTTGAAGTTTGTGGTGTCGGTCGTGGGTGGTAGCTGGTAGGTCGAGAATGGCAAAGCTCCTGAGTCGGTTCGTAGTGTGTGATGTGGTAAGTATTGGTGGTGGTCGCGGTGCATGCAGAGCTCATTGTTGACCTTATCCAGGTACCTGTGCCATCTTGGTAGTACTAGGTCACCATTGGAAAATATGTACGTGTAAGTGTTGGATCGTTCGTGAACGTATACCGTGCGATGCCACCGGTCGTCGCCATAGCCGTCGGCGCCCGTGTCACTGGCGCGGCGGCAGTAGGCTGTCCAACCGCTTGGGTAGTACATGTCGTCACCTTTATGCGCAGGCAACGATGTGAAGTACAGTGAGGTAGAACCCCTGTGTGTCTGCTGCTCCGTCCATTATGGCCCAGGCGTTGTTGTCGTCTGTGCTGCTGTCGGAACCGGTTGCGTCGTATACTAACTCGTTTATGTGGGCCCATGGACTGCGGAGAGGCGTCGGTTGAGGCTGCTGCGGCAGTGCAGGCAGTGTCGGCGGCGTTGGTATCTGTGCTACAGGTGGCGGCGTAGATTCGTAGGTGGCGTCGGGTCTTGCTCTGTCCTGCTTTGCTCTTTTGGGCATGAATGTAGGGAGGGGCATGCGCTGCTGTGGCGCGCAATGTGTCTTCGAATACGAAATGCCCTCGATCTGCACCGCGAATCTACGCACGTTCGCCTTGTACGAAATTGCAATGGGGATGGTGGATTGGGACGCCCGTGGGCGTTTTGATTCCGTCTCTTGTCATGAGGGGGCTGAATTGCAATTGTGGGCTGCTTGGTTGTGGCACTTCTCGAGTAAATTGTGGACGGATGAAGTTGGGGTTGCATCCTTAGCGGACACAATGTGCGCTGGGGCTCATGTCCTCAATGGGCGTTGGGAACAAGTGGCATAGTATACGGAGCCACATGAAACGGGTAGCCGTCGGCGAGGTTAACTCGCTGTGCGTCGGTGGCGCGGGTGGCCTAGGTGGGAACTGGTCGGGCGCCTCTCGCACCGATCCTGTCCATTCGCTCAATAGTTGGCTCTCGTAGTCTGTCGGGTCATGTAGCTCTACGCGCTCTGGTTGGTGGCGCGTAGAGAGTGGCACCATGTGTCCACGCTGCTTCTCCAGCATGCATGAAGACCAGGGTGGGCGTAGCACTGATGCACTTGATGCGGGGAGGGCGTCTGCTGGGTAATTAGTCAACGACTGAAGCTCTGAGCCTGTACTGATGTTGTGTTGTGGGTCGGTAATTGGGCTGAGAAAAGTGGCCCTGTCGTCTTGAGTGAACTCGGTGCGTATGCCGCAGTCCTCGTCCATCTGGAACTCGCACCGCTCGTCGCGCTGGTAGTAGAAGATCCTGCACGAGGTCTGTTTGAGGTTTCTTTCGCGCCGTCTGCGTCGAAGTGCGAGCACCTCGCATGTTTTCCACCTGTCGAGAGCCTGTTGAAGCCGCTGTTGTCGGAGCATGACATGTTGTCGATTAGTGTCGGACACGCCGGCGATTGTAATGTGGGTGTCCCTCTTTGTACGCGCCCGTCCTCTGACGGCGGGTACTGGTGCGTACTCGTGACCCCAAGTGTAGGGAGACGAATTCGTAGACCTTGTCGGACCTTGCGTCGTTCGTGTAGTCTCGTCTGTTGGGTAGCACATGCGCTCGCATACCTGCGCCGACGCTGGGTCGCATTGCGCGGGAGGCGCCGTGCGTAGCAGCTCACGCTGGTGCTCTTTGCGTCGAGTCTTGAGTAGTGGTGGTTCTGCGTTGCCGTTGTCTTCACAGTGTTCTGTGGACTGTCGGCATTGCTGCTCTATGGGTAGATTCGCTCCCTGGTACGCTGGTCATCGGCTCCGAAAACGTCACGTGAATGGAGAGGGATAATGGGAAGACGAGGCGCACGGCAGTTGCCCACTGGTCAATATGCACATAAAACGCGCCGTCTGCAGATGGTATGCAGGGCGTTTGTCGTGGGAGCATGGCGCGAACATGTAAGACGATGAAAGCCGCAATCATTGTAGATTAAGCTGGTTTGAGCTTGGTTGCTGCGCGACCTGCTGAAGCAAGTAGCTTCAAGGGAAACAATGGCGTATGCCTGGTAAGTTCTGTGGCCACTACCTGAAGTATGCCTTCGGCTACTTTTTCCACGTATGGGGCATGCATAAGTAAACATGTGTTGTACGTGCCCTTTGTGCCCCTACCTGAGGTATGCCTCGAGGCTCCCATGCCATGGATGGGGCAGGCACTGTAGAGTGTGCTCGTGTCGTGGAGGCTGACGTGGGTCTGGTGCTGCGTAGCGCGGCGCTAGACAGTGCTCGTAGGGCAGACAGCTGATGCACGAAGCCATGGATGAGACAAAATAGGCAACGGTAATGTAGGCCTTCGGCTCTGTGTTTGGAAAACGTAAGCACAGCTACACAAAAGTAAATGCTGACTGTTCTATTGTCCGCGGTACAGTAGATACTGGAAAAAATCTTGCGCAGCACGCGTCGTACCCGTGTTTCGGCACCAGAAAACCCAAAATGACTCCTAGTAGGGTCATTCTCACCTGATATCGAATGTTGTAACGATTCAGGCGTGACAATGGATGTCACTATGGTGTGAAATCATAAGTATGTGAGACGCGTGTGTGTGTGTGTGTGAAGCCTCATGTGTAACACAACGTAGTCCCTCTGTCGTGATAGGAGACACCGTGGTGGGTCAATACCAGTAGTGTTTGTTACAGCAAGCGATGCATGTTCCCTTCATCGGCGAGAGGTAGCTAGCATGATGAATTGCGATTGGCAAAACCATGAATCAGAATATTGGTCACTCTTTTTTGTCCTGTACGAATATGGTTGTCACATGTATGAGGCTTGTCGTCGGTGCTTCCGTAGCTGCCGATCGTAGTGCTGGTACTTGTTGTGCTTGCTGCGTAGCGCAACGTAGCGCTGGACAGTGCAAGTGTGATGGACAGTGTACGATACAGAAGCCGTGGTTGGAGCCAAAAGACAGCAACGGTGGCTGTCTGTCTTGTATACTTCCCTTGGTCAACTCAACGAAAGTAGTCCACGTCGGCATGCTAAAACAATGTAGTCCACTGTATGTACCGTCCACATGTATGATTACTGTCCCATGTAAGTCCTTGGCGTGTCCAAGAGGCGCGTGAAAAAGCCTGTCCCTTAGCTGTGTTGGGGAACAGCTGCCCCATCATGCCGCAGCATGTGCATGCGTAATCTGGCGTGTGAGGGGAAGTCCCATGCGTAAAAATAGCAGCATGTGTATGAAGGACGTGTTTGCGTGGTCCCGTGTATGTCACAACGGAAAGCAACGTATTTGGCCAAATCCAAACAGTATGTCTCCAAAGTCAAAGTATGCGAGCTTCTATGATGGTGTAGTCGTTCCTCCCCCTCCTCCTCCTCCTCCTCCTCCTCCTCCTCCTCCTCCTCCTCCTCCTCCTCCTCCTCCTCCTCCTCCGCATCCTCCTCCTCCTCCGCATCCTCCGCATCCTCCGCATCCTCCGCATCTTGCCCCTCCTCATGTGCCCCTCCTACCCCTCCAGCTCCCCCTGCCCCATCCTGCCCCAAGCGGCTAAACGCGCATGCCCCCGCCTCCCACCCCCCAGCTCCAGGCTCGCCCGACGCCCCACGGAAAGAGGGACCACAGGAGCAGGGAGCGAGGAGGATCACCCGCGCATCGTGGGGGGGTGAGAGCGAGAGGGGGGCAGGCCCTCTCAAAAGGCAGCGGGGCTTCTCGGAAGCCCTCCGGGCCTCCGGGCTTCTGAGAAGCCCTCTGCGGCCTCGGACAAGGCGCAGGAAAAGCTTCTCGGAAGGCGGGAAGCCCTCTACGCCTTCTGGGAAGGCTCGCCCCAGCTGCCTTCCCCTCGACGCGCCGCCGAGAGGAGAGAGGAGCGGTGAGCAACACCCAGGAGGAGGAGGAGGAGGAGGAGGAGGAGGAGGAGGAGGAGGGGAGGAGGAGGAGGAGGAGGAGGGGAGGAGGAGGAGGAGGAGGAGGAGGAGGAGGAGGAGGAGAGGAGGAGGAGGAGGAGGAGGAGGAGGAGGAGGAGGAGGAGGAGGAGGAGGGGGAGGCGAAGGAGGATGGAGGCGGCAGGGCCTTCGTCTCCTGGAAACACCACGGGCCGCAGATCGCAGGGAGGAGCAGGAGCATCTGTAGGGAGGAGGGCGAGCGAGGAGGAGAGAGGAGGAGAGCGAGAAGAAGGAGAGGAGGAGGAGGAGGAGAAGGAGGAGGAGGAGGAGGGCGGAGGAGGAGGAGGGCGGAAGAGGAGGAGGAGGGAGGAGAAGAAGGAGGAGGAGGAGGAGGAGGGAGGAGGCAGGGAGGGAGGAGGGGAGGGCGCAGCAGCAGGAGGGAGGTGAAGGCGAGGGTCGAGGGTGGAGGGCCGAGGGGGGCAGGGCGGGAGGGGGGTGGAGGAGGGCGAACGCGACGTCGGCGCCCACCACGGCGACCACCAGGACCACTAGGACGACCACGACGAACACGACAACGGCGGCCACAGCCACCGACCGCGCCGGTCGGGCGGGCCCCCCTATTTTCCGGGGAGGGTCGCGGGGTCCAGGCTCTCCGACGGGTGGTCGTCCTCGCCGCCCCGGCGGCGAGGCGCCAAAACGAGGGGGGCGGGGAGGAGGGGCGCACGGCAGGATCGGACAGCATGGGCAGGAGGAGGGGGAGGAAAGGGGGGGCGCACGGCAGGGTCCGTCGGCATCGGATCGGAAGATGAGCTCGGCTCGGAGTGTGCCTCGGCCGGGGATGCCTCGGCACGGCATCGAGAGCGACCCGGATCGGCTGCGCCGGGATGCACAGCAGCGCCGTGCAGGCATCGGGCCGCCTCGGGTCGTCAAGATATCTGAAGCAGATCGGGCCGAGAGAGCAGGGCTCGATACAGCAGGGGCTCGAACACAAGAAACCTACCACAAGAGACCCAACCCTTAGACCGCAGGACGTCCATTGATTTTTGATGTGGGAACGTCACGCTTTCCATCGCAAAACCATCGAAACCAGAGAAACCCAGGGTGCCCTGGAGGCAAGCAAGGTGTTTCTTGGCATGGGTCTCCACTGTATCGAATCGGATCAATCGGATCGAATGGACCCTGGCACGGGCGCCCAGCGCTCCACTCGGGGCGGCGAGGAGGGGGGGGGAGATCGGCGGCGAGCGAAGGGGGGAATGAGAAGGAGAAGGCCTTCTCGGGCCCTCGCGCCTTCTGGTAGGTCTTTTCTGTCGTCGTGGAATGCCTAGAAAGCCTCTCAAAGGCCGGGGGACCTTCGGACCTTCTGAGGAGGCCTTCTCCTTCTCGCTTCCCCCCCTCGCTCGCCGCCGAGGAGAGGGGCAGGAAAACGACGGGCGGGGCCCGCCCGACGCCTTCGCCATGACCTCCGTGCCCAGGCCTGCCCGACGAAGCGGGGTGCCCGCCGAACGCTCGGCTGGCAGAGCCCGCAGGACGAGCCATGGGCCACCGCCACGGGCTTGACGTCGTCACGTACAGATAGCCCGTAGGATACGGAAGCGCGGTAAGGACGCAAGGGCCCCGGGGAGCCCTGCTGACGTCTCCTCCCGAGCGAGGTTGGCCAGCGAAAGTCGCTGAGCGTGGACCGAGGGGGAAGGGCTACAAGGGTAATTACTCTTGGGAAGGTTGGCCATCTTTACTATGCAGGTCGACTGTGCTGTTTTTGGCCGGCGGGACGAAGGAGGCCGAGAGGGCAGGACACAATCACACGACCATCGACCCACGCGCCAGCGAGAAAGGAAGCAGGTTCGAATTAAGATCTGCGCCGTGCTTGCTCCACAAGCGCACGCCATTACGCGTGTGCCAATCTCGCAAGACAGTCCCCTCGCACGGAATCGTCGACCGCTGTAGCGTGCGAGGGCCAAACTTACCGAGTCGAACGAACCAGCGGAACCGGCACACTCCCACCCCCCTGCATAGAAGAACAACAAAAAAAACATCAACATAACATGTTGTCGCTCCACGCGGATTTATTGGATCTGCGATGCACCCTCTCCCTGTTGCGCGGCGCACGCCAGGGGCGGCGCCGGAGGCGCCGCTGGGGTTGCCCAACGCGGATCCAGGAAACCCGCGCGCAGCGTCGAAAGTTATTGTTTGTGGCGTCTTTCTTCTTCCACTGGAACTGGGCATCGTTCAACCGATCCCTATCCCCATGAACGTGGCCTGGGCCTCAATGGCCGATCCTAGTTAATCCCCCTGAATGGAGATATTGACCGTTTCTGGGCACATCCCCAACTGGGTGCAAGGATGCTGGGGGTCGGGATGGGGACGGGGACGGGAATGGGGATCGGTTAAACGATACCGAGCAGCTCGGGGATCTTCTGACCCGGGTCAATCCAGACCTGGGTCAGTCGGGCCTTGCAGAATCCTGCAAGATCCTGCCAGAGCCTGCACCCAAACCAGGGTCAATACGAAGGATCCTGTAGGATCCTGCGAGATCCTGCACCCAAGACCGGGTCAATGCGACCCTGGCCCTGCAGGATCCTGCAATATCAGGCGCCCTGGCTGACCCCCGTTCGCATTGACCCCCGTCTCAAGGCTCCCGAGCAGCACCATGAGCACCGACGCCGGCTCAGCTTCACGTTGGGCCTGGCGGGCGCTCCCGCACAGCGAACGCAAGGCGCTCGGCGCGCGATCCCGCTTGCCAGCGGCGCGGCGACGGGGGGGAGGGGGGACAACGCGGGCCGCGCACGGCCGGGAGCGGAAGCTCTGGAACAGCCTGCGCGGCGCTGCGGCGAGAGCACCCCTCCCTCACTCGCACGGCCATGGGACGCACAGAGACATGCCAGTTCTGTGCGTCCTCCTTGGAGGCGCGCGTCCGACCCGAACGTGTAGCATACCCATATTGTAGCGCATCGTTTCCCGAACGGCGCGGTCAGAAAGCGCCCGCCACGACGCATACACTGTGAGATTTCTCCATGCGCGCGTCCCCCCTTGGGGGGCGACGCATATTATATTAAGTCTTAGGTCGGGCGCGCCCCCCTACCGGTGGATTCTGGCGCGAGAAATACAAAATACCCTAAAAAATTAAGAAGATAATCGAACATGCTCAAAAAATCTGCCCCTTGCTACTCTTTTGTGCTATTCTTGAACGCTCCTCCTGTAGAGGGACAGGCCCGACCCAGACACAGCATAGGCATGTTGGGGCGGCGCCGAGGCCAGGCTCCCGACGGCCCCGCGGCGAGAACAGCGCCTGCGCCGCGTCGACGCGGCACTGCCGGCCCCCGGGGGGCGCGCGAGCGACGCCCGAGAGCGGGCCGGCACACGAAGAGCCGGCAGGGGCGGCCCGGGGGAGGAGCACGGGGAGGAGGAGGAGGAGGAGGAGGAGGAGGAGGAGGAGGAGGAGGAGGAGGAGGAGGAGGAGGAGGAGGAGGAGGAGGAGGAGGAGGAGGAGGAGGAGGAGGAGGAGGGGGAGGAGGAGGCGGAGGGAAGGAGGGGGGGAGGAGGGAGGAGGAGGAGGAGGAGGAGGAGGGAGGAGGGAGGAGAGGAGGAGGAGGAGGGGAGGAGGAGGAGGAGGAGGAGGAGGAGGAGGAGGAGGAGGAGGAGGAGGAGGAGGATTTTTTTTGCCGCTGCGCTACTCTGCCGCGAGTCGTCGCGGTCCTCCTGGCAGCCAGCCAGGCAGCCGACGAGCTCGGCACTTGAGACGCTGCCAGCGCAGGATTGTTCCGTGCACGCTGGCCGACCTGCCGCAACAGGCCACACGACAGGGCCTTGCCCCCGTGGCAGATGCCAGGAGACTCGCCCGTCGGGCGTCAATCAAATAACCGAACCACGCTGAGAGCATCCACGTCGAGCCAAATCGAATCGCTCTTCGGGTGCTTGCCAGCGAGGAGTCGGTTCCAATAGGAGGCCGACGAGCGGGGACAGTGCGGCTTACCATTGCAAGCTTTGTTGAGATAGCGCACATACCCCCCCGTCGAAAAAGCCTTGCACTTCAGGCAAATACACAACGCGCTGCCGTCGGAGCAAGACAAAGCAATGCACTTATGGCCAAGCTCTATGAGCTTGGTGTCATAGAGCTTGTGGGCACGACGGCAGATACTGTTGGGGGGCCAACAAGACCTGGTCGCCCGCAAACAATGCTTGCACTGCCAGTAGCCGTCCCTATGCACCCAGGAGTGGCGATTCTTGGGAGCAGGCACGACACTCTCCCGCTGCTCGCGTGTGGCCTGAGACAGATCACACGCGGACCAGAGCGGGAGCAACTTAGCAGCCAGCACGCACACTTTCTTAGAAACAGAGAGGGCTCGATCGAGCCAGACAGATTGCTCGGGGCTCGGCTTCTCGTGAGCTAAAGCCCCGAGCTTGGCGTAGTGATCGGCTAGGTCATTCCCAGCCTTACAAAAACGTAGATGAGTGTCCCCCTGGGCCTGCTCCTCGGTCACATGACCTTTGACCTTAAAAATTTGGCCCATCTTTGAATCAGCCGTCCAAACAAACATACCAGCATGCACCCGTTTGTAAGACAACTGTTCAGAGCGGGGGAGGGACCAAAGCTGTACAACATTCTGACAGTCACTATACCCACATGAAGGTTCCAGGGCGTTCTGGCAAGCCGCCGCGCACGCGGCGAACTCGCCAGCCTGAGCCGTTTGTGGGAGGGGGAGGGGGAGGGGGAGGGGGGCGTACACATGACCCAACTCTTGCCCAGAATCGGATACCGAAACGTACGACCACCCAGTCCGCGACAGCTCCCGAATGACAGACCTGATGCACGAACCGTCCATGAATATATGACCTTTAACAAAATAATCATCGCGACTGGGGTCGCTGGCATGATATACCGTAGGCTCCGCAACAGTAGGGGCTGGAAAGAAATCTCCAGGATGAGACATAATCCCCGTAGTATACAGAACCTGATCATGCTTCGATAGGGATGACCATGCTGGTGGATGATGCTGAAAGTCATCTCCTAACAGTTCCCGTCGCAGCTCGGCGCAGGACTCGTGCCAGCACTTCCACAACCTGTGGAAAATCGCGTCCTGCTCCTTGCCGCACAGAGGGCAGAGCAGGTCGGGCATAATGTAGCCGTGCTCTGCCGCTCTAACCTTGGTCCACGGAGCCTGACAGACGAGCCCACGGATACAACCTTTTTCCCACGGCGTGAACTTAGACGAAGCCATCGCTCGGAGCGGCACGTCTAAGCAAGCACGGCGCTCAAGACCAAGGCTGTCGCCGTAGGCACGCTCATGAGATCTCAGAACGGCGAGGCGCAGCAGACGTTTGAGAAGGGCGGGGGAAACGAGCGTTAACTGAACTTGCACCCCCAAATCATCAACCAAGGTGGAAAAGGAGGGCATCCTCCACCCGAGACGCTCCACCGACAGCCTAAGGGCCCCCACGGGGCCCCCAATCTGCCTCCAGGAGGGGGAGGGGCCCGCAAACACAACATTCCAAGCCCCCCTAAGCTCAGCCAAGCTGAGGCCAAACTCAAAGGAGGCCGTAAGGCTGGCCCATATTTCTTTGGACCAGCGCACGATAGGGGCCACGGCACAATACCAAGTGGGGTCGGCGGCGAACAGCAAAGCTGCGGTCAACGAGCGGCCTCCAGCCGAGGGGCTGAGAAACCGTCCAAGAGAACGCCGCAGACTCGCCAACTCATGGTCGGAAGTGCCGTGCACCTCACAGCCATAGGTCCTGCTGGCCAAGGGGCCACTGGTATATATACGCTTGGCATGTCTCCCCAAAGCATCCCTATGAACCCTCAAACGATGGCATTTGGTTTTGAAGGCCTTTTTCCGAATCTGAATCTTAGGTCCTCTCCTGGCCATCCTTCTAGGCTTGCCTGCCGCGTCGTCAATGCCCAGGTTGACAGCAGATACGCACGGAGCTCCGCCCACAGCGCCGAGGCCTCGGCGGATCTCCCTAGCCACTAGGGGAACTGAGGCGACCACGGCCGCCTTGCTGACAGAAATGGAACAACCTAGATCGGACTCGATGGCAATCTGCAGTCGGAACGCCGCTTCGATCAGGTCCTGAACGACGGCATTGGGAGCCCCCGTGCAAGATAAAGTGTAGTCATCGATGTACACTCTCAACGAGACCGATCTAGGGATGCTGAGGCCATCTAAGGCCGCAAGCGTGAAGACGCGAATAAAAGTGGTGGCGAATCCACACCCAGCAATCAAGCCTCGCCAAGCAAACTGCGGGCCCTCCACGCGGCCGTTCATGGCCATGTAGCGGCACGAGCGATAGGCCTCGTAGCAGACCCTGGCAATCTGCATAGGATAGGAATGCTGGTGACAACGGGCAAGGAGCGAGTCGAGGTCAACAGCCTCGTAGAACTTCATAAGATCCCACAAGATAGACCCGAACAGTCCTTAGAAGCAACCGCAACCTCGCTCCTCACTCCTTGTCTCCAGACGGTATCAACACTGGAGGCGAAAGCGCCAGCGCAGAAGTACTCTCGGGCATTTGCAGCTTCCCACTGCCGAGCAAGGTCTCGCCTAGCGCGGGCCCACAAACGATACAGAGCAACGAACAATCCGATCGGACGGTGCCCTCCATCGGGCTTGGCGAGCATAATGAGCAGCACGACTCTCATCTGGCCAGGCAACAAACCCGAACGTTCCCAAATCGACATCATAATCGCAAGCACCTGCAGCGCAGGGTCCGACAGATGCTGAAACGACCGCACGTGAAAACCATCGACAGACGAAGCGGTACGAGCGGGAAACGAACGGGCCGTCCGACGAAGATCCTCGACCGAAAGCTCAGGCAGAGGCTCGAGAGGCACGAAGCTAGCGCCCGATGGGCGCGGCTCGGGAAAAGGTTGGGCGTGCCAAATACGCGCAAATTTCTCGAGCTCCGACGATAAGAGGGCCCCAGGGTCCGAGACCACCTCCCCTTTAGCCGACAGGGTGGTAGACGGAGTCCACCCCGCAGCTCCCCTAATCACCCCGTGGGCGTGACGGGCACCGTTCTCAATATTCTGACGAATCCATTCCAACCAATTCTTATGATCCTCGTGGCGAGACTTGCTCTCGGCCGCCGCCAGGGCCTGGGAGACCAAATCAAGCACACGTTGGGGTTCCCCTTCCAAGTAAGGTTGGCATTGGGGGGTATAAGTAACAATATCTTGAACAGCCTGGATGAGAGTCAATGGCTCACCGTCCCAAGTACCCAGTCTCGACGGAGGGTGGAACAACTCTCCCGCAGTATCCCGCAGGTGCTGCTGCCGACGCTCCTCCGAGCTGGACGCTCTGGCCACATTGCGGGAGCTATCACTAACCCCCGCAACGCAAGACCGTTTTTCATCACCGCAATAGGCAAAAGGTGGGGAGGAGAGCGGCACCACCTGACAGTCTCGATCTTGACAACCGAGGCCGTGCAACTGGAGCCACAAGCGGTTGCGCGAGCACAGCCACCTCAAACTGGTAGCCTCGCGCGAAGTACGAGAGATGCCCGCCATCGAGCGATGCGACGCGTCGACGACGTTGACCCAGCGCAGCTGAGCCTGGCAGCCTCTCATTCCATGCACTGGCAGTTGGGTCTGAAAAACCCCCTCGAGCTCCTTTTCAGCCGCCGTGCCCCACTCCCGATACAACACATCAAGGTTGAACTGGGTTCGATCAGTGTCCCCAAGCTCGGCCGTCACGAGGGCTCTGGAGGCCATACGAGACACCAAGTCCCAATCCTTGGAAGGTTGGGGCAAGGGACCAGGGGGCCGTTCTTTAGGGAGTGGCGGAGGGCTGCGAAAAGAGAGGGCCCGCAGAGACGCAAGCTGAGGGTGAAGTTTAACCGAGACGGGGTCGTGGGTAGCCAACTCCGAGTCCGCGATAATCTTCACGCTCGCAATAGCT
>CAUYUJ010001423.1:40000-60000 GCA_963575745.1 Prorocentrum cordatum | reverse complement strand
GAAACAGGCGCCTAAAACAGCCAAGATCTACTCCACGGGAGGGGGAAGGGGGGCGGGGTCGGGGGCCCGCGCCGATCGGCAAAACAATGAATAAGAAAAGGATCACAATAAAAGTGGTGTCTGGTAGGGTGTCTGTACTCTTCCACGGGACCTCCCCCTCCCGGCCGCACCCGTCTGCGTACCCCGCCCCCTCCTTCCGAGGCCCTCTGGGCCCGACGCCTCCCTCTGGCGCTCTCCAGGGCGTCGAAGATGCCAGGAGACGGCTTCCGAGCCAGCGCCGGCAGGCCACCGAAGCCGCCAGGATGGCCAAAGATGCCTCTTGAACGGCGTCAGATGGCCTCAAGATGAGCTCCAAGACGGCCAAGAGTTCTGTTGCTCCCATCGTACTTCAAGACCGCATCCCAGAAAAAAAATCCGAGCTCCCAGAAAAGTATCGAAACAATGTCGAACGAGTATCGCCTCCCAGGGCCAAACACGTGAAGACCCTCCAGTCTCGGTACTTTCTTGGTGCTCGAAATTCTTTCTGGTGGTCAAGGCTGAAATATGTTGGAACATCATAAGCCAAGAGGGCTCTCGGGAAACATCCAGCAAGGCCCGAGGAGGCCGAAGTCATTAATTTGCCGCACGAGCTTGAAAGATCTACGCAATCTCGCCTGTTCGGGATTCCCCTGGGTCAAACCGGCCCAAGAGACCTCCAAGATGACCCCACAACGGCCCAAGAGGGCCTCGGAGTTGTTATTCGACACGACATCGGCCTGGCAACCCAGCGGAGTTGTCATTCGACACGACATCGGCCCACGAGGGCCTCATCGGCCTGACAAACCAGCGGAGTTATCACTCGACACGATATATCCCACACCCTCGATGCCCCCCCTCTTCGTCTGCGATCGTACCCCCATTGGGAGTATATCTTCCTTACCTGCCACGTGTAGTTGGTGCAGAAGGATGGAGCACGGGAGAGATGAGCATGAGAGGGGCTAGGATCAGAGAACACGCGGCAGAACCAGACGGGCTGATCGGGCGGGTAAACCCCAACGGGCGGGTCGGGAAGGCGGGCCCAGGCGGCCAGGTCGAGCAGGCGGGCTACTGAAGAGCTGGTCCTGCATGAATCGCGGCACAGTCTCGAGCGATAGCGCGATTTCCGAGTAGGGGGTGGGGGCCACGAAGGGGGCGAGCGAGCGCGGGCCACGATGGGCGTACGTATGTAGGGCCACACAGGGCAGCGAAGGGGCCACTGCGGGCAGCAACGGGGCCACGAAGGGCAGCACTGGGGCCACAAAGGGCGACACCAAGGCCACGAAGGGCAGCAAGGGAGCCACACAGGGCGCGGGCGAGCGGGATCCACGAAGGGCATACGCATATAGGGCCACATCAAAGACAGCGACGGGGTCACTGAGAGCAGTGGCCATTAGGGGCAGCCATGGGGCCACGAAGGGCGACAACGGGGCCACGAAGGGAAGCGAGGGGCATCGATGGAGGGCGAAAAGCAACGAGGGGCGACTGCAGGCCCCAACGGGCGGGTCGGGCGGGCGGGTCGCTGCGGGCGAGTCGCTGAAGCTTGAGTCCTGCATGAACCGTCAATAGGTCCCAAGCGAGAGCGCGACTCCCAAGTAAATCGTGAGGTCGTCCAAGGCGAGAGCGTGATTCCTGAGTGTCGAATCGCTGCGTTTCAATAAATGATACCGAAAACAAACAACAAAAAACAAACAAAAAAAAACAAAAACAAAAAAAAAAAAAAAAAAAAAAAAAAAAATGTTTGGGGCTACTGAGCTATGGGGCTGTTGGGCTATGGGGCGATGGGGCTACGGGGCTGTAGGGCTGTGGAGCTATAGGGTTGTAGGGCCATGGGGCTATGGGTCTATAGGGCTATGAGGCTATACGGCTCTAGGGCCATAGGAGTGTAGGGCTGTAGGACTACAGGACTATGGGACTATGGGGCTATGAGGCTGTGAAACTATAGGGTTATAGGGCCATAGTGTTATGAGTCTATAGAGCTATAATTGATAAGGCGATGGGGCTATAGGACAATAGAGGTATAGGGCTATAGGAATATAGGGCTATAGGGCTATATATAAAGGGTTATAGGCATATATGATCATACATATAGAGCTATATAGGGCTTTTAGGGCTGTAGGCCTATAGGACTATAAGGCTATAGGGCTATGAGTCTATAGGGCTATAATTGATAAGGCGATGGGGCTATAGGACCATAGAGGTATAGGGCTATAGGGATATAGGGCTATAGGGCTATAGATATAAAGGGTTATAGGCGTATAGAGCTATATAGGGTTTCTAGGGCTGTAGGCCTGTAGGACTATAAGGCTATAGGGCTATAAGGCTATAGGGCTATAGGGCTATAGGGCTATAGGGCTATGGGGATGTAGGGCTATTGGGCTATTGGGCTATAGGGTTATAGGGCTATAGGGCTATGGGGCTATGGGGCTATAGGGCTATAGGGCTATTGGGATATAGGGCTATAGGGCTATAGGGCTATAGGGCTATAGGGATATAGGCCTATAAGGCTATTGGGCTGTAGAGCTATGGGGCTATAGAGCTATAGGGCTCTAGGGCGATAGGGCTTTGGGGATGTAAGGCTGTAAGGCTGTAGGGTTATAGGGCTATAGGGCTATTGGGCTATAGTGCTATAGGGCTATACGGCTATAGGGCTATAGGGCTCTGAGGCTCTAGGGCGATAGGCCTATAGGGCGATCGGGCTATAGGACTACAGGGCTATGAGGCCATAGGGCTATAAAGCATCCAGGCACCCAGGCACCCGGGCACCTCAGCACCCCGGCACCCTGGGGGGCAGCGGAAGTCGATGGCAAACCTCACCTAACCATATGAATCCGCTAGGACCCATACAGAGGCAAGCTCTGATTGGGGAATTGCAACGAAATCTCAAGCGAGAGCGATACTGTTCGCTCTTAAATGCACGCGTGCAATTCGAAATGTACATCCCATACCCTCGGTACCCGCCTTCCTCGTCTTCCATCGAACCCCCTTCTGGGGGTATAGCTTGCTTGCCTGCCGCGGGTAATTCGCGCAGCCCTAAGGCAGGGAAACAGAGGACGGATGGAAGGGAGAGGGAAAGATTGAGCTCGGGATCAGCAGGAGGGGGCCAAGGAGCAGAGAGCACGTGGCAGAACCAGACGGGCTGATCGGGCGGGTAAACCCTGACGGGCGGGTCGGGAAGGCCGGCCCAGGCGGCCAGGTCGAGCAGGCGGGCTGCTCAAGCGTGAGTTTTGCATGAATCGCGGGTAGGTCTCGAGTGACAGAGCGACTACAGAGTAAACCGCGAGAAAAGCAGAGAGAGAGCGCTATTCCTGGGCGTCGAAATCGCGGCGATTGGATAATTTGCAAGGAAGTACCGAACAAGAGCGAGATTCCTGCATAAATTGTGAGGCAGTCCCGCACGAACGCGCGACTTTGAGACAAATCGTGTATCGAACGGGGGTCGTTGTCGTTGTAACTCGGGGGTCAAAGGGCCTGGCCCCGGGAGACACAACTACATTGGAAAAGTACACTGTGCGCCTAGCAGGGGGATCAACAATAACTATGATTTCGAAGTGAGGGTTCAACAACAACAACAACAACAACAACAACAATCATTTTACCCGAACGCTCAGTGTTCTCACCAGTGCCAGGGTTTTCATGCGACGCGAGACAATACCCCCACTTCGTGGGGGGGCAGTTCAAGCTCTACCAAATATCCAAACGACTCTTCGCGACCACCCAAACCCAGCTTCCCGCCCTATGACGTTGGGACACTTCACTTCGTGGCGTGCGGACGACCGTGGCTACTACACTGGCGTGGGGTACACACCCACAGAACTTGGTCACTTATTCGGGGCGCGCGTGTGCCCAGCATCCTGCAATTGTGACATACAATACATGACACAGACAGACAGAGAGAGAGACAGAGAGCAGACAGAGAGAGAGACAGAGAGAGCGGAGTTGGTCACATTTTTGGGGCAAGTTCCTGAGATCGTCGTGTTTTTTGTTGGTCTTGCGCGCGCGAATGTCCACTTTACTTTTTTTTGCAAGGGAGTATTGAAATTTGATTATGTTAGAACAAGAAAAAGTAGCTCGCGCGAGCTCATGTAACATAAATGTTGAAAAACCATTGGTTTTGTGGGAGTCGGACAGCGCGCGCGGGATGAAATTTGGACATTTTTTTTTGAAAAACCATTGGGTTTTTGATGTTTTTATGTTGAAATCGTTACGAAACCTAAGGTTCTGGAAGGATTTCGTCTTGCGCGCGCGAATGTCCACTTTACCTTATTTTTTGCAAGGGATTATTGAAATTTGATTATGTTAGAACAAGAAAAAGTAGCTCGCGCGAGCTCATGTAACATAAATGTTGAAAAACCATTGGTTTTGTGGGATTCGGACAGCGCGCGCGGAAGGACATTTTGACAATTTTTTCTTAAAAAACCATTGGGTTTTTGATGTTTTTATGTTAAAATCGTTACGAAACCTAAGGTTTTGGAAGGATTTCGTCTTGCGCGCACGAATGTCCACTTTACCTTATTTTTTGCAAGGGATTCTTGCAATTTGATCAAGTAAGAACAAGAATTTTCATTTTCTATTGTTTTTTGCAAGGGAAAACGAGCGTCAACAAAAAACCGGATCCGGACACAATCCACTTTTCTGAAGCTTTCGCGAAAAAATGATGAAAATGTAGCTGCGGCCTAGGCGCGGCGCAGAGGTCGCGCACCAGGGGTCCCAACAATAATAATTCTTTAGAAGGAACAATGTTCAACAACAACAACAACAACAACAACAACAACAATTACTAGCACGTGGGGGCACTCCGTTCTCACCAGTGCCAGGGTTTTCATAGGAGGCGGGCAATACCCCCACTTTGTGGGGGGGCCGGTTCAAGCTCTACCAAATTTCCAAACGACTCTTCGCCACCACCCACACCCAGCTTCCCGCCCTATGACGTTCGGACACTTCACTTCGTGGCATGCGGACGACCGTGGCTACTATTCAGGGCCCCGCGGCCGACGACGACGGCGTGCGCGCGCGAAGAAAAAACGAATGTGTCCCGCATGGTATTATTTGACAGGGATGATGGCCCTGGCAGGTGCGCAACCGTTGTCGCAGAAGTTCGAAAAAGTTGCTCGCAAAAGCCCGTTTGACAGAAATGTTTAAAAAGTGTTGGGTTTCCTACGAATCCGCAAGAGCGCGCGGGATGAGATTTTGACAATTTTTTGTTGAAAAACCATTGGTTTTTTGATGTTTTTATGTTAAAATCGCTGCGAACACTAAGGTTTTGGAAGGATTTCGTCTTGCGCGCGCGAATGTCCACTTTACCTTATTTTTTGCAAGGGATTCTTGAAATTTGATTATATTAGAACAAGAAATGTCATTTTCTATTGTTTTTTGCAAGGGAAAGCGGATTACAACAAAACAACCGGATCCTGTACACACCCTCTTTTCTGAGGCTTCCTCACGAAAATGATGAAAATGTAGCTGCGGCCTAGGCGGCGCAGGGGGGGCGCGCACCAGGGGGCCCAACAATAATTATTCTTTAGAATAAATAATGTTCAACAACTACTACTACTACTACTACTACTACTACTACTACTACTACTACTACTACTACTACTACTACTACTACAAAAACAACAACAACAACAACAACAACAACAACAACAACAACAACAACAACAACAACAACAACAATCATTTTACCCGAACGCTCAGTGTTCTCCCCAGTGCCAGGGTTTTCATGCGACGCCAGCCAATACCCCCACTTCGTGGGGGGGCAATGCAAGCTCTACCAAACATCCACACGACTCTCGGGAACCACCCACACCCAGCTTCCCGCCCTATGACGTCAGGACACTTCACTTCGTGGCGCGCGGACGATCGTGGATACTACACTGGCGTGGAGTACACACCCGCAGAGGTTGATCACTTGTTTGGGCCCCGCATGTGCCCCGCATGGTGCATTTGTTGCGTATGACATACATAGTACAGAGAGACAGAGAGAGAGAGAGAGAGAGAGAGAGCAAGACAGAGAGCCAGTGGAGAGAGAGATAGAAAGAGATTCGTCACATGTGTGAGGCAACCTGAGAAGATGTGGTACACGGTACACGTGAGATGGGTTTTAAAGATTCATGAAGAGCCCGCGGGTGGATTTTGATATTTTTCGGATGAGAAAGTCTTGCGTTTGCATATGTTTTCGGAACATCGCATCTTGAAATGATTGAAATCACATTATGTTTGGCAGGATTTCGGCACGCGCGCGCGGCGGCCGCGCGCATGTGCACTTCGTGTCATTTTTTGCAAGGGATGGTGGCCCTCGTAGGCTCGCAACCGTTGTTGCAGAAGGTCGAAGCACCTGAAAAGGTTCCTCGCAAAGGCCCTTTTAACAGAAATGTTTAAAATCTGGTGGGTTTCCTAGGAATCCGCAAGAGCGCGCGGAAGGACATTTTGACAATTTTTTCTGAGAAAACCATTGGGTTTTTGATGTTTTTATGTTAAAATCGCTACGAAACCTAAGGTTTTGGAAGGATTTCGTCTTGCGCGCACGAATGTCCACTTTACCTTATTTTTTGCAAGGGATTCTTGCAATTTGATCAAGTAAAAACAAGAATTTTCATTTTCTATTGTTTTTTGCAAGGGAAAACGAGCGTCAACAAAAAACCGGATCCGGAGCTCATCCACTTTTCTGAAGCTTTCGCGAAAAAATGATGAAAATGTAGCTGCGGCCTAGGCGCGGCGCAGAGGTCGCGCACCAGGGGTCCCAACAATAATAATTCTTTAGAAGGAATAATGTTCAACAACAACAACAACAACAACAACAACAACAACAACAACATAAACAGCAGCAACAATAACAACAACCATCATCTTAAGACTGCTCGCTCTTATTGGCACGCGTGTCTTGCATTCTGTATACCCCAACCCTCGATACCCGCCCACTTCGTCTTCGATTGCACCCCCTTTTGGGGGGAATATCTTCCTTGTCGGCCACTGACTGAAGTACAAGGAATTCTCAAGCCAGAGCGCCTCCTGAGTTCGGGGGCCTCTCTGGCCAGGGGCTGTCGGAATACCGACGGAGAAATATCGAACGGGAACCCTTGTCGCCGTGTCTGGGCCTCCACCAACTTGCCTGAATTACGAGAAAGTCTCGATCCTGAGTTCGAGGGCCTTCCTGGCCAGGGGCTCTCGGAGTAAATCGTGAGGAAGTATCGAGCAGGAGCCCTTGTCGTCGTGACTGGGCCTCCGCCAACTTGACTGAATTGCGAGGAATTCTCGAGCGAGAGCGCCGTTCCTGAGTTCGGGGGCCTCTCTGGCCAGGGTGTCTCGAGGTATCTTGTGAAGAAGTATCGAGCGGGAGCCGTTGTCGTCGTAGCTGGGCCTCCAAAGGCCCACATGTAGAATCAAGCCAACGCTCACACGGGAGCATCGCTTCCAGAGAAAATGTAACTGGCGCCAAGGCGAGAGCGCGCGGAACCGTTGCCGGAGATCAACAACAATTATTTGTTAGAAATGAACATTCAACACCAACAACAACAACAACAACAACAACAACAACAACAACGACGACGACGACGGCGACGACGACGACGACGACAACGACGACGACGACAACAGCAGCAGCAACAGCAACACTAACAACGACAATAAGTTTAAGACTATTCGCTCTTACCTGCTCGCGTGCCAGTCAACCTGTATATCCCAAACCCTCGGTACCCGCCCTCTTCGTCTTCGATCGTACCCCCCTGGGGTAATTGGTGCAACCCCTGAAACAAGGGAAGAGAGGACGGATGGAAGGGGGAGGAGAAGGATGGAGCTCGGGATCAGTAGCAGGGGGCCCTCGGAGCAGAAAACACGTGGCAGAACCAGAAGGGCCCATCGGGCGGGTAGAGCCTAACGGGCGGGCCGGGAAGGCGGGCCCAAGCGGCCAGGTCGAGAAGGCGTGCTGCTGAAGCGAGAATATTGCCTGCCAAGTAAATCGTGAGAAAGGCCAAAGCGAGAGTGCAATTCCTGAGTGTCCAGGGCGCTTTGTCTGAATAAATCCCACCATCCCTCTGGGCGTAGGTGGTCAAAGGAGTTTCCTCTTCCAACCCCCTTGTTCCCCTTCGGGGAGGGGTTTATCACTGTTCCTTATTATTATACACCCCTCCCCCCAGGCGACCAGGGGCCAACCAGGCACCATGCGGACATCATGCCGACACCATGCCGACCCGCCCCCCACCCTCCCTGTCAAAAAACAATACAAACCGCACTCTGCCTCCACAATTGGAGCATGCGCGGTCAACCCGATGCGGCCCCCCACCATCCGTCAAAAAACCATGCAAAACATGCTTTGGGGCAAAGTCTTGAGTCATGTTCGTGAGGCCCGCGAGGACTTTGTATGTTTGTGATAAGGACGGCGGGGGTGTCAGCATATTCCCTGCTGCGCGCAGGGCTACCATCCCTGATCAAAAACAATACAACATGCACCTCGCAGCTAAATCTGGATCATGCGCGGCCATCCCGCGATCACTGTCAAGTGGTTTTTGACAGGGACGGCGGGGGTGGTGGCGCGTGGCCTGCTGTACGCAGGCCCACCAGACACAATGATGGGGATCAACTTTCGACACGGATGGCGGGGGCCCACATGTTTCCGATGTGTGCTGTCACGTGCGCAGGCGCACCTGACGCTCTCTGCACGTGCTCCGAACGCGGCGCACCTGGCGCGGCTGGAGGGTGCGGCACACCTGGCGCACTCGGAGCACGTGGCGCATCTGGCGCACCAGGCGTGCCTGGCACGCTCGTGCCCCAGGGGTGCCTGGCGCGCGTGGCGCCCCTGGCACGCGTGGCGCAACTCGCCCAAGCGTCGCGCACCTGGGGTCGGCTTTGGTTCCCAGTAGCTGCCCATCCAAAGACGACCGCTGAACATGCTCGGGCTCGGGTGTTACTCATATGTAGAAAAAGCGGGCGGGAGTGAGCTAGACGGCTTGCGGGCGGGTGGGTAGCTCGACCCCTCCCCCAACCCCCTCCCCTCGACCTGGACGGGGCGCCCCGCGAGGTGTCAGAGGGAACTTCTTCGCCCATGATGGCTCCAAGAGGGCCTCAGAGAGCCCAAGATGACCTCCAAAATGGCTCAAAATAGCCCAAGATGTATCAAGTCGGTTTCCAAGATGCTCCCAGCGGCCCCAAGAACGCTCCAAGATGGCTCCAAGAGGCCTCCGAGACCTCCAAGGAGGCCTCCAAGAAGCCAAACTCCGTCCAAAACCTGGGGTAACTCCATATGGTTCGTTTTCTCGCCGTTTCGCTTCCGATGGCCATCCGAGGCCTCAAGATGGCTCAAGATGGCCCAAGAAGGCCCCAGGAGAGACCCAAAAGAGCCCCAAGACGGCCCCAAGAGAGCCCAAGAGCGCCCGAACAGCGTTCCAAGAGGGGCCCAGGAAACGAATGCTGGGGCTCCGGAAGCGGGGCCCTAATTGGAGTTCCCCTCTTCTTTGATCGATGTCCTCCAAAATGGCCCCAAGTGTGCCACTAAAGCTCCCAAGAGCGCCCCGAGAGGGCTCCAAGAGGCGCCCAGACAGCCCCAAGAGGAGCCCAAGAGGCCTCCAAGAGGCTCCCACGAGGCCCCCATGAGGCCTTGAGAGGATCTCCGAGGCACCCAAAACGCTCAAAGAAGCTCCTGGGCTCGCCAAGATGCCCCTCCTCCTCCTCCGCCTCCTCCTCCTTGTCTACTGTCTCTTCCTCCTTTCCTCATCCTCCCCCCCCTCCTACTCCTCCTCCTCCTCCTCCTGCACAGTCCTCCCCCTTCTTGGGGTATCGGACGGCTTTCCCCGCCCTTCGTTCTTCTGCATGCTCCCCCACTTCCCTGATCACCTCAACTCCCCTGGGCATCGCTTCTGGATGCGTTGGTGGGAATACTTTGTTGGGGTCGCGGCCGCAGGCGAGAGCGCAAGCGGCGAGTCGTAAGTCCGGGGCGCGGGCCTACTAATGGACACCAGGAGCAAACTAGAGCCGCGCACCTAAACTGCCTAAGCTGCCTAAGCGGCGCCTCAAGTGAGCTGCAAGCTGCACTGTGTAGATGCCAGGACCAGGGGCAGAAAGCGCACACACAGCGCCCATGCAAGGCAGCGGCTGCCAGGGTGGCTGCACTGCCAGGGGTGCACGCATGCAACGAGCTGCAGGGGGTGGCGGACTGCCAGGGTGGCCGGCGGCCAGGGTCTGCACGCTGCGAAGTGACTTGCATGCAGGGCCGTAACCCCCCACGGGACTGCAAGAGTACCGGGGAGGCCAGAGCCAGGTGGGCCGACCGTCACGAAATGAATTGGATGCGAGTGAATTGGGCAGCAGAAGCTGCGGCGCGGCCAAAATGGCGCGTGGGGGCACCGCGATGCGACCAGGGTGGGCACCTCAGAGTGACCCAAGATGCCTGCCAAGGCCTGGCAGGTGTGAGTGGTGGCGCCAGCAGAGTCGCACACCCGAGCCCGGGACAGAGGGGGGCGCAGTCCGCGGTCGCGACAGCCGCGAACAGACGGCGGGAGGGTGCACACCGACACTGCAGCCGAAATCGCGGACGCAGCGAGGTGGAACCACGAGGGTGCCAAGGCTGAACCACAGTCGCCCGTGGCCTCCACCGTAGAGGGAAACGAAGCCGCGATTTGCGAGGGATGGAGAGGCCAGGGCAGGTGGGAACTAACTCCACCGAGCCGGCGTGGGAACCGGGAGCCCAGCCGCGGGGGGGCCGCCCCGGCACGGGAGGGCGCCCGGGGGGCGCGGGGGTGCGACGCGCCAGCCGACCTGAGACGGCTGGAGGGTGGACGCCGACACTGCAGCCGAGGTCGCGGACGCAGCGTGGCCGAGCCACGGACGGAGGCCTAGGCTGAACCACAGGCGCCCGTGGCCCCCACCCTCGGGGGAGACGAATAGCGCACTTCAGGTCAGTCCAGCGCAAGCAGGGTAGCGGGCCCCCAGCCGACCGATCGCGGGCAGCAGCCTCGACCGAAAAGAGCGGCGGCCTCACCTGCTGTCCTAGGCGACTGAACAATATACTGTCGGGGACATGGAGCCTGCGCCCGGGTGGTGGGCTGGGATGCTGTCATAGTCGCATGCCGCTTGTTGCGCTTTACCGCGTCCGCGCGATGGCCAGGGCTGCGCGTCGCTGCTCCCGCGTCTCGAACGCACACTTTCTCCTGCTGCCACGGCGACAGGCGGGGAGCCTGCTCGCCCCCAGCACGCTGCAGCGCGGGCTCGACTGCGCCGCCTTCTGCCAGGGGTAGGGAACTGTGAGCAATTAGCCAGGGCTGTGATCACCACCGCCGACGCGAAACCAGTCACGGCTGATGGTCGTCTCAGGGAGAGCAAAGAGGGAGGGGAAAGGAAAGGAGCCAGGGAACGGCCGATGGCCGTCAGCGCCCAAGCTACCGCTGCTGTCGACGGCACCGAAGGGAGCGCGTAGCTGTGGCGACGAGGAGCGCGTAGTACTTCTCCGCGGAGTTGTAGCGCTGCCAAGTCCTAGGCCAGGGCTGCTGTTGACAGGTCCACTTTCCGAACGGCACCTGTAATCAGCTGGGCCAACTGGAAGGCGCGGACGCAGCCGGGACGGGACACTGCAATGTTAGAGCCAGGGCGGTCGGACCGCATGTAATCGCCAGGTGCACACGGCTGACGGCCGTCTCGTCCTTTCCAAATGGAGAGAGAGAGAGAGAGAGAGAGAAAGAGAGAGAGAGAGAGAGAGAGAGAGAGAGAGCGAAAGAGAAAGAGAGAGAGAGAGAAGAGAGAGAGAGAGAGAGAGAGAGAGAGAGAGAGAGAGAGAGAGAGAGAGAGAGAGAGAGAGAGAGAGAGAGAGAGAGAGAGAGAGAGAGGAGTGCCAGGGAACGGCTGATGGCCGTCGGAGCAATGCACGCCGAAGACCGCGAGCGCCCCTGGGCCAGGTGGCCGAGAAGGCCAGCTGCCGACCACCAATGTCTGTACTGCTGGGAGGAGCAGGGAGCCCTTTGGGGCGCCATTCTCCGTTGCCCCATTGGTGCAGGAGAAACACTGTCAGTGGCGACGAGAAAGGCTGCTGGCCAGGATGCCCCGACAGTGCGCGCCGGCGAGAGCGTTGACCCAGACGCTGTCAGCAGCCCCCGGGCTGTGGGGGGGCGATAGCCGCCTGGTGAGACAAGACAGGCGCTGGGGGGGCGGGCGCACCCTCGGGGCCTGACAGTGGCTGCAGGTGTCGGCGCGGTAGACGCGCACCTTTGCACCCGCATCTAGCCAGCCGAGGCTGTCTAGCTATAGTGCGCCGCAGAGGCGGACGGGGGGCGCCCGCCCGCCCCAGCGATTGGCTGCCCCCCCGGCATATGGCCGGCAGGCCAAGGCGCAGCGGGGTGAACCGGGCCCTGGAGCGGGCCGGCACTCGCGGGGCCAAGAGCAGCCAGGCGAGCCGCGAGGCAGGGAGCGACTGGCCGCAAGCCGGGGAGGTCGGGGATGTCCTGCCAGGGACGGCCGATGGCCGTTTTGTCAGGATCGTCGCGCCAGGGACGGCCGATGGCCGTTTGGTCGGAGGTGTAACTGCCAGGGACGGCCGATGGCCGTTGCGTCAATATCGCAAGAGCCAGGGACGGCTGATGGCCGCCTTTCCGATTGGAAGTGGGAGGAGGAACCACGTAAGAATAGAGCACACTGCTGCACGAAACACTGCGATGATGCCATGGCGGAATGGGCGATCTGGGAGCCCACGTGCCAGGGAGACGCGCGCAGCGGCGCGCGGTGTCGACTTACGACCACCAACGGCCTCTCTGTTCGGGGTCGTGCTGGCCCTCTCGCTGAGGAGACCGCTTGCCACCACCTTTCCATTCAGAATTACCCCACTTGGGCCAGTCTTCGCGCCAGGAGGACCACCCTTGCCATCCACGCCACTCGCCAGCATGGGCTGCCGGGCTGTCGGTTGAACTGGAGGCCTGGGCGCCCTTCCCTTGCAACCCGGCGCCCTTCCGGATATGCCGGCGACGGATGGAGCCCCAGTCAACCCCGAGGTCACGAGCCCTGCCCATCTCGCACGCGTCGAAGCCGGCACGCCTCCAGGCGTCCAGGAAGCCCTTGCAGGTTTCTTCGGCATTGAGCAGAGGGCCCCATTTGTGTCCACCTTTTCCTTTCGAAGCACGCTTGGCCCACGCATACCATATACCGTTGAAGACGCCTCCGAGCGCCTTTTGGAGCCGAGCAATCTTGGCCGCCGTCTCTGCAGTCTTGTCCAGCCAGGAGTCGGCAAGGGAGCATCTGTACATTGGGCCGCCAGAGACTGGGTCCTTCAGGTGTCCGAAGACCATGTGGTCGCAGCTGCTACATTTCCTCGGTTCCAGACGCACTGGGCTCCGTCTGGGCGTTTTCGGAGCTCGCTGCCCCTCTTCGCTAGAAGTACCCCTCGTAGCGCGCCGCGTGCGCTCTTGCCTCCAGGGGGGCAGGTTGCTCCCAGTGGCATTCCCGGCATCCTCCTTGGGGCCGGGTCTGTCGCTCTGTTCGGCACTCTCTTTCTGGTCACTGCGTGGCCCTTGAAAGATTTGTAGGGGGTCGGCATCTGGGCTCTCGCTGGTGCCCCGCTCCTTCTCCGGGCTGTAGTCTGGGGGAACTTGGGCTCAGCCTGTTCTTGGGACTCTTGTGCATCTGCTTCCACCTTGCTCTGCTGCCCATCGCCACTCTGCTCCGCCGCTGCGGCCCAGTCCTGTGGCGGCTCTTCTTTGACCTTGGGACTGCGCGGCACCGTTTGGGGAGGCTGCAGTGGTCCGCTGCTGCTTGCAGCGGAAGCCTGTCCTGCGGCCTTCTCCTTGGAATCGAACGGCGTGCCCTGAGTGCTGCTTTAGGGCCCTTGCCCCACACCTGTCCCAGTTTCTCCGAGCCACCTGGACGCAGAGGAAACGGCCTGACCCGCCGCCCCGAGGGCCGTTTGGACTGGCACCTGCTTGGCCAGGGAGACCACGGTGCCATCAGCCAGGGCGGAGGCATCCATGCCCGCGAGGTAGCCCAGCAGGGTGCCACTGTCGTGGCGGAAGGGAGTGAGCCCTCTCTGCATTGCCAGGAGGGAGGCATGCTCCCGCCATTTGGTCGCGTGGACCTCGTTCTTGGTCAGGTGGAAGACGACTCGAGCAGCCGCCGTCCTTCTCCCATTCCAGGGGATGCCTTCTGGGCGGCAACCCGATAGTCTGCCAGTAGATGTGGACCAGGAAATGATTCAGCATGTCGGCTGGCCAAACCGATTCGTCAGCTTTGTCACCGATAATCCCCTGCCCGCGCTGCCTTGCGAAGTCGGTCAATCGACAGTAGACGCCGGGGCCCCAGTCCAGCAAAAACCGAACCAGGGCGCGATGAATGTCAGTAGAGTCAGCAGTCCAGCGGCGGAGCGGGCTGGCAGCTGGGGACCCCGAGGATGGGGTGATTTCAGGTAGCAGGGCATCGATCTCATGGAGCCTGGGAACTCCGCGCGAGCGAGGGCCGGCGTCTGAAGAGCCCGCGCCTCCGCTCGCGGAGGGCGCTCCGCCTGAACCGTCTCTTGGCTTGGAGCAAACGTCCATTTCAGCTGCGCTGGCAGCGCCAGGGCGGAAGTGCATTGCAATGTCCGGTGTGTCAACTTCAATACCTGCAGGA
This sequence comes from Prorocentrum cordatum, assembly GCA_963575745.1. NCBI lineage: Eukaryota > Dinophyceae > Prorocentrales > Prorocentraceae > Prorocentrum > Prorocentrum cordatum. The sequence continues at coordinate 45,411 of CAUYUJ010001423.1, read as the reverse complement.
GCTTCTCGCTCAGTCGGGTCCTTAGGGTAGACGTTGGCCGACTGCTCGTCGAGAATATGGTCGAGCGCGCCAGGAGCGACGTTCCAGATATGCACCAGGCACCTCCTACAGGACCAGCTGGCATTCCATTTCCTTCGAATCCAGAGTGTTGGCATGTCTACCCAGGCAGGGGGGCCCGCGTCGGCGTCGACGGCTACGTCCGCTTCTGGCCGCCAGAGAAAACAGCCCAGGGCAGACTGATCAGTTTTCCAAAAAGAAGGGGCGCACCTGGCGGGCAAGCGTCACATCTGGCAGCGCAGGTTCTGGACACGTGGGAGTCAAAGCCAAGCCTCCCGACCAACAGCTTCTGGGCTGGGAGGGTCATGTGGGCTTCCTGCGGCCGGAAGACACTGGCGGCCAACATGACTAGGTCACGAAGCGACTCTGGCGTTGCCGCCATGGGAGCGAGCCCGTACCCAAGAGGGAGGTGTGCCAGCAATGGGAGCGCAGATGCCCTCCTGTCCTGCAGCTTACCGGCCAGGTTGGACGTGTGGTCTTGAATTCTCTTGCCCATAGATTTATCCAGGGGGCACCCCGTCGGCGCAGTAGGCGTGGGAAGTCCTCTTCTCTCAACGGATGCGATCCAGCATAATTCGCATCGCCATCTGCAGTTTTTCCCGAGCATGTATGCCTGCCCACGGTTTTGAGCCAGGAGTTCCCTTGTGTCGTCGTCTTCCCATGTGCCAGCATAGTACTTAAACCCCTTCTTAGCGCACCCATCGCCATCGCAGTTGAACGAAGCTTCTTTGAGTCCTGCACTGACGAATCGTCCGTAATCTACACGCGGGGGAGTGAGCAGCACCCCTGGGGCGAGAGCCGCTGGTCTGTCATGATCGAGCCGCCTCTTGGACATGGCTGTTCTTCCCCCGATGTATTGCAGCCCCTCCATGAATCTGGGTTCCCGAGTCCCTGCTCAGACCCGGTGAGCCCAACATGCAGAGCGCAATTGGAGCAACGGTGGCGCTCGAGGGGGTCGATCTTGGCAGGATTGACAAACACCTCCAAGACCCTCACGGGCGCCTCCAGGATAAACTTACTCTCTCGCATTTCCGCCCAAGTCCGTGGGCAAGTGTGTTCGAGGGTAACTGGGTGGTGATGCGCGAACGTGGCCAGCCTGCTGATGTGCAAGATTGCATCCTCGAACTTACCATGCAGCGTGGTCAGGGCGTTGAGCGACAGACCCCACGCTGCAGCAAAGGCGGTCCTGTACTGCAGGTGGACATTCTGCCAGGGGACGCAGATGCCCATGGTACCTTCCACTAAGTCTCCAGTAGACTCGGGGTACGGAAAGGGCCATAGCGTGGTGCGTGGCTCGCGGAGCGCTGGTGGGAATACTTTTTGGTCGGCGGCCGCGCGACAACGGTCTGGCGGCAACAGCGATGCCCGGGGTAACGGAGAACGGCAAATTACACGCAATGCGTGGTGTGCACATGCACTGAGCGAAATGCTCCGTCTGCTGGTGCGAAGACGCGAAGCGTCAACAATCGCGAAGAAGTCCCACGCGAGAGCGCGATTCCTGCATAACGTGTGATGAAATCTCGCGTGAGAGTGCGCGTTTGGAAAACCTTGCGAGGATGTATCAGGCGGAAGCCGTTGTTGTTGTAACCTGGCGGCCAGGGGCCCAATTTGGTGGCCCATCGCTTCCCCTTGTTAAAAACAGGGTGCGAGCCCCGGGAAGGGCACTTCAAACGAAAAAACACAATGTGCCCCAGAGAGGGGGTGATGAACCATAATTGTTTAGAAATGTGAGTTCAACACCAACAATAACAACAACAAGGTGCAAAACCGGACTGCGGCCCGGTGCTCGCGGGTCGCAGTCCAGGTATGCGGATGAGAACCCTTAAACCCCGAGGAATCATTCGAACTCCTTGGGATTCGCAGGCCCACGCCAGACTGACCCCCCGCCCCCCGCGACGCGACGCGACGCCGTAGGCCCCCCCGACGACGACGACGACGACGACGACGACAACGACGACGACGATCACGACCACGACCACGACCACGACCACGACCACGACCACGACAGCAACAACAACAACAACAACAGCAACAACAACAACATCAACATCAACAACAGCAACAGCAACAGCAACAACCACAACCATAACCACAACCACAACCACAACCACAACAACAACAACAACAACAACAACAACAACAACAACAACAACAACTGCAGCAGCCGCAGCAACAACAACAACAACAACAACAACAACAACAACAACCACCACAACAGCAGCAGCAGCCAATGGCAACAACAACAACAACAACAGCAACAGCAACAGCAACAACAACAACAACAACAACAACAACAACAACAACAACAACAACAACAACAACAACAACCACAACCACAAACAACAACCACAACCACAACCACAACCACAAAAACAACAGCAGCAGCAAGAACAACAACGACGACGACGACGACGATGACGGCGACGACGACGACGACGATGACGGCGACGACGACGACGACGACGACGAGGAGAGCGACCCCCACCCGTCCAGGGCCACTGGCGCCGGTAGCGAAGCACGGTCCAGCCACACCCGCGCGCCGTCGAGGCCGCCCGGCCCCGCCGCGGCGTCGCCGGCGAGGCTGGGGGGCGGCGCGCGCGGGCGCGCCAGCGGAGGCAGTCGTCGTCGTCGTCGTCGTCGTCGTCGTCGTCGTCGTCGTCGTCGCCGCCGATGGATCAACGCACCAAACATGACCGCTGGTATTTCGCTCTTCTGGACTCTCTAGCCAAATCTGCGGCATCCTCTCAAGGCAGTTTGGTTCCTCCTCTTCACGCCGTTGTCCTGGGGTCCCTTCTTCCCTCGCGTCGCTATGCGTCGCTTCTCCCGCGGGAGGCGCGTCGCTGAGAGGCGACCACGGTTGCGGAACCGCGGCGAAGGGTTCCAGGCTCAACCGCATCGGCCCTTGAGCGCCCACGCCCGTGGAGAAAAAAACGACTGGCAATCCTCATCTTGAGGCCGGCTCTGGCGATCCGCCAGCCGCGTGAAACGATGCTGCGCGCCGTGCCCCAACGGCAACATCTCTGGCCTGGAAATCGAAGGGATGGCTGCGCCTCTTAAACTGGCAAAACGGTCCAGCAAAGCAAATCTATAGCAGCGAATACTCACAAGGGAGTCGAAGCGTGCGCCGAGGATTCGAACACACACTCGGGTCCTGGCGCGGGCCAAATGCGGGCCAAAAGCCCGAGCAGAGACCAGCCCGCCCGCCCCCAGAACTTCGCACTGGATCTTCTGCACGCGCTGCAGGAGGGCATCTCCAAAGAGACCGCCAGAGCTGCTGGAGACTGCTCGCCCCAAGGGAAGAGGCAGACGACACAAGCAGCGGAGAAGAACGAAGAAGGGCCGAGCCGAAGTGCGAACCCGCAGGGGAAAGGGGACACGAAATTAAGGACGCGAGGGAGAGGTAGAGGGGGCGGCGATGATAACGATGAGGATAGCCACTGGCCATATATATATATATATATATCAGAGGCTGCCTGCCCGCGCCATGAGCCTAAACCATCGCGCGGATCGGACCCCATGAGTCGGGAGAAAAAATGCGAAACGATTCGCGCAGCATACCTGCTCTGATGCCACGGTGGCCCTGCGATGGGAGGATGTAGAGGAGGCGAGCGCAGAAGAAGAGCAAGGCGCCCAACGGGCCAGGCAGGAGTAATCGCCCGCTGCTGGGGTGAAGGTATGGAGTAGTCCGCCTACACAAGCCATCCCCAAGAGAGCACCACTGCCTAGTGCAGGCAAAGCAGAAGACGGCCGCAGGCGCCGACACCAACGCAAAATGCACTTTGTTCATCTTCAACTACCCGACCAAAACTGGAGCGCATCAGAGGAGGCCTGGCTGGGAAAACACTATGCGCCGCTCACATAGCCTCCGCAGCGAAAGTGGCGTGGAAACGCTGCCAACATGGCACGAGTGCGAAGACGCTGCGTATCATGGCGCATCCTCATGCTCCCACTGCCTCTCAACCTCACATTATCCCTCGGCATTCCCAAAGGAAGCGCCGCCTCGTTGGCTGTGGCGGGACTTTGAATATGCGCGGCAACCCGCGAGGGTGGGACGGACTATGGCGTCGAGTCCGCAGTAGGATGTATGGCAGGCCTTCCAATCCAGCCAACATGGAAGCGCCTTCCTTCAGAGAAAGGCTCGTCCACAGCATGCCAGAGGGCTCCACGGCTGCAGAGAACTGCCAACTAAACAGCGCCTTCTGATTGCGAGCCTATCGGTACCACGGCTACACCTCATATACAAGGGCCGCGGCCTGGTGCGGTGTGCCAGCGGCCCCCATCCCGCCAAGCCTTCTCGGCTTTCCGACGCTCCAAGATGGTAAAAGAGGCCCCCAAGATCACCCCAAAATGGCCCAACAGGCTTCCAAGAGGGCCCCAAGACGGCCTGAGAGCGCCACAAGTCGGCCCAAGAGGCGCCACAAGTCGGCCCAAGAGGCACCCAAGATAGCCCGAGAGGGCCCCAAGACGGAGCTTTCTGCCCCAAGGGGCTCCCAAGAGGCCCCAAATGGCCCCCAAGAGGCCCCAAGAGGCCCTCAAGAGGCCCCCCAAGAGGCCCCAAGAGGCCACCAAAAGGCCCCCAAGAGTCCCCAAAACGGCCCACAAGAGGCTTCAAAAGTGCCTCCGAGAGGCCCCCGAGAGACATCCCACCTGATTCCAAGGAACATCCACTAGGCATATAAACCACAACCCAGGCACGGTGGCGGGACTTGCTGCAGGCAGCTGGATCCGCCGCCCCCTGTTGACTCATCACAGGGGTGCCTGGCGTGCTAGACCCTTTCGGTTTTTGGTTTTGGTTCTTTTCCACAAGAACGCCCCATGGGCCTCCTGCGCGTCCCGCTGGCCACCCGGAAAGATTGCCAAGGACCTCAATCTGGAAAAAAAAACTCCAAGATGGTCCAAGATGGCCTCCAAGATGGCCACGTTGGCCCAAGATGGCCTCCAAGATGGTCCAAGATGGCCTCCAAGTCCGCCCAAGATGGTCCTTGACGGCCTCCACGGCAGCCCAAGAGAGTCCAAGATACCTCCAAGGTCGCCCGACAAGCCTCCAAGACGGCCCAACACGACCCAATAAGCCTCCAAGAGGCCCTCCAGGAGGGTCCGAAGAGGCCAAAATCATTGATTTCCCTACGTTTTTGAAGGATTTGGGCATTTGCCTCTTCTCGGTATTCCGACGGCTCAAGACGGCCCAAGAGGCCGCCAAGATCGCCCCAAGATCGGCCACGAGGCCTCCAAGAGGGCACCATGACGGCCCAAGAGGCCTCCAAGACGGCCCCAAGAGGGCCCCAAGACGGCCCAAGAGACCTCCAAGACGCCCAAGATTCGGTTCAGAGAGGCCCCCAAGACGGCTCCCGACG
>CAUYUJ010001423.1:32500-35000 GCA_963575745.1 Prorocentrum cordatum | reverse complement strand
TTATAGCAAGGACGCGCGACGAATATGCAAGCCCAGTGAACGCCCGCGTCGAAGCTTGGGGCCGGGCTGGCCACCAAAAGGGGCCAAGGATGGACCGAGGAGGCAAGGATGCAAGGGGTCCCCTTTCGGGGGCGCGCAAACATGGATTAGCGATCCATGGATTTGGCGCGCGGTCGCCAAGTCTATGGATCGGGGGAGGTGCCCTCCCAAAATGCTGCCAGTGCCGCCTCATTCGGCGGCGGAAATCCGCGACTTCCGATGGAAACGGGACCCGTCGCCACTCCACGCCCCCTTGATCCATGTCTGCGATCGCCTGACCCTTGGGAAATGTGCCCGCAGCCTGCCTGTCGACTTCGACTGCATCCCCCTCCCGAAGCTGCCCCTGACGCGGCCCTTCGCCCCCGCCGGCGCGGCGGGGCGGCGGGGCGCTGGGCCCCCGGAGAGCTGCGGCCGCGAGCCCGGCGCGGGCGCACAGGTCCTGCCGCGCGCGGGAGCTGCAGGTGCGGGCCGGCCCTTCCTGTGGACGCTGGGCAAACTGCAGGACGTGGAGGTGGAGGAGGAAGAGGACAGGGCCTGAGGCGTCAGTGTGGCCAGTGCAGAGAGAGAGAGAGAAAGAGCGAGATCGGCCGACTGAGCGGTGCGACGCTCGAGTTACGCCTGGCTGGCGCAGCGCAAGGCTGGACCTCCCTCTCCTCCTCCTCCTCCTCCTCCGCCTCCTCCTCCTCCTCCTCCCCTCCTCCTCCTCCTCCTCCTCCTCCTCCTCCTACTCCTCCTCCTCCTCCTCTCCTCCCTCCTCCTCCTCCCTCCTCCTCCTCCTCCTCCTCCTCCTCCTCTCCCTCCTCCCCTCCTCCTCCTACTCCGCCTCCTCCTCCTCCTCCTCCTCCTCCTCCTCCTCCTCCTCCTCCTCCCCTCCTCCTCCTCCTCCTCCTCCTCCTCCTCCTCCTCCTCCTCCTCCTCCTCCTCCTCCTCCTCCTCCTCCTCCTCCTCCTCATCCTCCCCTCCTCCGCAAAACTCCTCAGCCTCCTCCTCCTCCCTCCCCTCCTCCTCCTCCCCTCCTCCTCCTCCTCATCCTCCCCTCCTCCTCCTTCCCCCTCCCCGTCCCCCTCCCCCTCCCCCTCCCCCTCCCCCTCCCCGTCCTCCTCCCCCCTCCTCTTCCGCGGCCCCAGCAGTTCCACACAGGCAGGGTTTCGGGATCCTCGGGGTCGGCGGTGGGGCCCAGAACTGGTGGGGCGGGTAGGGACACGGCGTCCCCAGCTCCTGCGCCAGACCCCCCCCCCACCTCCTCCCAGGTGGCCGCGGGCGGCCCAGGAGGGCCCATCCTCCCAGACGGCCTAAGACATCCAAAACGGGCCCCCACGATGACCAACAGAGAGCCCTAAGCTGGCTCGAGCGGGCTGCCCGAGTGACCCAAAACAGCCTCAGACGGCCCCTCGTGACGGCACCACGACGGCCCAAGACGGTCCTAGACGGCCATGATGGTCCCAAGACGGCCTCTTCCTCCTCCGCCTCCTCATCATAATCCTCTTCATCCTTCTCCCCCTCCTCCTCCTCCTCCGCTTCTTCTTCTAAGCATTCCCAACCCTCCTGCGTTGGGTACTCGTTTTGAATAGAGCACTGTGGTTTCCACCTTCCTCCTCCTCCTCCCGCCCCCTCTCCTCCTCTCTTCGTTCCTGCTCTCCTCTCTTGCTTCCCTTCTCCTCCTCTTTTTGCTCGTCCTCTTCTCGCTTGCCTTTTTACCTAGCTTGCCCCTCGCCATCCCTGGGGGGCTGCGATCTGCGAAACTGACGCCACTTTCGAGGGCTGCTGGGGTGGCCAGCGGAGTGACGCCCTACGGGGACTCAGATTAGACCTCGCCATCCCTGGGGGGCTGCGATCTGTGAAACTGTCGCCACTTTCGAGGCCTGCTGGGGGGCCCAGCGGAGTGACGCCCTACGGGGATTCAGATTAGACCTCGCCATCCCTGGGGGGCTGCGATATGTGAAACTGTCGCCACTTTCGAGGCTGCTGGGGGGCCCAGCGGAGTGACGCCCTACGGGGATACAGATTAGACCTCGCCATCCCTGGGGGGCTGCGATCTGTGAAACTGTCGCCACTTTCGAGGGCTGCTGGGGGGCCCAGCGGAGTGACGCCCTACGGGGACTCAGATTAGACCTCGCCATCCCTGGGGGGCTGCGATCTGTGAAACTGTCGCCACTTTCGAGGGCTGCTGGGGGGCCCAGCGGAGTGACGCCCTACGGGGATTCAGATTAGACCTCGCCATCCCTGGGGGGCTGCGATCTGTGAAACTGTCGCCACTTTCGAGGGCTGCTGGGGGGCCCAGCGGAGTGACGCCCAACGGGGATTCAGATTAGACCTCGCCATACCTGGGGGGCTGCGATCTGTGAAACTGTCGCCACTTTCGAGGGCTGCTGGGGGGCCCAGCGGAGTGACGCCCTACGGGGATTCAGATTAGACCTCGCCATCCCTGGGGGGCTGCGATCTGTGAAACTGTCGCCACTTT
>CAUYUJ010001423.1:10000-25000 GCA_963575745.1 Prorocentrum cordatum | reverse complement strand
CGATTGCGCGGTTCGCCATGCAGCGCCGTGCGGCCCAGATCGGTGAATCTGGAGCCATCCGCCAAGTCCTTCGCTTCTTGGAGGCATCTCTTGTCGAAAGCGCTGTCGGGATGGAACTGGGAACGGGAGAGACAGCGGAGGCGTGGGCGGGGCGCGGATGGGAGCGGGAATGGAAGAAGGAGCACGAGTGGGGCTGGGAACGCGGGTGGGACAGGACCCCAAGGGTGGGATCGAGCCTGGAGCGAGGACCCAGCGCGGGAGCTGGGAACAGGGCTTGGGGGGGAAAACAACGAGGACCCAGACATCGGACGAAACTGATTGTTCTGATCCGCGGCTCCAGGTCCCGATCCCTTCCCTGGGAGTAGTTTTCCGCCCCGGATCCACTCTTGGTGGTCCCCGGGCTCGACGACGGGCCTCGGAAACCGAGATCGAGGAAAACGCCCAGATCTAAAAAGACATATCGTCAGAGATCTGGGATGAAAAGGTGCAGCTAAAAATCTGTTCCCTAACCCCTCCCAGAATCCGAAGGCATAAGTTGTCCGAGTTGCGTCCAGCCGCGGCGATGAGAGGTACCCCAAAGGCCAAGTACCGCTGCCTCAACTCGCCCTCCTGCCCCGCCCTTGCCCGCACATGGCGAAAAAATGGCCTTCCAGTGCGGAATGTGCTGCAACCGCAAGCTTCTTTGGAGCAAAAGGACAGAATCCCTTGGGTATCTTTTGGTATCCTCTATTTTCCCTCGTCTTCCCCGTTCTTTGCCTCTGGTGGGAACCTGCGCGCACTTTGCGGCGGAGCCTGGTGGCGCACATCCCAGCGCCCCCACGCTCACCGCCTTCAGGTTCCATCCTGCCCCCTCCTCCCTCCTCTCTTTGCCGTTCCTGTCCTAATTTGTCTTTCGGGGGGGGGCGCCTTGTCGCGGGTGCTAGGATGGAATGTCACCCTCCACCTTGGCACCGAGAAAATACCCCAGATAGGGACAACCCCCGTGTATTCTCGTGTGGGTTTTCGGCCGACACGCCTGGCCCCGATGGGCACTCGTCCCAAAAATGGACAACTGCTGGGTCCGCGGATTCAAGGGGGAGGAGGAGGACGCTGAGGAGGAGGAAGGGGAGGATAATAAAATGCGAAGCAATTGATGATAGGAAATACAGTTTTTGTCAAGCGGATACATACATATATATATATATATATATATACATACATACATACATACATACATACATACATGCATGCATACATACATACATACATACATACATACATACATACATACATATACATATGAAATGACTATGAAGCGGGCGCCCAATGAGATCCCTTGAACCAAAGCCAAGGGACCCGCACATGCCTGCCGGCCTTAGTCACTGCTACGGTACACTGGTAACCTACCGTTCGAACCTGGCGCTCAAGCGGGTCCGTCGCGTCTCGCTGACGCACTGTGCCTGGGAACCCTCTATTGGCAAGGTTCCTTATGCAGAAGTGGCTGCCGCAACTGAATCGAAAGGCTGGCAGCACACTACTGGCATAACACAAAATATTTGATACGTGTGCTCAACGCTCAACGTCCTGCTGCTCCACGAATATCAGTCATGGTAACGAGCCCTCACGTGCTGCTCACTATGTCGCATTCGCGAACATAGTTCGCGAGATTCGAAAACCTTGATACCTATCCCTGACGAAGTGTGTCGCGTTAGCGAACACAGCTCACACATGCGACGCAAAGTGGGTGAACCAGTAGCGTCGCCGTTTTCCCTGTTGAAGTCGTTGCGGTGGGGGCTCGGCACCGTCTTCTCGTGGCGCTCCTCGCTCAACCGCACCGCGGGGCGCGCGCAGGCGAGCTCCCCCTCCATGATGTCGAGGATGAACTCCTGGCTGATACACCCCTGCGCCATGGGGTCGGCCCTCATGTCGAGGGCGTCGCGCCAAAGCATGTCGAACAGCTGTTTGGTGCGCAGCTGGTCTGCTAGCCACATTAGGCGGCCTGCCATGCAATTGTCCGACGGCGGCGGCAAGCGGCCCACGGTCACGGCGGAGACGACGGGCAGACTGTCCACGACCAGCACGGCCGGCCCAGCGAAACCCCCCTCCCCCCTCAGCCTCCAGATCTCAACTGCTGTAGCGGGCCCGCGCAACATCTCGCGGAGCGTGGGGATACGCCTGCAAGCCACTTGCTGATCCACATGCTGCGAGCAGCTCGACTCCGAATGAGGATCTACACGCGCGTCTGCGCGCTCGGCTCACAGCGTCGAGCAAGTGGCAGATCTGTTTACCAGCACTGCGGCACTTGCCCTGACGCAACTATACGGCGGCACGCATGCCGCCTCGCGTCTCCTCCCCACGCCTCCACGAGCCGTCGCTGCGCACGCAGGTCTGCCCCGCGCGCTCCACGGCCAGGAAGACGGCGCACGAATTGATCTTCTGCGTTGCCAGAACAATGGAACTGAGCTGCTGCTCCGAGGAGGGAAACAAAGGGGTCCGGGAGTGGACCTCCGACAGGCTCGTCGGCCATCGACTTGACCAAGTCAACGTGCCCGACGGGGGCCAGCGCGTCGACGCACTCGTCCTGGTCGAGCGTCACTGCGCCGTCAGCGCTGCGGCTTTGGCGGGCGCCGCACTTGGCGAAACCATCGCAATCACCCTTCACGGTGCCGAAGACGCCCCCGACGCGGCCAATCAGCGCGCCCACGTGCCCCTCGCGCCAAGCGACCTCCACGTCGTCGACGCGATTGGACAGCGCGACCGCTGACTCTGAGCCGCTGGCACCACAGGAACTGGACGCCTCGCGCTTGACCTGAGCTCTAAGCCTCACCGCGTCGGCCCGGCGTTGCACTTGGGCGAGCTCGCGACCCCGGCGAGCTGCATGGGGCCCTGGCCCCATCCGTGCAGCCCGCGCCCGGCCTGATGCAGCGCGCGCACTCGGTCCGCTCGTTACAGGACTCGCGGCCTGGGGCCTGCCTGAGCACGGCCGCAATGCTCGACGGCAGGGTGAAGTTCACCTCTCCTGGTGCTTCGCCCTGCTCCTGCGCGTCGGCACGGGCCATGTCCTCGAGGAAAAGCTTCCTCGACGCCCACGGCGACGGACACCCTGTCTGGGCGACGTGCCGCCCCTGCGGAAGTAAAGCGCGGAGACGCCCGCTTCGCGGTTCCAGCAAACGCCTCAAGGGCCCCAGCGCCCATGTCGCGGAGACCCCTTCACACCATGCGGCACCAGAAGACCCCCACGCTCTCGCCCTCCCGGCACTTCCGTTTGAACGCGCGCCTAGGAGCCAATGCCAATCCGAGCGCCCGCGAGATGGCGTCGCTCGAAACACTTGCAAATGACCCAGATGGTGAGCTCCTCGAGGATGGCGGCGGTAACCTTTTTGGTCAGCCTCGACATCTCCTCTTTGACACGGAGATCGGCGCCCGCTTGATTACCGCAGTCTTGACAGGGGCGTAGACCTTAAGCACGGCTGTTGTGGACACGCCAGTTGCCCTCGTGGCAGCTCAGCAACGCTTCTCCCACTCCTGAGTCCAAGTAGAACTCCACGCGCTTTGATCATTTATCCTCCCCCCCAGCTCGGCGCACAAGTCAAAAAGTGGCGCCGCGCAGGTTGCAGTGACACTGCGCGTTGATGCGCTGACGTTGGTGCTGAGCCTCCAGGTGCCCGGGCCACTCGCGCGGCCTGCGGCCGACGCTGGAGGCCGCGTGCTCGCCATCTGCTGGCTGTCGGTGCCCTCCAGCCCCTGTAGCTCCTGGATCTGATCCCCCGCGCCGTCGACCTTCGACCTCATGCCGAGCGGCCAACATCACCGGTTGGATGTGGTTGGAGAAATCCAAGTCAGCCTCTTCGGGCATCACAGACAGAGCTGATGGTGAACCACCCTCGGTGACCCTGGCGGCGCCTTCGGGAAAATGGATAACACCGCCATCGAACGCCCCGCCCTAGCCCTGCCTGGCGTCGGTTGCCAGTAGCTGCGCTTCACCCTGGACTAACTGGATGAAGCGAGCGCCCCTCCACTGCTCGCCGATGAGACTGCAAACGTCAAACCCGACGCAACCCAACGGCAGTTGGCAGACGTCGCTTGGGCCCCGAGGGAACAACCAGATGACCAGAGCACGGCTGCAGCCAGGCCAACCACCCACAAATTTCCGACCGCGCACGAGACATACGGCATAAACGTCAGCTAGCTGGAAGCATCTGCGGGACAAGTGGCGCAGCGCGTCGCGCATGTCAGGGCGCTGCTGAGCCTGCTCGGTCAACTGCTTGCCCTGCTCGCCCCCTTGTGGCCGAAGGTCCTGGCCCCCGAGCCTGACGCGATGTGCTCTGGGAAATTCCCCGCGCGACCCCGGACCAGACCTGCTGGCGAAATGCCGGTGCCCATGTCGCCGACGACGGCACCGATAAAGGTCTGCACATCCTGCAATCCGCAGACCATCTCGGCTTTGCTGTACTTCACCGTAACCTTGCCCCTGGCCGGGTCCACAGAAAGGACAGCACTGGGCCCTGTTCAGACTGGCGCGTCCTCTGTGCTGGGAGGCGGGTGGGTCTCCAACTGATCACCTACGTCAGAGCGCCCCTCTCCGGTCACTGTGGAGCGCGTCTGGAAGGCGCGCTTAAAGCGGGCGATCGAAGAAGCCTCGATCATACGCTGCAGGGCCATATCATGGAAACGCCACTGCAGTCGGACGGGTTGCACCTCACCACCCGCAGCGGATCTAGCTCTGGCGAAATAGTCGCCCCCACCCTCCTCGTCTGCTCGGAGCGGTGGCGGCGTGGAGGGCTGCCTGCCGGATCCGGCGCTACACGGCGCAATGCCGCCCACTTGGGTGAGGCTGTTGCCTCCGAAGATGGCGCGGGCCAGCACGGTGTCGAAGTTGACGGCGATGCCTTCGCGATCCAGTTCCCCCTCGACGAAGTGAAACGCGCGTCGCAGAATTGTACCACTTCGCCCTATGAAACGAGCGTGCTGGCGTGAAAAAAGGACGTCCAACTGGACCCCACTCCACCTCATCTCCTCCACGAATTATTGAGGCCATACCGCCTTCGCTGTCCACGATGAAGGCCTCAATTGGTCCAAGTAGCTGAACACACGATTTGCCAGATGCTGCCAGCAACGTCGCACCGCATCTGTCGCGATCTCCTGGCCGTTGCGCCACCTTGAGGCGCAGCAGATTCACGCGTCCGTGCCATAACAAATATCGCATTCAATGTGCTGATGAAGTCGCGTTTAAAGACGCAGTGAAGGAATGGTTTGGCGCGCTGGTGATAGCCAATCACGGCGACCCCGACGGCCCCTGACCACTGTGGGAATGAGGTCAAGGATTCCTTGTGGCATGCTGACTGCTCGCAGTGCTCGTGCCATCTCCTCCGTAGTGGTGCGCCACCACCGGAGACGTACCTTGCACAGCCCTCGAGCGCGCGTCTCGCACGAGTCGCCCCCGCGGCGCTCGCAGCGACGCGGCGATACCAAGGCGAATCCAGTCTGCAGGCGCTGGGTTGCCTACAGCAGCGACGGCAGCTCGCGGCGCTGCACGTCTCGGTGCTGCGCTAGTTGCTGGACTGGCTCGTAATCGTGGACCGGCGACACCGTTGCCGGATCCGCTACCCTGAGCCCCAGCGCTGGAGGATAAGCTGGCCCCTGGCATAATTCACGGCGCCAGCGGTAGTGCTACTTCGTTCGCTGCTCCGTGGTCGGCCCCTCCGGTTGCGCGCGGCCCTCCAGACCGCGCTGGTGCTCGGGGATGCTGACCGGCACTCTCGTCATGGAGGTCACAGCCCGCGACGAAGTCGAAGTTGGCGACCACCTCGAGATGGCGGCGGACAGCAAGTTGGCTGGTCCGAGCCCCCCCACCGCATGTCTGTGATGTCCGCGTCGTAATCGATGGATCTGAGGTAGGTGAGATGGCGAATGTCGTCGAAAGTCGGCGGGCTGTGATAAAACACTCATGATGCGTCTGCCCTCGGCCATGGGTCGAGCGCCCACCAGATGGCGATATGATTCTGGGGCCGACGAACCCTGGAACCACCGCGCGGGCAGGACCGAGGCAAGGCCGCCGTGGAGGTCGTCGTCGTCGTCGCACTCGTCGGCGCGACCCAGCGGTCTTCGCATTCTGGCGCATGCGCTATGCCGCGGGGCAGGCGCCGGCGGCCAGAAGGGCACTGGCAACACAAATGCTGGACAGCCCCACCGGTTTGACCGTTGCAGTCGCCATTGAACCGCACTGCACGGGATGCCCCCGATCTGGTCTCGGGCGCGGCGCTTGGCGACGCGGCTCTGGGCGCGCCGCTCGGTGTCGCGACGGCGCGTGGCCATGGAACTAGAAAATGTGTTCGAGTCCCCCGCCGAAGGGGCGTCGCCCGCGACGCGCCCGCGCTAGAAGCACAACTGCAGGAAGGCGCGCGGCGCAAGACCTCGCAGCACATCAGCCACGCAGAGCGCCCGGTCGACGATCGACCAATCGTCCTCGTGCTCCTCGAACTCGACGTTGAACCTGCACGGCCGGTTGCGAACGGGCGCTCCGGCTAGCGCCGTGAAGAATGCACTGCTATGTTTGTTCTCTTGGACCAAGGGCTCGCGGCATGCCCGGTGCTGACTCAGGTGGAACACGCGCGCGTCGATCATCTGTCGTTCTGGCGGCAGTTTCCATTGCTGGCCGCGGCTGCTGTAGATCACGACCCCGGCGCCAGAGGCCTTTTGACTCGTGGACAACAGCCAGCGAGGGAGCCGAGTTAAAGGTGGGCATCGTCTGAGATTGTGGGATAGGCTAGCGCCGCGACGGCGCCCGAGGTTGGCGGCGCGGACGACGCCGAAGCCATGCTCTTGTAGTGCTTGCGAGGTGCCCCGTCATCTCTCCAGGACTCAGGCGGGACGTCCTGGTCCCGCAGCCCGCTTCTGCCAGGGCAGGTCGGCTGGACCAGCCTTCCGGGCTGGCCCGTCCTCCTCCTGGCATAGCGGCACGCGGGGTCTTCGGTGAGATAGCTACCATCAGGCCCTGCCGGCGACGTGGTGCCCGATTCCTAGGCGATGGGGACATAGCTGAGGCATGCTGTGACAGTATGACCGAAACCCCCGTAGCCGTGGGACGATGAAGGTAGGTTAGTAACGACCACGGTCAGAGTCTGCGCTGGTACGTTCCAGGATGAGCTGGCCGATCCTCTGGCCCTGCTCGACCACGCACGTCCGCGGGCTAGCGCCGCGCATGATCACCTTGATCTCGCCGAGGAAGTCGGGGTCTACAACTCCACCCACGACGTCGATGCCCTTCAGGGCTAGTCCTTAGCGCGGGGCGATCCGCCGCAGGTGGCTGGCGACACAAGAGCGGCCAAGCCCGTAGACACCAGCTCGCGACAACAGGACACGATACTGCCTTCCGCGCAAGTGAAAATCTAGCGCTTGCAGCCTGAGTGCGCCGCGCGCTGGCGCATTTGCGTTGGGGCTGAATCCTGGTGCGCGTCGTCGGTGTCGTTGTCCTGGCGGCCATTCGCAACCCGATGTTGAACTGCATGGATTGCTAACCGAGAAAGGCAGGGAGATCGAAGCCGTCGCCCCCCACTGCAGGAGCGCGCATGCTGCGTTGGGCGGCCACGCTATCGCCGGTGGCAACCAGCGTACCTCCCACTGTGCAACCCGCGCGCCACTGCCACTCCTGCATCATAGAGAGGGGACGTCAGCATCTCCTCCGCGGGCTGAGGCCTCGCCTTCACGGCTGCGCCGCCTAGATTCATCGCGCAGCCTTGCCCCCCGAGTTTGATCCAGCCGCCGGCATCCACTGCGACGCCACGCCGGCCGCCTGGGAGGTCGGCGCTCGCCAGATAGCATGGTGAGTCGGTCGGTGGACTGGGCCCTGCACCTGACAAAGTTGGCCACCACGGGAACGTCGGCCGGCACGGCGGATCATGCAGGTCCTAGAGGGCGTCGAACCGCACTGCCCGGTCGGCAGAGGGCGCAAAACCGGAAGCACTGCGGGGGGGCCGCATTAGATCCCGCCGTGGTGTCCCGGGTGTCGGCGCTGGCTCGGGAGTCTGCATGGCGCCCTGCTGCGACAGCGTCTCCTCGGGCACGCTGTCGTCTGGCATCAACTCTGGCATCAACTGAGCCGGCACCAAAGGATCGACCCGGAGTAGCAAAGTCCGCCGCACGGGCCGCCAAGACAATTGCCGAAACCGTTGCCTTGCGTTCTGCAACATTGAAGCGGAATTCGGCGATGACGTCGGCAAGGCCTCGAAACGCTGGGCAGCACACAAGATGGGCGTCGGCGTTCTGCGAAAACTGCAGGCGGCATGCCCGGCGCAGAATGCGGCGGCACCGCAGGCGCACCACTCGATCGCCATGTACGAGGGCCTCGATACAGAAAGGACATTTGCAATCGAAGGCGATGAAGACCGCAACAGGGGGGCACGGGCAGCTGGTGCGGCAGACGGCGCAGGAGATGGATTAGTGAAGGATTATGTCCAACACTGTGCGGCTCGTCGTCGCCGCTCGTCTTGCTGCAGCACGAGCTCGAGCGCGCGCTGGGCGTTGCGGAGCTCGCAGAGGCGTCGTCGCCGCGCGCGGTCGAGCGCGGGGCCGACCTCCGCGTTCGGATCGCGAGCCGCCGGACTGTCCGGCGTCGCGACCGGCGAACCACATGGCCACTCCCAGGCGGCTGGATCACGCCTATGGGGACGTGCTAATTGAAAAAAGCAAGATCGCTGGGAGACTCCAGCATCGGCGGCGATACAGCTAGCGGCGCGGACTGCGGCGGCCCCATGGAGCCCAACCCACGCGGCGCGCTGCTATCGAGAGCTGAGATCGACGGCATGTAGACCCAGCTCGGCAACAACACATCGGCAAGCGGGGCAGCTGGCACCGCGACGCGGGCATTGACGTCGCCTACCCAGTCGCGCCCTCGCCGCGGGCCTAGCGGGAAAGCAACGGCCATTCCAGCCTAGCGCTGCGGTGTCAGGGCTGGCGGCGCTGCTGACGGCGCCAGGGCCGCGGGCGCCGCGGGCGCCGCGCGCCCCGCTCATGCCGCGCGGACCCGCAAGGCAATCGCCCTATCCGTCGGTCGAGCAGAATCTCGGCGCACGCGCGAGGTCGCCCATCTCCCGGCGCAGCCGCCGAAGTTCGGCCTCGCAAAGGTTGGGCGAAGCCGACGAGGACGACGAACTACCCACCCAGTTCTGGCCAACTGCCCGCCAGGAGCCGTCGGACGCAGCACTTGGACCTGCTGCCGTTGATACCGGCGCCCGCGCGGGCCGCGCGGCTGCTGGAGCTGGAGTCGGCTGGCCGCCCTTCCAAAGATCGGCTCTCTGCCCGGGGCCACCGCCGTCGGACCCCAGAACCAATGGTTCGGACATCGCACGGGCTCCCCTGGCCGCCCGAACCGAATAAGCACCGGTTGCTGACTGTTGAGCGGCTGCCCCAGGCGCTCCGCGGTGCCCCGCGCGCGCAAGCGGCGAGGGCGCCAGCGTCGGCGGCGGCGGCGCTGCCGAGGCCGGGGCGCCGAGGATAAGGGCGTGCACATGCCAGCGCAGAAGGGGGCAATCGCGCGCGACGCGCCCCTCTGAGTCGCATTCGCGCCACTTAAGGCGAGCCCCGTCTGGGCCCAGAAAGTAGCCTCGTCGGCCGAGTCCCAATCGCTGGCCCGACGCTCCTCCTTCCCCTGCCCCCCGCCACCCCCGAAGCTGGCGAAGGTTTCGCGAACGTCGTCGTCGAACATGTCGGCCAGGACGGCGCGGCGGCCCTTTCCGCGGCCTTTGCACTTACGCCCCGCACGCGGCGCGCGGGCTCGTCTCTGTCGAAGCGGCGCCATCGCGACATGGCGCGCTCGCAGGCACAATAGAGGCGCGCGCCGCGCTGCCCCGCGGGAACTTCGCGCAGTTCGGGGTGGTCGGCAGCGGCTTCGTCGCCCAACGAGCCGACAGTATCCGAGCTGGCGCCAGAGTCGAAACCCGCCGCTGGACACGCCGCCCGCGGCGATGCTGACGCGTCGCCGTCGGCGGCAGCTCGCTGCCGGCGGAGCGGCGCCGCCCCGAGGGCTGGTCGCGACTGGGCGCGCCCGATGGGAACCCTCGGCGCAGGGGCGAACGCGCGGCCGAGGCGAGTCTGCCCAGCGAGCCTGCGATCACATCTCCAAATCTGCGCAGCGGGCCCCTCATACAAGCCAGCTGCGGCGCGTCCGTCAGGCAGGCCACGCCGCTGCGCCGAAGGGCCACGTCGCTCTGGACCTTCGGCGCACCCACGGCGCGCAACAAGGAGCAGCTGCTGCCCTCGTAACCGATCATGAGCTGACTGGCCTGCGCTGCTCTGCTGCGGAAGACGTCGAACACGGCGAAGAGGTTGTCGACGCGCCCCTGCGGCAATCGGCCCAAGTCACTCAGGGCCGACACCACCGGCGCGCGCGCCCCCCCCCCAAGCTGGCCCCGCCTTTCGGCCAAGCTGCGCATAAAGCCACATGGCAGGTCATGGGCGGCACCGGGCACCCGTTAATACGACCACCTCAGACGAGGACAGCGGGCGGCCACTCGCCCACTTGCTCGCGAGCCATGCTGGTCAAGAGAGACGAGACGTAGGCCGCTCGGCGAAACTCGTTGAGGTCTAAGTTCGCCACTGGCCAGATCATCACCACCCGCGGCCAGCGACGGAAGGGCGCGCGAGCTCGCCCCTCGGGCCCCCAGGCACGGCCGCCCGCGCCCGCGCAGGCGACGCACGTGACGGCAGCAATCATGCCCACTCCGACTGCCTTCCATCCAGAACGGAGCCCCTCCAGGCGTCGAAAGGCGCGACCACCCCGGCACCCACCAACGGCGGCGTTCTGGCAGTGCTCCTCGAAGCCGCGGGCATCTGTCCCCAGCGCGCACCTCCTTATTAGAGCCTTGGGCATTTTCTTATGTCGAGCGATTGGCGCGAGGACTGCACTCAGAGCACGCGCCACTTCGCGGCGAGAGAAGTCGTCCCGCGTCACATTGCCACTGCACTGAGCAGGGCCAGCTGCACAATAGTCAAAAGGAGTCCGCATCTAGATCCAGGTCTGCCAGGAGGCAGGAAGCGCGCAGGTGACATTGATGGTCTTGCCCCAGAACACCGAAAACGAGCAGCACCACGTTTGTGCAACGGCCCCCCGGAAGAATGGCAACATAGTTGCTCGACCATCCTTTGTAGGCCCGCTCTTGTCTGCACGCGCCTCCCCTGTCTTCCACAGCGTTGTTGCAGAGAGTTCGGAAAGCCTGGCCGACGCAAGCGATGTGAGCGTCGGATCGAGAGACTGCTTGTCATGGTCGGCTACACCCACATACAGATGCAATGAGGGCGGCGCGTCCTTGTCCTCTCCCCAATCCGGCATCCGCAACACACTGGCGAACCGTTCGGGGCCGCGTGCCGACAGCGTGCACGTGAAGTCGGATCGCTCGACGGCGGCGCTCACAGGCGAGTGCTGTGACGACGAATGGCCCCGAGCATCTCGAACACAGTTCGAAAATGCCCAAAAGTGACACCGAGTCGCGGGGGGCGCCGTCCTTGAGGGGGTAGCCCTTGAACTGGTATTCGTGCAGCTCCTGTTCCGCTGATTCTGGCGGCTGGGCGAAAGGCGTCCTGCCTACCCCTGAAGGCGCGGCGCCGACCCTGAAGTACGCGAAGCGGATGTAGAGCAGGTCGACGTGGGCGCCGATGTAGTTAGAGCGGACGCTGTGGGCGCGAGGCATTGCCGCGCGGGCCACGGCGGTTGTGGATCACAGAACATCGTGCTCCGCTACCAACTAGAATGCGAAGCGGTGGATGAGAAGACAAACCAAAAAAACACAAAAAACAAAAAACACGGTTCTGCATAGTGGATTGAAAGCCAGGTGTCCGAAATTAGTGTGAAACGGGCGCACCGAGGGATCCCTTGAGCCAAATGCCAAAGGACACGCATGTGCGCTGCCCTTATTCACTGCAATGCTGCAATGGTAACGTACCGTTCGAATAGGAGGAGGAGGAGGAGGAAGAAGAGGAGGAGGAAGAGGAGGGGGAGGATGAGGAGGAGGAGGAGGAGGAGGAGCAGCAGGGAGGACAAGGTGGAGCAGAAGGTGGAGCAGGGAGGCAGCTTGCATCGCACGGCGGCGGGGCTCGCCCCTCCCAGTTCCAAGGCTGGCCCCAGGCGTGCGAGACGAGGAGTGCCTGCGGGCGCTGCGGGATCACCATCACCATCATCATCATCATCATCATCATCATCATCATCATCATCATCATCATCATCATCATCATCATCACCATCATCATCATCATCATCATCATCATCATCATCAGCATCATCAGCAGCAGCATCATCATCAACATCATCATCATCAACATCACTATCATCATCAGCATCATCGTCATCCTCAGCATCATCATCAGCATCAACATCATCATCGTCGTCGTCGTCATCCTCATCATCATCATCATCATCATCATCATCACCACCATCATCATCATCATCATCATCAGCAGCAGCATCATCATCAACATCATCATCACCAACATCACTATCATCATCATCAGCATCATCGTCATCCTCAGCATCATCATCAGCATCAACATCATCATCATCGTCGTCGTCATCATCCTCATCATCATCAATCATCATCATCATCATCATCATCATCATCATCATCATCATCATCATCATCATCATCCTTATCATCATCATCATCATCATCATCATCATCATCATCATCAGCAGCATCGTCGTCGTAACCATAATCATCATCATCGTCGTCATCATCAACATCATCATCGTCGTCATCACAATCACCATCACCATCGCCACGAGCACCACCACCATCATCAGCATCATCATCATCATCATCATCATCATCAGCATCATCATCATCATCATCATCAGCAGCATCAGCATCAGCATCATCATCATCATCATCATCATCATCATCCGCATCATCATCATCATCAGCATCATCATCATCATCATCGTCATTGTCATCATAATCATCAGTAGCATCATCATCATCATCATCATCATCATCACAACCACCATGATCATCATCATCATCATCATCATCATCATCATCATCATCATCATCATCATCATCATCATCATCATCATCATTACCATCATCACATCATCATCATCATCATCATCATCATCATCGTCGTCGTAACCATCATCATCATCATCATCATCATCATCAGCATCATCATCATCATCATCGTCGTCGTCGTCATCATCAACATCATCATCGTCGTCATCACAATCACCATCATCATCGCCACTATCACCACCACCACCATCATCATCATCATCATCATCACCATCATCATCATAATCAGCATCAGCATCAGCATCATCATCACCATCGTCATCGTCATCATAATCATAATCATTATCATCATCATCGTCATCATCATCATCATCATCGCATCACCATCACCATCATCATCATCATCATCACTATCATCATCGTCGTCGTCGTAACCATCATCATCATCGTCGTCATCATAAACATCATCATCGTCGTCATCACAATCACCATCATCATCGCCACTATCACCACCATAATTCTCATCATCACCATCATCATCAGCATCAGCATCAGCATCAGCATCATCATCGTCATCGTCGTCATCATCATCACAATCTTCATCATCATCATCATCAGCATCAGCACATGCATCAGCATCATCATCATCGTCATCGTCATCATAAACAGAATCATCATCATCACCATCATCATCATCATCAGCAGCAGCATCATCATCATCGTCGTCGTCGTCGAAACCATGATCGCCCTCCTATCCGTCCTCTCCTTCCCTTCTCCTTCTACTCTTCTCCCTCCCCCTCCTGCTCCTCCTCCTCCTCGTCCTCCTCCTGCTCCTCCTCCTCCACCTCATCGTCCTTCTCCTCCTCCTCCTCCTCCTCCTCCTCCCTCTCTCCCCTCGCCTTTGAAACCGCGCGTCAATTTCGGCACATCTCTCAAGCGGATCGTGGCTCCCTTTAAGCAGCCAGACCTACGGTCTCGCTGGGCGCGACCGCAAGCGGGCCCGCGCGACTTTCGGCGTCCCACGGAAGCTCGTTGAATTCGGGCGGCCATCGGAAACACGAGATCAATAATCTTGCAATCCAACTTCACATGAAGCTTCATCTTCGCACTCTAGACATTAGAAAACAATCATCGTCATCGACATCTGTCTCATCATCAGCACTAGAATCACCGTCAGCATCGTCACCATCATCCACCCTCGATCGCCCCGTCGGGGGGGGGGGGGAGGGACACCCCTTTGCACACGCCGCCGCCCCCTCCGCGTCCTAGACCCCAGGGCGCTCCCCGGGTCCAGCTCTTCAGCCCGAGTCAGTGCCTGACGCCCCAGCGCCCAGGGAGGCCCCCCCACCAGAGCCCGAGGGTGGCGGAAAACCTTCCTTCGTCCCCATGTGGCCTTGCGCTCCCGCGCGTTCACAGGGCACTCTCAAGCCGCACGCCTGGCCAGCGACGTCCTGGGGCGCTGCGCCACCAGCTCCCGAGGCCCCAGGGCCCAGCCGGGGCCGGGCTCCTCGCAGGGCCCCCGCGGCACCGAACGACGGGGCTGGGGGCGAGAAGCGGGAGCAGCCGGCGCGAAGGAGGGGCGGCAGGCGGGGGGGTGGGGCCCGCCGCCTGCCCGGCCGCGTCTGGCGTGCACTCTGGCTCCTGGCGGGCCCGGGCGCGCCCGCGGGGCCGAGAGGCAGGCAGGTCCAGGCCATCGGCCAGCAACGGAGCGCAGCAGGGCACACTGAGGGCGACGAGGTCTGACCAGGTCCGCTGCTCCCTGGCCAGGCCCATCCTCGGCCCAGCAGCGGTGTCTACGCCACGCCCTCCTGGATCGGCCAGGAGGGCGTATACACAGCTCCTGGGTTCAGGATGGGCCTGGCCAGGGAGCAGTGGATACTCCGAGTTTCTGAATCAGCGTCGGGCGGGTGTCACCCCCGCCGACAGCCCCGCATCGACCCCCGTCGCGGGCAGCCACCGCGCACCGAAGGCGCTCCGACCCCGTCGGCGAGGCTGACCCCCGTCGGGGGGGTACCCCCTCCCA
>CAUYUJ010001423.1:0-2500 GCA_963575745.1 Prorocentrum cordatum | reverse complement strand
CGCACGCGCAGGCTGCGCGACGACGACGGCCACCGACCGTTATCATCACCATCACCACCACCATCATCATCATCGCTCATCATCATCATCATCATCATCATCATCATCACATCATCATCATCATCATCATCATCATCATCATCTCATCATCATCATCATCATCATCATCATCATCATCATCATCATCATCATCATCATCATCGGGCGCGCGCTCCCGCCCGCGCAGGCTGCGCGACGACGACGGCCGCCGACCACCGCCGAAGGCCGCCGAGGGCCCCCGAACGCTTCCGCAGGCCCCCCACCGCCGCCGACGGCCGCCGAACTCCGCCGCAGACCGCCGGTCGCCGCCGAAGTCAGCCGAAGACCTCCGTCGGCCGCCGAGGGCCGCCGAAGGACGCCACGGCGCAGCGGCGGCGGCGGCCCCTTGGGGCAGGGGGGGCGATCCAGGGCGTCCGCGCTGGGCTCTTTCGCCTTGCGGGCAGCCGCCGCCCAAGCGCAGCCGTTTCGCTCTCTCGCTGTCCCCGGTTCCTTCTGAACGCGTCGCGTTCCCATGCCCCTGTCCGCAAGGGGGGCTGACTGTCGGCCCTTCGTCGCGAGCTGTGGGCCCCATGATGGCCCGTGTTCCCGTCTTGCGGCCGCCCGACTTGACCACGTGCGTGTCTCTGCCCCGTTGCTTTTTGTTTTTCTCTCTCTTTCTCTCTCTCTCTCTCTTGCTCTCTCTCTCTCTCTCTCTCCCTCTCTCTCTCTCTCTCTCTCTCTCTCCCTCTCCCTCTCAAACACACATTGGTTCCCTCACTGCGCGCCTCCAGCTTCATCCCCTTGTATCTCCCTCCCTTCCTTTCGTTCTCCCTCTCCTGTTCTATCTCCCTCCCTCCCTCCCTCGCTCCCTCCCTCTCGCTCCTGCCGCTCCGACCTCCCCCAGATCCCGCCCCGTCCGCTCCTTTCGTGTCCTCTCCCTTTCCGTTCCCCCCATCCCCGCTCGAGCAGGCTTCGGGGCGTCCACGAGGGGGGCGAGAAAAAGGAGGTTCGTGAATCATGGTTCGAGGCACGAGCGCAAGCAAAGGGCAAAGGGGACGTCCCGGCAAGAGACGACGGGGCCATGAAATCTTGGAGGCATCATGGTCCCGGGAATGATATATGGATCTGACCACGCATTTAGATGTATACATACACATACATACATACATACATACATACATACAGACAGACAGACAGACAGACAGACAGACAGACAGACAGACAGACAGACAGACATGCATGCATGCATGCATGCATACATACATAGATAATTACATGCATGCATACAAACAAACATACATATATACGTACGTACATACATACAGACAGACATACACGCTGGCATGCATGCATGCTTACATGCATACATACAAACGTATATACAGACATGCATGCATGCATACTTACATACATACATGCATGCATACACGCATGCATACATACATACTTGTACATATGCATGCATGCATGCATACAAATATGCATGCACATATGTACATGCATGCATACACACCTACCTACCTACCTACGTACCTACCTACCTACCTACCTACCTACCTACCTACCTTACATACATACATACATACATACATACATACATACATACATACATACATACGTACGTACGTACATACATACATACATACATACATGCAGACAAACAAACAAACAAGCAAACATACATACACATGTTTTTGTCGGCGGCGCAGAGGGTCCTCAGGCGCGAGCATTAGATGAAAGTGCGATGTGCGATCGAACATTGTCGAAGGCACCGTGTACATAACGTGCACACTGTCAATGCAGCGATGGGTGGTGTGAAGGAGAAGTGGCAAATCCAAACGAAACGAGCAGCAGCCAGAAAACCGAGGAGGCGCCTCAACTCGAAACAAACGAAGGCGCAAGCAGTCTGGTGCGAATTGGCGGCCATTGGATCACCGACGACACTGTCGGGCAGCGAAGCGCAAAAGAACTTGCAACTGCTGCACAACGCCGAGCTCAGAAAGGTGGGGCACAACGCCGAGCTCAGAAATCCTGCGAAGCAAATTCGTCGAGTGCAGTCGTACGAACCAACAATGCAAAATGGACAGGACACAAACCCTGACTAAAAGAAAACTGCATAGGTTGGCGGGATCTCGGCGACACGTGGAAACATGTACATGCGAAACCGAAGCCAACCTAACGAAACTACGCCGTCAAATCCTTGATGGGTAGTACGCCACCAAGTGAAGCCAATGTCAGGACACGTCTGGGCTGGCCAAAAAGGCTGCGATAGCGCCGATCGGTTTTTGTTGGCGGGGTGCCGATGCAGCAGTAGACTTAGTGCCGACCATAAATCGGGCAGCACGGGTAACATTGCGAGGTGCACTTTACGCAACGACGTCTCGGTCGTCACCATTTCGACCAAGGACGTCCTGTAGAGGAGAAAGAAAAAAGGCTAAGGAGGAGGGAAAGGCAGAAGGGGGGTACCGAAGGGCCGCGACTG
>CAUYUJ010001422.1:40751-101411 GCA_963575745.1 Prorocentrum cordatum | reverse complement strand
TCTCCTCCTCCTCCTCCTCCTCCTCCTCCTCCTCCTCCTCCTCCTCCTCCTCCTCCTATGAAAGACCCGTCCCGGGGAAAGGCTCGGAATTTCCAGGGACCCCGCATAGACATCGGGGGCGGCAGAGAGGGGGGTGATGACCAGGGGGGGGGGGGGAGATCGTGGCGGGGGGCATGATATTTCCCCAGATTTCATGGCGCCTCTTCCTGTTTCAATACGGTCCCGGCCCCCCAGCTGGGCCGCGCACATGCCGCCGGCCATGATTTGCGCCCCCCCCTCTTGGACACCCCCCTCTTGGCCGCTCCCGAAGACAAAAGTCAGGACGTCGCAGGTCTGGGCAGGGACAGCTGCAGGGGGTGGATGGGCGTATGGGGGTGACGTTTCGGGTTTGAGGTTCGAGGTTTTCGGACGTTTTCGCCAGTTCTCGGTGGTTTTCCAGCCTCGGGGTGCTCTCTCCAGCAGCTGCGCCTCACCGAGAGCGCTCCGCGGTTGCCAGGATCGTCCCGAACGGCTACCAGAGAGCGAAGTGACAATCAGGATGCATCGACCCCCAATCGCCAGCTCATCGCCGATAGGGGCCCGATAACCCGTCCCGCTGAGGACTCTGCGGATTCGCTACCCCTGCTCCTCCTGCTCCTCCTCCTCCTCCTCCTCCTCCTCCTCCTCCTCCTCCTCCTCCTCCTCCTCCTCCTCCTCCTCCTCCTCCTCCTCCTCCTCCTCCTCCTCCCCCTTCCTCCTCCCCCTTCCTCCTCCTCCTCCTCCTCCTCCTCCTCCTCCAGTAAGTTGTTACATGCCTCACACGTTCCTCTCTCGGGGCCCTCTAGAGCTCACCGGGGGCCCGGCGAATTCACAGCCCGTACTGTAATGTACTGGCTCAAGACGCGTCATAGTTGTGTACTGTTCGAGCGATCGATACGGAAAACACAGCCCCACTGCATTCAGCCGCCATCGCTGCCGGGAGGAGAGGAGTTATATCACGTGCCACTGCACGTGGTAGCGGAGCTGAAGTGCTCCCCCTCCCGCCGCCAGGCGACGGTACCACTGCGAGCTCATCACCTTCTCCGACATCAGCGCTGCGGGCATCAGCCTCGACAGCACAGAGTGCGAGAAAGAGGGCTTCGACAGTCAATTCAGATATTCCTTAGTTTTTTGGTATCAGCTATGTTCGGCGGCAAGGGCGGACAGCCCCCAGTGCAGCAGGGCGGACCCCAACGGTTCATTCCTGGCCAACATCCTCAGCCTGACATGGCGAACACGAAGACGCCTCCCTCGTGGTCGCCGGAGTTCGAGGCCAGCTACCCGTTGTGGGTCTACGCTCAGGACCTGATATTGTGGAGCGCGGCCACTGAGGTACCCATTGCACGTCAGGGACCAGCCGCAGTTCTACAGCTCGGAGGCATGGCAAGGGTCCTGGGCAGAGAGATGAACGTGGATGAGTTATCAAATGGACGGCAAGAGTGGGACTACACACAGCAGCAGATGTTGCACGTGACAGGCATCACTATTCTGTTGCGGAATCTTCTACGACGTTTCGGCGAGCTGGACGAAGAACAGAGCATCAGACTTCTTTCTCAGTTGTTGGGTTTCAGCAGAATGCAAGGCGAATCGATAGATCAGGCACTCTCGAGGTTCGACATCACGGTGTACAGGGCGACGAACCTCTTGCAGAATTTCGCGCTGGGACCACAAGGACTGGCGTGGATATTATTGCGAGCACTCAAAGTGGCACCGGTCATGTGGTCTCAGCTACTCATTCCCCTGAACGGACAGCTCCCGACGACGGAAGACCAGATGAATATTCTCAAGCGGCACATCAGACAGCAGGCACATATCTTGGAACATCATCCGCATGGCGTACACTCGAACACGGCACATCCTGGACAGCAGGCACATTTGTCATATTTCGGAAACGTGGAGCCGCCTCAGGCTGCGACGGCCTGGGGCGACGGCGCGGCCGCGGCAGCGGCCATGCCACATCAAGCAGTGTACCCCACGAGCGACCCGTACGCCAACACGCCAGACGAGCACTACACGTTTGAGGATTTCTTTGGCGACAGCGACACGGAGTCGGACGAAGAGCAGCAGGGCCCAGAGTGTACGGACGAGGCGATAGAGGCATATGCATCGAGTCTCCTTCCCCCTGGAGTGCCGGCCAACAGGACGAATATCACGACGGTGTTGTATGAGACATACCTTAACATAAAGAAGCGTTATAGAGCCTACACGAAGAGGACGACGAAGTTCAGACGGTTCAATCGGCGATACTACGGTCGGCGCTCAGGACAAGGCAAAGGAGGATTTCGGCGTCAATTCGGCAAGCCAAGCCACTTCCCCGTCGAAGAGCAGCAGGACCCCACGTACTTCAAGGGCGGAAAGGGGAAGGGCGGCGGCTTCCGTGGACACGGCAAGAACAGAAAGGACCCAGTCACAGGCGAAGTGATGAAGTGCCACGAGTGCGGTAGCGACGAACACCTGCGGAGGAACTGTCCCAAGCTTCACCACCTGACGCAAGCGGCAGGTTTGGCATCGGCATCGGCATCTCCCTCGGCAGGCGGACAGGATCAATCCATGGCACCCGGGCACATGTATATGATGCAGCAACATTTCTTTCATGCAGGATATCAGCATCAGCGTCACGAACCCCACGAAGAGCCAGCGACGTATGCACCAGTATTGGAATGGTCTCAGATTGTCTCAGACGGCATAGGTATCCCGACGGACATCAACACGGACCACGACATACACCAGGAGCGGCAGCTGCAGGAATTGATGACCAGGAGCTTCAATCCCCAACAGCCTCAGCAGGCAATCGCGGCAGAACATCAACGCACATCGATCGTGCAGCAGCTTCGCATCCTGGATCAGACAGCGAATGACGGAGAGCAGATATCAGCGAGATTCTTTCCCTGGTGGAACCTGGACGTGGAGCTGGACGAGAGCAGCAGTTTCAACGCGGCGAACCTGAACGACGAGCAGATCTTCCTCCTCAAGACGAAGTTGCCAGGCGAAGGACGGGAAGGACTTCTGGTGGACACCGGCGCACACGACAACCTGGTGGGCAACCTGTTCATCAAGCGCGTCCTGAACATCTTGAGCGAGCAAGGCATGATGGACAAGGTGAAGTGGCAAAAGCTTCCCAAGCCCATCAACGTGTCAGGTGTCGGCAAGGAGAGCCAGCTCGTCGAGTGGGCCATCACGATTCCCCTAAAGGTCATCGCGAACGACGTGAAGAGCGACACTACCTACACGGCCCCAGTCGTCGGCACCGAGGAGGATCCATCTACAGTACCAGCGTTGTGGGGCATCAAGTCTAGGCGACATCAGCGGGCAGTCATCGACCTGGTCAATAACGAGATACATCTATGCGGGCCAGGCCGAGTATACATCAACACACCTCATGGCACTTCTACGTTGAAGATCGAGAGCAGCATGAGTGGACACCCGCTGGTACCATGCACGGAGTTCGACAAGCACAAGAGGAAGGTCACCTTCAAGGCGGAGCCGCAGTACGCGACGGAGCACCAGAGCGACGTCGCGGCCAGGACCTCCCACTAGGGAGTCGGCCGCTCGGCGGTGCGCCCCGCCGAGGCTCCCCGGAGGGAGCAAGCCGTCGTCAGGACGCACGGCAACACCCCAACTCTATCTCTGCCAAGATCTCCTTTCCCCGTGCATGACATTTCCGCACCCACAATTTGGATCATTGACGACGTTGACAGCCAACGAAGTTATGCATGTAGTCAGCGCTTCAAAGTCCAGCTCTACAATCATAGTTCACGGCGCGCCACGGCGAACAGCAGCAATCACATGCAGGCGTTATTGCATCAGCATCGGCCAGTTCTGTTGTGGGTATGCGTTCCAGGACCTCCTACGACAGGACAGTTTACGAGATCGCATCGGCGACGACTCCAGCTTATCAGCCAGCTCAGCGAACAGCAGATATCACTGCAACGATCGGTTCTTCTTGAGGCTAACGAGCGCGTGCAGGCAGTTTGGCGACAGCACCACTTCAGCGACTTCATCGGCAAGCAGCACGAGGGCGGCAGCCTGAAGACTACCATGGTGCGGCTTCAGGATGGCAGTCATACCTCGACCATCCGCCTGGAGGCCAACTTTGATTTGGGTGCCCCGGGCATGATCGACTACGCGGAGGCACCGGCGGCAGTCGCGAGCCTCCTTGATTTGTTGTTCAAGACAGAGCACAAGCCATCACGAGAGCAAGTTGTTACACCACCGACGGCTACATCGGTATCAGCGCACTCCCCTCCGAGGACGACGGACAACAGCAGTGGCGACCAGGTTATGTTCGACGTTCTCGATGAAGATTCCACGGCATACCCTACCGATGCAGCTGTTCGGGCCAAAGAGAGAGAACGGCATCGGAAAGCACAGGCTATCGACCCAACGCACGCCACGCCGAGCAGGAAGAAGAAGTTCAAGGTGGAGCAGCACTTCGACGACTGCGGGCTCGACGACTCTAGTCTCAAGCAGGCGTTGTGGGCACTCAACCAGACCAGCACCGAGATCTACGACGACGAGGGCCAGATCATGGGCGACGAACAGGACCAAGACACCTGCTCGGTATTTGTCTCTTCGCTACGTGGCTTGAGTGGATCAGACACCAACGACAAGACCTACAGCCACGTGCCGAAGCAGTTCAAGTACGACGCGTGTACCAGCTGTATGGCAGACTGGTCTTATCCCGCTCAGTATAGCTCACAGAGCAAGGACCACTACATCGACGTTGTGGAGATATGTGGCGGTAACGCTAGAACATCACAGATATTGATCCACCGCTTCCACGAGACCAAGATCGGGCTTAACTTCGACATCATTGTAGGCATCGATCTCTTGGACCCTACGCAGGAAGCGGCACTTTGGCAGTATCTCAAATCGAACAAGGTTCTGATCACGATTCTCAGCGTTCCCTGCACGGGACTAGCAGGCTGGCAGACGTTGAACAAGTTCACTAACCCGGAGACCTGGAAGCAGAATAGGCGGACATCTGTACCCTCGCTAAGCTTGCAGGCAGAGTTGCAGAATTCCAACTACGACATCATCGGCATTTTCTATCGGAACATCCGCAGACGACGGAGATGTACAACATGCCGGAATGGGATTACGTACGGAATCATCTTCAACTCCATTGGTGCATTGTTCATCAGTGTATGACCAACCTTCGCGAGAATAGACCTCCCTTCTTACACTTGTTGAAGCCCACCGAGTTTTGGGCATCGCACTACCTGTTGATCAGACCGCTGTTGAATCTGAAATGTGATCGCAGTCACCAACATGCCACTATATCAGGCGGTCGGTCTCACGACGCACGGCTATGGACATGGGAAATGGCCAAGTTGGTTGCTACAGGTATCCACGATCTACTTCGGCATTTGCGATTGCACCAAATATTCTTCCCGGCGGGCGACGACGAGAGCGAGAGCGAAGAAGAACAAGCACCAGGAGCAGCAGCGGCAGCACGGAAGCGACCCAAGCGACGGCAGAGATCGGCAGCGGCCGCGGCAGCGGCAGCATCGGCACCACTACCGCCGGCACCAGATCCTCTTGCGGCAGTTGCACCTCCCGCTGAGGCAGCATCGGCAGCAGCTGCAGCAGCGGTGCCAGCCGAGCCCGGCCAGGCACCCAGGAAGCGCAGGGTCGAGCCTAAGATGCCTGATTGGGTCAAGTGTTCGGCTTGCAGATCAAATCGAGACATGTTCGACCCCAGGCACACCAGAGATCCGAGTTCATGTTTGCGATCAATGATTGCACCAAGAGAATGGGCTTGTCCATCTTGCAAGACGTTCAAGCCCCGAGATCACGCAGGACATACATACGGCCTCGACTGCAAGTGGGGAGAAGCGGCTATCAGGATATCAGGTAAGCGAAGGGCAACGAAGCTACCTCGAGATCCACGACCTCGTCTCCATGACGAACCTACAGCAGCCAATCGAGTGGATCCCGACCCAGGACTGGAGCTTCCGCTTCCTCCTCCTCCTGAAGCACCAGCACCGGCGGCCCCATCGGCAGCCGCCGCAGCAGCAGCAGCACCAGCAGAAGGCGAAGGACGCTTGCGGCTGGCGGATGCGCCACGACAGCGTGGTGGGAACGGCAGCGGTGAAGTACAACGATTTCGCTCAGGAGGCGCGCAGACCGAGGGCGACGGACTACCTACCATGACAGATATGCGGACATGGTCACCATATGACCTGGGACGAGCTTTGCATCAACTCAAGTCGGCAGACATGAATCTTGCACGGCGAACTTTACGAGTACTTCATATCAGATGGTGGCACGCGCAGGCACACGACATGATCAGGATGTTGCAGAACGCCGGCGTGCCAATGGAAGTCTGCAAAATGGCGCACGACATCGTGGACACCTGCAGGGCGTGTCGGATGTGGCAGCGGCCAGCACCGAAGAACATGCCGACCATGCGTTTGTCTCTTACGTTCAACGAGTACGTGCAGGTGGACCTATTGTTTGTGGGTGAACTCATTGTGGTACATCTTATCGACGAATGCTTGAGGTTTTCTGGAGGCGGTGTTGCAGCCAGTAAAGAACCCCCAGAAATTCTACGCGTGATTCACCTGACCTGGGTCATGATACACGGACCACCTCAGCATCTCATTGCAGATCAAGAAGGAGCCCTGGAATCAGACGAAGCTCGTATTTATTGTGACCAACATCAGATTCAGAGACGAGCCAAGCCAGTGGGCTCCAAGGCAGCCATCGTTGAACGACATCATGAGATAGTTCGCAACACCATACGGCGCATCAAGTCTCAAGCAGAAGAATTGGACACGGCCATACCGGACGAGTACATCGTGGCGGAGGCCTTCATGGCACACAATCAGTTATTGAATGTTGGTGGTTTCTCTCCCTATCAGGCGCTCTACGGACGACAACCGGCACAGCTTCAAGATCTTGATCAAGTGAGCGCAGCACCTCTTCAGGACGACGTGGGAGGACTACCAGGCTTAACCCGGCATGCTCATCGCATACGTGAACTAGCGAACACGGCAATGGTGGAAGCCACGGCGACAGCAAGAGTACAGCGAGCTCTGGAGTCTCAGACGCGGACCTCAGGACAGGGTCTCGAGTTGCAGGTTGGCGACTTCGTGGACATTTTGAGGAAGACCGACAAGAAGGGCATCACCAACTGGATTGGACCATGCAAGATCACGGACATGTCAGATATGCGAGACGGACTTGTACATTGTAAATGGCAAGGACGCCCCATGTCGGTACGAATCGCGGACATCAGGAAGGCGCTGTACATGGAGTTTCTCCATTTTGCGAGCAGTCAGGACAGCAGTATCACGAGCATCAGCACAGTCATGACACAGGTGACCAAGTTTGCAGACTCCTGCTCAAGGGCGGTGTTACGATTTGGTTGGTGTGTATCCTCGACAGGACGATGGGAGCTTACACGCAGTACCACACAGTATCCCAAGTTGTGGAGCGCCATCATCCATCTAGCACTTCTGGCAGGAGTACGACATTGTCTTGGAGCACGGATTGGCTGTGGCATGCATCATCTTCAAAACTTACCAGAAATGCCAAGTTCATTCCTGATATGGTGGTAAGCATTCATCAGTACGCTATTATACGATTCAGTATGGCAGCACCTACGTGGACTGGAAGCGAATTCTTTGTGAAGACGAGCGGCCAGAGGCGTATTGGTGGAAAATTTCATTTGTGCAGTTCTTCTTCAAGCAGCGTCATCAAGACCAAGACGACGGTGATCAAGTAGAAGTGCCAGGAGACATGGACATGAACCCAGCACCTCCGGCACCTCCACAACCAGATCGAGTACCCGAAGCACCAGCGGCGGTACCCCCTCCTGAAGAAGAAGAAAGAGCACCACGAAGAAGAAGAAAACATGACGGAGTTCACGACGACGACCGAGCACACAAGTATCGCACGCTGCCCCACGAGGAAGAAGAAAAGGATCGAGCAGCACCTGCAGACCGACGTCAACGACCAGATCCAGCAGTTGACCGAGACGAGGGACCTATCTTGGATCCCCCACCTTACGAGCCACCGACTGCAGGCGCAGCAGCATCCTCCTCAGGCGCAGCAACATCGACAGCAGCACCCACGACACCAGCAGTACGACCAGCCTCACCTACAACGACCGAGGAAATCAGCGACGAGGACTTCGAGCCCGGGACGGGCGTCGATGATCGCGGACCGCCACCAGATCCAGGTGACGGAGGCTGGCGCATTGCGGAAGGCGACGACCTCTACTGCGACCACCGCGGCAATGAGGTCAGGCTACCCACTACGATGGACGAGTTCAAGGCGTATATCACGAGCAGGAATCCAGAGCCCCTGCTCAAGCGAAGGAGCGTGAACGACGATTTCGACCAGTCCGAGTTCGAGTACTTCGAGGCACCGGCACAGCAGACGAAGCACGATTTGGTGGACCAGTCAAGGGACATGACGTTTCACTTCGAGCGCGAGGAACCCGTGGCGGAGTTTGCCTTACCTCGGTATATCGCTAATCTGGAGTTTCGAACGAAGCAGCGCACTCCCGAAGGGTATGATTTGGTTTATTTCCGATCTAAGACTAAGCTCAGCAGCCAAGTTATCAAACGAGATCTTCACAACCTCAGTGCAGATGATCAGCGACAACATCATGAAAAGGTTATCAGTTCTATGAAAAGAGAGTTGCAGCAGTGGCTGGAGCTCGAGAGCGTTGGCATCATGCTCAAGCGGGACGCCACCAACCTCGTCGACGGCACATGGGTTTTCAAGTGGAAGATCATGATTCTTGATGGCAAGGAGCAGCGCGAGGTCAAGGGTAGATGGACGCTGAGGGGATTCAAGGACAGGCAGTCCCAGGTGGAGACCTTCAGCGGAACCGCAGCCCGGTACAGCACACGAGTGGTGAACAGTCACGCATGCCAGAATGAGTATGATTTGTGGGCACTGGACATCTCAGGAGCTTTCCTTAAGGGCCTTACGTTCGACGAGATCAATCAAATGACGACGGACGGTTTGATCAGGCAAGTTCAGCTTGTTGTAGACGCCAAGACAGCTTCCGTTTTGAGGACGTTCAAGGGCTGGGAGGGCTTCAATCATGAGAAACACTGCCTACGTATTTTGCGACCGATTTGGGGACTGAAGGACGCACCGAGATTGTTTACCTTGAAGTTGGCACAAGTTATGAATGCGACGCACCATATTCCAAGCAAGACTGACAACAAGCTGTACATGAGGCACGACAACCAGAATAAGTGTATTTCATTGGTTTGCGGTCATCTAGATGACTTAAAAGGATCATCGACGACTTCGGCACGAGAAGAATTATGGAAGGCATTGGAGACTGCATTTGGCAAGTGCAGCAAGCATATGGACAAGTTCATGTACCTGGGAGTGGAGCACGAGCAGACGACGGACAAGAAGTCGATCTACATACATCAGAAGGGCTACATCGCGGAGTTGCACATGATACCCTTGCCAGCTCATTCAGCTCACCGACCAGATGATGATCTCAGCATAGAATTGCACACCTTGGCAAGGAGTCTCTTGGGAGCGTTGTCATGGGTAACTCAATCAAGGCCAGAAATTCAAGTTTTCGTTGGACTATGTCAGCGTAACGCCAAGCAGCTCAAGCACAAGCACGCACAGGTTTTGAATCTGAGTTTGAAGTGGATCCAGACGCATCATGCAGGAGTGCGATATTCGCAGATGTTGGGAGACACAGCTTTATATTGTATTGTGGATTCAGCTTTCAGAGCAGACGAACCAGATTGCCTAGCACTTCGAGCAGACATCATGGGATTGTGTCAGCACACCAGCACGAAGATCGGAGGCAAACTACACATGTTCGTGACGACCAGCAAGAAGCAATCCAGAGTGAATAGAAATACATTCAGCGCAGAAGCAGGAGCAGTTGGAGACGCAGCATCTATGTGCATTGTGTTGGCAGGTCTTTTACATGAAGTTGACAGAGGCTCGCAGACGGCTACCCAACTGGCGACATACGCAGAGCGAGGTGGTTTCAGCAGGAAGATCATAGTCTTCACGGACAGCGAGTCATTTTTCAAGGCGTGCACGGCCACCGAGGTTCAACTTCCGACTGAGCGACACCTAGCATACACAGTGATGAAAGTGCGAGAATGGTTGGACCGCGGCATCATAGCAGAATTGATATGGATAGACACGAGGGATATGTTGTGCGACGGACTCACCAAGGGCAGTATCAGTAGGTTCGACGTCATGAATGCGTTGAATCAGGGCGAGTGGCGACCACAGCACGAACCGAAGAGATGGAGTTCGAAATCCCAGACCGCCGACAAGAAGAAACGCTGAACGACGATTGCCACCTGAAGAGCATTAGAGTGCTACAGTTCATCGACCACCTGTGGAACGTTATAGTGCAGAAGTACGGCCTCCACGAGTGGTGCGTCTACTGCGAGAAGATCATGTACGTTAGGCCAGCTTGTTGACATTTTTTGTTGTTGCCTGCCACCGCTACCGTTGTGCCGCCGCGTATCACACGTCATTGCTTATGCGTAGTTGTAATAATTAGTTCCTCCTCACTTTAGTTGCCGTCAATTAGTCATGGGCCACAGAGCCTACTGCGTAGATTAAGCCATCACGAGAGTAAGTTGTTACATGCCTCACACGTTCCTCTCTCGGGGCCCTCTAGAGCTCACCGGGGGCCCGGCGAATTCACAGCCCGTACTGTAATGTACTGGCTCAAGACGCGTCATAGTTGTGTACTGTTCGAGCGATCGATACGGAAAACACAGCCCCACTGCATTCAGCCGCCATCGCTGCCGGGAGGAGAGGAGTTATATCACGTGCCACTGCACGCCTCCTCCTCCTCCTCCTCCTCTTCCCCACCGCCGGTCTATCGGCGATGCCTCGCCGATTCCAGGTCGCTGTTTCCCCCCCCCCCCCCCGGAGCTTGTTCCCCTCGACGTTCCCTCTCGCCCGATCCCGTCGCCCCGCCGCCTGCGATGCCTGCGCGTCCGCGGAGGGCGAGGGGAAGCCGTCGCCGTGAAGCAGGCCGAGATCTCCGAAGGTGTGTTCTTTGTAGTCCGACCGGCGATTTGTAGTAGAGTTCGACCCCATTGGGGGCCGTTTGCGGGCCTTTGGGCCATCCAGCATTGATCCGGGGCGGAGAGCTTGGGTTGTCGCCGATCCGAGGCACGCGTCGATCCGATCCGATCTGCCGATTCCAGGCATCTGGCGCTCCACACTGTTCGATGCGTCGACCCCTGGAGCGGAGAGCTTGGGTTGTCGGCAACGCGCAGAGGGGGGTAGGGGGAGGGGGGGAAGGCTTCTTAGAAGCGCCCCTGCTTCTCAGAAGGCGCGGGCCTCGTCCGTAGATGTGAGGCCCGCGCCCCTTCTGAGAAGCAGCCTCCTTCTGAGAAGCCTTCCCCCCTCCCCTACAGCCGGGGCCCTGCAGAAGGAACCCTTTTGGTTGGGGAGGGGCTCCGCGTTCCTTCAGTGTTTCACAGCTTACCTCAGGTTTTCCTTATGTTTCCGATCGGAAATCAAAGTTGAACTTATGGAAAAAAAGGGGCCTCGTTCAACGCCCCGACTGTATAACCCCCCTCTGCTCGCCGCCAAGGTTGGCCTCCCATCGCCTTCCACGGGCCCTGGGGCTGTTTGAAGGCGGCCACGGGGTCCAGGAGGAAGGCCCCAGGGTCCAGGGCCTTCCACCAGGACCCTCTTGCTTCCTGCCAGCGTATGGTCCAGGAGGACGGCGGCGCGAATGAGGAGGGGGGGGGGGCACGAGTGCACGAGGGCGAGCGCCAGTTTCACGCACGGTGTTGTGCATTCTTGGAGGATTCCGCAGGGGCTCCTTGGCAAGGGTCCTCTCCTGCGCGCAATCGCACGACGAAGACAGGAAATGAAAGGGAAAGGGTGGAGCAGCAGGGTCGCGCTGCGCGAGGCGCGAAGGAGGAGGGGGAGGAGGAGGAGGAGGGGGAGGAGGAGGGAGGAGGAGGAGGAGGAGGAGGAGGAGGAGGAGGAGGAGGAGGAGGAAGAGGAGAACGAGGAGGGTGAGGAGCAGCAGCAGTGCCTGGAGGAGGAGGAGCAGGAGCCCGTCGCAGAACAGTGCAGTAGCACAGCAGGGCGGCGAATGCGCGGACCAGCAGAGAGAGGGGGCCAGCGGGTGTGCGCTGGGCAGGCACTGGCGCGCGCCCAGCCCAGCGCCCGACCCACTCGTTGCAATGCTCTTCGGTGGTGAGCATGTGTCTTGCAAACGTCTCCGGGCCCTCTCAGACGGACTCCGCTCAGAACGAGCTCCCGACACTCCTCGAGAGCACGGTCCTGCGGGGCTTGGTAACACATCGAGGTCGCTGGTATGCGGATCCTGATGGAGTCTCCGTGCACGTCAAGTTCCGAATGGTGAGGCGAGTTGGCCATATGATACGTCGACGTCACAAGTTCACGCATCGATAATGGGACCATTGTTCCAGAGGTCGTGACTGAATCAACGGATTGCCTCTGTCGGTCTGGCATCAGTGTTCCTCACGCTTCAGGTTGCGACCAAGGACATGTACCGATTCAGTCAGGACTTCGAAGAGGATTCATGTCTGAGAGATGTCGGCTAGGAGAGGACCCTTCGACCTCGGTGTCAGCATGGCGATTTTGAATATTTGGATTTGTACACCAGCGCGCCAAGCCTCATGCAACTACATCAGCAATCATGGATTCAAATTGGTGGCTATCACATTCCAGGTTTGAAGAAAAGTCGTTCAGTCGTCGCTTCTCCAGCAGTGTTGCGTCAGCAGGTCTCAGGTGAGATGGTGAGATATGCGGCCACAGGCCCGAACACCATCCTGTACTTGATGGTCATGGGGTCAACGCCTCAGGAGCTGGGGGGTCGTGCGTACCAATGCGCATGTATCCCCAACGCTTCGCGGCACCTCGTCCAGACAGGGGAGGTCTTCCAGTTCTCGTGGACTGCACTGGTGACTACAGTCGGGGCGTTGAATAAGGAACCTTTTTCGTTGGGGAGGGGCTCGGTGTTCCTTGATTGTTTTACAGTTTGCCTTGGGTTTTCCTAAGGTTTTCCATGAAAAATCAAAGTTCAACTTATAGGGAAAAGGGGCCTCGTTCCTTATTTAGGGTTCCTTGGGTCAACGCCCCGACTGTAGTGGTGTTCTCCGTCAGCGTGCCGTTGCCGTGGACGAGCAGCCTTTCGGGGTTCTCTGGGCCTCTGGGAGGCTGGCTCGGGGTCCGCGCGGGGCTCTCTCGAGCAGTGTTCTGTGTGCCGCTTTTCATCGCTGTTTCTGCCCCAGGGGGGGGAGGGGCTACAGGGCTGGATTTTTGGGCGCATGGCGCCACGTCACCCACGTCGGCACACTCCTTACCCAGGATCGTGCCCCCCCCCCTCCCCACACACACACTCGGAGCTTACTCAGGAGGGAACAAAAACACACACAGACACAACGAATCGTCGATTCCCCAGAACATATAGGAAAATATGGGAAGTGGGGGGGAAGACAAAAACCCAGAACATATGGGAAAATATGGGGGATCCTGTTATTTGTGTGTATTTATGTGTGTGTGTGTCCTTGGGCCCATTGACTCACAGTATGGTACCATGGCGGAAGGTCGCACGGCGCCACCTCGCTCACTTCGGCACGTCCCTCGCGCTGATCGTCTCCCACAGGGAGTTGGAAGTCCTTCCCTTCCGCAGAGCGAAGCACATAGAGTGGCCTTCGGTCCATCCCGCCGTTGTGTCTACAGGTCGTTGGTCAGAGGTGCCTCGGATGTCTCCTGGGATCTCTGGGAACGCCTCTCGGGAGTCTTGTGAATGCCCCTCGGGAGCCTCCTGGGTACCTCCAGGGGCCTCTTAAGAGGTCTCCTGGGCCTCGTGGGAGCCTCTCGGGGGCCCGCCGGCCGTGTCAGGGGCCATCTTGGCCGGAAACGCTCGGAACGTAAGTTTGGGATCCCCTTCTCGGGGCCCTCCTGGGGACTCCTTGCTGGGGCTGTGCTGCGTGGGCGTCTGAGCCAGCAGTGCTTCCCTCCAGCCGCTGCCATCGCTTATGGCTTTGCCGCCAGCCTGTCCCTTCAGACCGAACCTTCATACAACAAGACAGCGCCAGCAATCCCAATCAAGGAAGGCGTAGCCCAGTGGACGCATGCCAGTTCGAGGCTCTCGTCTCAAGCGGTGGTCGAGTCAGCACGTACAGGCGTATGCAATGCCTTTTGAAGTGGGGTGGATTGACAACCAGTCGCGGCTAAGAAGAGAGTAGACAATCAACGATTGCGTTCCCTAGTACTGAAAAATAAGCGCACTCTCTTCACGTGCCAGCTCACCGCCATGTATGCGCAGCTGGTGCATCAGCAGCATTCTTGGTTCAAGCGGATTCCCATGCGGTGTATCGTGGGGTCGGGTGCCGCCGTCGGCGCCGCCCTCGGCGCCGCCCTCGGCGCCGCCTTCTGCTCCCGGGCAGGCATGGTATCCGTCGCGCCGCTGGAAAGGAAGATCGACCCCCTGAGGTGTATGGGCAATTGGTACGTGCAGGTGTCCATCCCGACGCCGTTCGACCGCGGGGCTGCGAATGGGCTCGAGCAGTACGAGTGGGACGAGGAGAGGCAGCGCGTGATGGTGAAGTACACTTTCAACAGCGGCTCCTTCGAGGGCAAGACGAGAGAGGTGGCGCAGGTAGGCCGCGTGCACCCCGAGAGCGAGCACGGGACCACGTGGCAGGTCGCGCCGTGGCTGGGCCTGTTCTACCTGCCCTTTTGGCTCGACTACATCGTCATCGACATCGACGACAGGGACTACTCCTACATGGTGTGCTCCTCTCCCAGCACCGGCGGCCTGGCCCCCTGGATGTACATCTCGGGGGCTGCCAGACGCTGTCCTGGCCCGCGGCGTCTCCGGCTTCTCGGGCCACTCTGGAGGAGGCTCCGGGGCCCTCTGGGCTCCGTGAGCTTACGTAGCTGCCTCGATACGCCCGTTTTGATACGCAGCACGTGCCGTGCTCAAGACGTCCGCGTCGATACGTTGCGTGTTGGCTCAACGTATTGGCCGACGCTTTGGCGAACGCACCGCGTCAGACCTACGTTTTTAGTCTACGTGTTGAGCTCCGTATCAATCGGCTAGGTGTTGCGTGCTGCGTACCGGGGCAGCTGAGCCCGTGAGGGGTGACCTGGAGGCCATCTGGGCCTGCCTGGAGGTCCTGGGGACACCTCGGGCCAGGGGCACTCCGGGCAACACCCGGACGTCATGACGAGGCAGAAGGTGGTAGAGGACGACTACCTGGATAGGGGGTACATGCGAACCCCACCTCCACCCTCAACGATTTCTGAGGGGGAGGGTGGGGTTCACTTTGCTCGGGAGCTCCCGAACGAAGTGAACCCCACCCCCCCCTCAAAAATCATGGGGGCGGGGGTAGGCCCAGACCCCCGACGTAATGATTTTTTTCATTACGTCAACCGCAGAGTTCTCGACCCCTTCCCCGGGACCGGCTTGTCATCCTGAGTCGTTTTTTTGACGCTCCCGAAGCCCGGTGAGGGCCCCCCGAGGCCGAAAAGGGCGAAAAGCCTCCCGTCATGATTTTTTCATTACTCCAGGGGGTCTGGGGGGGTCGCACGTGGCCCCCTGCCTGGAGCCGCTGCGGGCCGCGGCGGTCCGGGCCGGCTGGGAGGCGTCCGCGATGGAGCGGGTGCCGCAGCAGCCGCCCGGTGCTGGCTGCGAGCGCGGAGGAGGCCGCGCCGCGTGAGGCGGCGGCGCGCCCCGGAGGCGAGCAGTGGCGGAGCCTGTGGCCCCACCACACAATGTTCAGGAGGGGAAAAAACACACAGACACAAGTCATCGGCGATCCTAAGGAACATATGGGAAAATATGGGAAGTGGGGGGGAAGACGAAAACCCAGAAAACCCAGACCTCCTCGCCTTGTGAAAAATTCACGACGGCAGGTTTTTCCCGGAAAGGGCTCGAGCCCAGGGTTCTCTTTTAGTTGGTAAACCTGTCCCCCGGTGCCAACTTGAAGGAGGCCGGCGAATTTTTTCCCTGATAAATATCGAGGTCGAAGGAGGCCGGCGAATTAAAATTTGAGGATGTCTCGAGCGAAACGCTTGTTTTTGAAATCCCGATCGATAAATCACAGGGTGCGGGCCACTTTTTCGTGTGTTGAGGATGTCTCGAGCGAAACGCTTGCTCCGCAGAGTTTGCCGAGGATGTCTCGAGCGAAACGCTTGTTTTGCAGAGCCGACCGCGACGCGGAAAAGCGCCCCGCGCGAAGGAATTTCGATGATGTCTCGACTAATTTGTTTGTTTTTGTACGATTTCCTGGAATTTTGGCAGGATGTCTCGAGCGAAATGCACGACCCCACCCTAGCACGACCATACCCCAGCACGACCACACCCCAGCACGACCAGACCCCAGCACGACCCCACCCCAGCACGACCCCACCCCAGCACGACCATACCCCAGCACGACCACACCCCAGCACGACCCGACCCCAGCACGACCCTACCCCAGCAAGACCACACCCCAGCACGACCACACCCCAGCACGACCTCACCACAGCACGACCACACCCCAGCACGACCACGCCCCAGCACGACCACGCCCCAGCACGACCACGCCCCAGCACGACCACCCCCAGCACGACCACCCCCCCAGCACGACCACCCCCCAGCACGACCACCCCCCAGCACGACCACACCCCAGCACGACCACTCCCCAGCACGACCACACCCCAGCACGACCACACCCCAGCACGACCACACCCAGTCGCACCCCCGTGGAATGTTTCGTGGCGTGTCTGGTTGAGTGGTTGCCTGTTCGTGGGGTGTCTCGTGGAATGTTTCAAAGGGTGTCTCGTGGAATGTTTCGTGAGGTGTCTCGTGGAATGTTTCGTGAGGTGTCTCGTGGGATGTTTCGCGGGGTGGCACGACCACGCCCCAGCACGACCACCCCCCCAGCACGACCACCCCCCAGCACGACCACCCCCCCAGCACGACCACCCCCCAGCACGACCACACCCCAGCACGACCACACCCCAGCACGACCACTCCCCAGCACGACCACACCCCAGCACGACCACACCCCAGCACGACCACACCCAGTCGCACCCCCGTGGAATGTTTCGTGGCGTGTCTGGTTGAGTGGTTGCCTGTTCGTGGGGTGTCTCGTGGAATGTTTCAAAGGGTGTCTCGTGGAATGTTTCGTGAGGTGTCTCGTGGAATGTTTCGTGAGGTGTCTCGTGGGATGTTTCGCGGGGTGTCTCGTGGGATGTTTCGTGAGATGTCGCCCAGTTGGGTATCGTGAAAACGTGACCATGCTGCACATGTCTTTATCCCTTTCCGGGTTCGTGGGTCCATCATGTTCGCTATTTTCGGCCTTTGGGGGCCCTCGCCGGGCC
This sequence comes from Prorocentrum cordatum, assembly GCA_963575745.1. NCBI lineage: Eukaryota > Dinophyceae > Prorocentrales > Prorocentraceae > Prorocentrum > Prorocentrum cordatum. The sequence continues at coordinate 84,062 of CAUYUJ010001422.1, read as the reverse complement.
CCGGGACCGTCAAAAATCGACTCAGAACGAAAAACGGGTCCCAGGGAATGGGTCCAGACTTCTGGGGGTCGCGCCATGAAAAACTCATGACGTCGGGGGTCTGGGAACAATGTTCTAAGAACCTTTTTGTGGTCTGCACGACATGTTCTTAGAACATTTCTGGCCGGGGCTGTCTTGGTTTGACACATCGGGCTAATGCTCCAAGGACATTGCGTTTTGCTATTTGAGCATTCTTCGGGTTCTAAGAACAACCGGGTTGGGCATTCTTCGTGGTAGGACTATGGAAATGCCGGGACGGCTGGTCCCTGCTCAACAGAGAGGGGAAGGCGCGGGGGGAAGTTCGGGCCCGAGGTCCGAAGTTTGCCGGTGCGCTCGTCGTTCCTTGGCGGCTCCCCAGAGATCCAAAGTATTGAACAAAAACACGACGGAGGTTTTTCGCAAATCTCGGCTCCTAGTCGCCCTCGCCGGGCCTCGGGACCGTCAAAAAACTACTCGAACCGAAAAACCGGGCCTGGGGAATGGATCGAGGCTTCCGGGGACCGCGTACCCAGAGATCCGACGTCATGATTTTTTCAATGCGCGCGGTCCCCGGAAGCCTCGATCCATTCCCCAGGACCCGTTTTTCATCCTGAGTCGTTTTTTCCCGGAAAGGGCAAAGGCCCAGGGTTCTCTTTTAGTATGTAAACATGTTCCCGGTGCCCAACTTGAAGGAGGCCGGCGAAATTTTTCCCTGATGAATATCGAGGTCGAAGGAGGCCGGCGAAATTATGTTTGAGGATGTCTCGAGCGAAACGCTTGTTTTTCACAATTTGTTGAGGATGTTTCGAGCGAGACGCTGGTTTTGCAGAGTTGGGGATGTCTCGAGCGAAACGCTTGTTTTCAGAATTTGTCGAGGATGTCTCGAGCGAAACGCTGGTTTTGCAGAGCCGACCGCGACGCGGAAAAGCGCCCCGCGCGCAGGAATTTCGAGGATGCCTCGAATAATTCGTTTGTTATTCTAGGATTTCGCTGAATTTCGGAAAGATGTCTCGAGCGAAATGCACGACCCCACCGTAGCACGACCACACCCCAGCACGACCACACCCCAGCACGACCACACCCCAGCACGACCACGCCCCAGCACGACCCCACCCCAGCACGACCACACCCCAGCACGACCACACCCCAGCACGACGCCACCCCAGCACGACCCCACCCCAGCAAGACCACACCCCAACACGACCACACCCCAGCACGACCTCACCACAGCACGACCTCACCCCAGCACGACCACGCCCCAGCACGACCACGCCCCAGCACGACCACGCCCCAGCACGACCACGCCCCAGCACGACCACACCCCCAGCACGACCACACCCCCAGCACGACTACCCCCCAACACGACCACCCCCCAGCACGACTACTCCCCAGCACGACCACTCCCCAGCACGACCACACCCCAGCACGACCACACCCAAGCACGACCACACCCAGTCGCACCCCCGTGGAATGTTTCGTGGTGTGTCTGGTTGAGTGGTTGCCTGTTCACGGGGTGTCTCGTGGAATGTTTCACGGGGTGTCTCGTGGAATGTTTCGTGAGGTGTCTCGTGGAATGTTTCGTGAGGTGTCTCGTGGGATGTTTCGCGGGGTGTCTCGTGGGATGTTTCGTGGGGTGTCGCCCAGTTGGGTATCGCGAAAACGTGACCATGCTGCACATGTCTATATCCCTTTCCGGGTTCGTGGGTCCATCATGTTGACGGTCCCGGGGCCCAGCGACGGCCCCTAGAGGCCGAAAATTGCGAAAAACCTCCGTCGTGATTTTTTCAACACGTTGGACCTTTGGGTATTGAAAAATCACGACGTCGAATCTCTGGGTCTGCAGCCTGGGAGTGCTTTCCGGCGGCTGCGCCTCGCCGAGGGCGTTCCTCTCGGACATACGTGCTCGTCGGCCTCCGGCGGTCCTCCTGCCTCGGGGTGCTCTCCAGCGGCTGCGCCTCGCCGGGGGCTGTCCGGGGGAGGCCCGGAGCGTGCCGGACGACCGCCAGAGAGCCGAGCCCAGACCTCCTCGCGCTGTGAAAAAATCACGACGGGAGGTTTTCTGTTATTTTCGGCCTCCGGGGGCCCTCGCCGGGCCTCGGGGCCGTCAAAAAACACTCAGGACGAAGAACCGGACCCGGGGAAGGGGTCCAGACCTCTGGGGGTCGAAGTTGTGAAAAAATCACGACGTCGGGGGTCTGGGAGTTAGGATTCCGAGACCACCGGGCGTCAGAGCGAGGGGGGCGGCCTCCTCAGAAATCTTGGAAGGCCTCGCGCCTTCTGAGAGGCTTCCCGAGTCTTCTCGCTGCCGCTGCAGGATCCGGCCTGAACAGGGCACACCTGCTTTTCAAGAGGGGCTCGGTCGTTCCTCTGGTCTGCATGCGTTCCGCCGCCTTTTTGGCGGCGAGGCCCCCCGGTGTTCCTCCGGACTTCGTGGACTTACTTGGAAAACAGGGGCGTCGTTCCTTACTTATCGTTCTTCCTAGAGATCCGACGTCGTGATATTTTCAATGCGCGGTCCCCGGAAGCCTCGATCCATTCCCCAGGACCCGTTTTTCATCCTGCGCCGTTTTGTTGACGGTCCCGAGGCCCAGCGAGGGCACCTATAGGGGCCGAAATTTGCAAAAAACCTCCGTCGTGATCTTGTTCCATGCGTGGGATCTCCAGGTTCAGACCAGGCCGAATGCTGTAGCCCCCCCGTCGCGCCGTGGCAGCGCGCCCAGACATGATCATCGCGCTGTGTAGGAAGCAGGACGGCGGGGCGGGGTGGGCGGTACCCCCCCCCCACCTCCCGAGGCCGAGAACGGCCCGACGTCGGGCCCGTTCTCGGCCTCGGGGGGGGCCCCTCGCTGGGGCCTTCGGCACCGTCAGAAGAAGAGCTCAGACGATTGCAGGTCCCGGGAGAGTCATCACGCGCAGGGGGTGGGGGAGGTGGGAGGCTTCTTAGAAGCACCCACTGCTTCTAGCAGGGGGGGGGGGGGGGGGGGGAGGGGGGGGAGGGCTTCTTAGAGCACTCCCCTGCCTCTCAGAAGGGCGCGGGCCTGGTCTGCGGATGCAGGGCCGGCGCCTTCTGAGAAGCGGCCTCCCTCTAAGAGGCCCTCCCCCCTCCCTCCACCCCCTGGCGCGCGCCGCCGAGAAAGATCGGGGCCTCCGGGGCCCCGCGTGGAGCAGAGGTCAGGGCCTCGCACGTCTGGGAGGACAGAGGGTGCACCAATTGCGGGCCCGCCGGGGGGCCCCAGACAGGGGGCACGAGGGGGGCGCGTCGTTTCTCGCCCCCCCCCCCACCTGACCTTCCAGAGAGCTATGTTTTAGCACTGGAGGCCTACAAACCTAAGGAACGGAGCGAAGCGGCCTAAAACCAAGACGTAGAGTAGCTTTGGGATAGGTTTTTCCCGGAAAGGGCTTGAGCCCAGGGTTCTCTTTTAGATGGTTTCCCCCCGGGTTTGACGGGAAGAGGGCCGGCGAATTAAAATTTGGGGATGTCCCTAGCGAAACGCTTGTTTTTCAGAATTTGTTGAGGATGTCTCGAGCGAGACGCTGGTTTTGCAGAGTTGGGGATGTCTCGAGCGAAACGCTTGGTTTCAGAATTTGTTGAGGATGTCTCGAGCGACACGCTGGTTTTGCAGAGCCGACCGCGACACGGAAAAGCGCCCCTCGCGCAGGAATTCTGAGGATGTCTCGCGCGTGCCGCGTCCCGCGCGCGGGTATTTGGATGTCTGGGGATTTTGACAGGATGTCTCGAGCGAAACGCTTGTTTTTCATAATTTGTTGAGGATGTCTCGAGCGAAACGCTGGTTTTGCAAAATTGGAGGATGTCTCGAGCGGTGGCCTTGTGGGGGGCCAGAATTCAAAGGATGTCTCAGGCGAAATGCTTGTTTTCACGTCCCGCTCGCAGGAATTCCGAGGATGTCTCGCGCGTGCAGCGTCCCGCGCGTAGGAATTCAGATGATTTTGACAGGATGTCTCGAGCGAAACGCTTGTCCCCAGCACGTTCCGTAGCGCGTCCCCTTGGCACGTCCCGCGGTGCGTCCCCATGGCACGTCCCTTGGCACGTCGCTTGGCGCGTCCCTTGAGACGTTCTGCGGCGCGTCCTCCTGGCATGTTCCCCTGTCCATTAGCTCTGGGGCAGCTACTATGTGTTCAGGCAGCTCGAGCTTAAGATCCAGATCAGTTCGGTCAGGACTCGGATGCAAAGGAGGACTCGATCCACGAGGCTATAGAGCACAGTCGCGCCATGGCACATCGCAATTCAGCACGGCGCAGCACAGCACTGATTTCGGCACGGTACATCAAGGTCGATACACTCAGCATTGCAACTTGGCACGTTCCTTGGCACGTTCCGTGGGGCGTCCTTTGGCGAGTCCCCCTGGCACGTCGCGTGGCGCGTCCCCTGGCACATCCCGTGGCACATCCATTGGCACGTTCCGTAGCGCGTCCCCTTGGCACGTCCCGCGGTGCGACCCCATGGCACGTCCCCTGGCACGTCGCCTGGCGCATCCCTTGGGACGTTTCGCGGGGCGTCCTCCTGGCATGTTCTCCTGTCCATTAGCTCTGGGGCAGCTACTACGTGTTCAGGCAGCTCGAGCTTAAGATCCAGATCAGTTCGGTCAGGACTCCGATGCAAAGGAGGACTCGATCCACGAGGCTATAGAGCACAGTCGCGCCATGGCACATCGCAATTCAGCACGGCGCAGCACAGCACTGATTTCGGCAGGTACATCAAGATCGATACCTTTTAGTATTGCATTTGCCCGTCACCCAATCAGGTGTCTTTGAAAACGCTGCCATGTGTTACAGTTCTACATTCCTTTCCGGGTTCGTGGGTTCCAAAGTTAAGTCGGGTGCTAAGGTCAGGGCCCATGTCCCAGGCATCCGATGTCTCGAGTTCTTCAAGTCTCAGGAGCAGCGATAAGGGGGGAGGCATAAGGGGGGGGTGCATCGCCCCCCGACCGCCCATGGATCGCCGATAGGGTTCTGATGTCAGGGAGGGTAGCTCTTCTTGACGTTAACCATACACGCGCCCAGACATGCGACGTCCTGATTTTTTCAATACGGGGTCCCCGGAAGTCCCGACCCTTTCCCCGTGACCGGTTTTTCGTCCCGAGTCCTTTTTTGACGGCCCCGAGGCCCGGCGAGGGCCCCCCGAGGCCGAAAGCGGCCCCGAACTTTCCCCGTCTTGATTTTCCCGGAAAGGGCGCCGGCCCAGGGTTCTCTTTTAGTGGGTTTACCCCCGGTTTTGACTTGAAGAGGGCCGGCGAAATTATTCTGCGTAAATAACGAGGTAAAGTGCTGAAAACAAAAAAGTGCGTTTCGTGCGTGCCCGCTCGAGGAAAGTGCACCCCCCATCTCGGATCTTTGATAAAAAACAGGGTCCGCAGACCCCCGTTTTCCATCGTAAAAAAAGGTGCGGAGCGTTTTTCGCTGAATCCTCGACAAATAACAGGGTCTGGAGCCCCGACCGCGACGCGGAAAAGCGCCCCGCGCGCAGGAATTCCGAGGATGTCTCGCGCGTGCCGCGTCCCGCGCGCAGGAATTTCGAGGATGTCTCGACTAATTCGCTTGTTTTGTCCGGATTTCTTAGAATTCTGGCAGGATGTCTCGAGAGATGCGCTTGTTTTTCCATCATTTGTTGAGGATGCCTCGAGCGAAACGCTGGTTTTGCATAATTTGGGGATGTCTCGAGCGGGGACTTCGTGGGGGGCCAGAATTCAGAGGATGTCTCAGGCGAAATGCTTGTTTTCGGGTCCCGCTCGCAGGAATTCCAAGGATGTCTGGCGGGCCGCGTCCCGTGCGCAGAAATTTTGAGGATGTCTCAAGTAATTCGTTTGTTTTGTCAGGATTTCTTAGAATTTTGGCAGGATGTCTCGAGCGAAACGCTTGTTTGTTTCATAATTTGTTGAGGATGTCTCGAGCGAAACGCTGGTTTTGTCTCGCGCGCGTGCCGCGTCCCGCGCGCAGGAATTTTGAGGATGTCCCGTAGCGCGTCCCCTTGGCACGTCCTACGGTGCGACCCCATGGCACGTCCCTTGGCACGTCGCCTGGCGCGTCCCTTGGGACGTTTCGCGGCGCGTCCTCCTGGCATGTTCCCCTGTCAATTAGCTCTGGGGCAGCTACTATGTGTTCAGGCAGCTCGAGCTTCAGATCCAGATCAGTTCGGTCAGGACTCGCATGCAAAGGAAGACTCGATCCACGACGCTATAGAGCACAACCGCGGCATGGCACATCGCAATTCAGCACGGTGCAGCACAGCACAGACTTCTCCACGGTACATCAAGATCGATACATTCAGCATTGCACTTGCCCGTCGCCCAATCAGGTGTCTTTGAAAACGCTGCCATGCGTTACATTTCTATATTCCTTTCCGGGTTCGTGGGTCGATCACGTTTCAATACGGGGTCCCCGGAACTCCCGACCCTTTCCCCGTGACCGGTTTTTCGTCCCGAGTCCTTCTTTGACGGCCCCGAGGCCCGGCGAGGGCCCCCCGAGGCCGAAAGCGGCCCCGAACCCTCCCCGTCCTGATTTTTTGTTGCCAGCGACGCGGTCCTGTCTGGGGCTGTCTGGGGGGGCAGCTCTTCTTGCCGTTGGAGGGCAGCTGGGGATGTCTGGGGATGTTTGGGGGATGTCTGGGGATGTCTGGGGGATGTCTGGGGATGTCTGGGGATGTCTGGGGATGTGTGGAGGGGGATGTCTGGGGATGTCTGGGGGGGCCAGCTCTTCTTGCCGTTGGCCGTGCACGCGCACGTCCCAGCGACGGCAGGGCGCGTGGCCCGCGCCGCCGCCGCTCGGTGCCGTCCGCGCGCGGGGGCGCCGGGGCGGGCCCGAGGCCTCCCCCTCCTCCTCCTCATCCTCCTCCTCCTCCTCCTCCTCCTCCTCCTCCTCCTCCTTCTCCTCCTCCTCCTCCTCCTCCTCCTCTCCTCCTCCCCTCTTCCTCCCTCCTCCTCCTCCTCCTCCTCCTCCTCCTCCTCCTCATCCTCCTCCTCCTCCTCCTCCTCCTCCTTCTCCTCCTCCTCCTCCTCCTCCTCCTCCACCCGCTCCTCCTCTTCCTCCTCCTCCTTCTCCTCCTCCTCCTCCTCCTCCTCCTCTCCTCCTCCTCCTCCTCCTCCCTCTTCCTCCTCTCCTCCTCCTCCTCCTCCTCCTCCTCCCGAGCCCGTGGCGGCGGCCGCGCGCGCGCCCCGCCGCGGCGTGTGGCCGCCGCGACCGCGTTGCCCTGAGGTCGGGGGCGGCCAAGAGGGGGGTGATGACTGCAGTTAAGTCGGGCGTGTCCCCCATACAGGGGGATTTTCGACGAAAAGTTTAAAATATTCAATTTTTCCAAAATTGGCAAAAAAATGCAAGATTGGCAAAGAGGGGGGGTGATGACTGCAGTGAAGTCGGGCGTGTCCCCCATACAGGGGGATTTTCGACGAAAAGTTAAAAATATTCATCAAAGCAGTACTCCAGATTTCGTAATAAAGGGAGGGGGGTCTCATTTCGGGGGGGGTCTCTTCCAGGCTATCTTGGAGGGCATGGGGGGGTCTGGGGACGATGTTTTGGAGGGTTCTCCCACGGGGGGGGTCTGAAATGGCTTGTCTTGGAGGGTCCAGACCCCCTCCCTTTTATTACGAAGTCTGGAGTACAGTTAAGTCGGGCGTGTCCCCCATACAGGAGGATTTTCGACGAAAAGTTAAACATGTTCACCAAAACAGTACCCCAAACTTGGCAAACAAATATTCTAAAAAGATTCCCCAGACTATCTTTGGACTATTTGTTTGCCATTTTGGGGGTATGTTTTTTATGTTTCGTCGAAAATCCCCTGTAGGGGACAGGCCCGACTTAAGACTACAGTGGGGGCGCGCATCAAGAAACCATCTGCTGTTCGTCAGGGTATGCTGGGTTTCTTCGCTCCTCGCGCTGCGCGGTGACTTCCCACAGCCGTGGAAGGAGCTGCTGCGTTCAGGATGCTCCGGGTTTCCCCTGAGGTGCATCTCGCGCACGGGCTCTCAGGGTTGGGTTTCTTGCGGCCGCGCCCGCATTGTAGGGGGGGGGAACATCATGGCGGTTTCTTGCGGCCGCGCCCGCATTGTAGGGGGGGTGGACATCATGGCGGGGGCCATGATATCTCCCCAGATTTCATGGCGCCCCTTCTCAGTTCAATCAGGAGGGGAAAAAACACAGAGACACAATTAATCGTAGATCCCCCAGAAAATATGGGAAAATATGGGAAGTGGGGGGGGAGACAGAAACCCAGAAAGTATGGGAAACTATTGGGAATCTGTTTATTTGTGTGTATTTTGTGGTGTGTCCTGGGGCCCCTTCAGATACCTCCCCAGACTTTCATGGCGCCTCTTCTTAGTTTAGTGCGTTCCCTGGCCCCCCCCCCCCTGGTCCGCGCGCGTGCCTCGGCCCATGATTTGCACCCCCCCTCTCTTGGGCGCTCCCCGCTTGGACGCCCCCGATGAGGGCTTGGCGACTTTTCGCCAGTCGACTTGTGAGGATCGAGCCAGATAAAACCAGGCAGATACAGGTAATTAAGTCGAGGCAAATCCAGATAGATCGAGGTACATCCGGGTAGATCCAGGTACATCCAGCGACCTCCAGGGAGAGTTGGAGCAACTCCTGGCCGCTCCAGCACGAGTCGAAGGATGGCAGACATCGTTAAGCCTTTCTGGTGATGGTTGCTCTCCCCGGGCCCTGCGCGACGTCTCCTCCTCCTCCTCCTCCTCCTCCTCCTCCTCCTCCTCCTCCTCGCCCTCCCCCTTCCCCTCCTCCTCCTCCTGCCCCTCCTCCTCCTCCTCCTCCTCCTCCTCCTCCTCCTCCTCCTCCTCCTCCTCCTCCGGTGCATCGGCGACGTCGGCGTGGAGAGCATGGGGCACCCTCGGGCGATGAGAAAATCCCGACGGGAGGTGTTTCTGCACTTTCGGCCTCTGGAGGGGAGGCCCTTGCCGGCCCTCGGGGCCGTCAACAAAAAAGCGGCTCGGGGCGAAAAGCCGGGCCAGGGGAAGGGGTCGAGACCTCCGAGGGTCGACGCTGCGAAAAAAGTCCTTACGTCGGGGGGTCTGGGTCTGCGGGGCCTAAGAATATATATATATATATATATATATACACACACACAAGTGGCACGTGTGTGCCCAGGCTCATACAGAAAGCTGAAAAGGGCGTTTGAAGCAGGAAGACACCATGACTGCAGGATCGGATATGTAGAAGGGGAAGATGGGGCGGCGCCGCCAGGGCGTGCCTAAGAGAAGGGGAAGAGGCAGGAGGTGAACGCAGAAGAATCTAAGATCGAGGTCGCACTCGAGCGCAAGTGGGTTGCCACACCTTGCGATGTGTGTACCAGGGCCCCCCAGGAAACCTCAGGAGGCCCGACTTGGATACCTGAAGAGGCTCCAGGAGGCCCCGGAAGTGTGAGTGTTGTGTGTGTGATGTGTGCTCTGTGTTGTGCGTGTTTTCTGTGCGTTGTAGGTGTTGTGTGTGTTATGGTTGTGTAGCGTGTGATGTGTTGGGTGTGATTTGTGTCTCTGTGTGTGCATGTAGTTCTGAAGCCCCAGGAGGCCCCAGGCGGCCTCAGGAGGCCCCAGAAGGTCCCAGGAGGCTACAGGAGGCCCCAAGAGTCAAGAGGCTCCAGGAGGCCGCAGGAGGCCCCAGGAGGTTCCAGGAGACCCCCAGGAGGCTCCGAGGCCAGGTCTGGGGCACCAGACGGTACAGAAAGCCCCAGGAGGCCCCAGGAGGTTCCAGGAGGCCCCCAAGAGGCTCCGAGGCGGGGTCTGGGGTACCAGAAGGTACGTCGGGGCTCGATTTTGGAGGATTTCTCAGGCGAAATCGCCATTCTCTGAGAATCGGGGTCAAAATCATTGAAATTACCATATGTGTTTCGAAGGTTTTATGTTAGAATGTTGTACTTCCCATGTGTTTTGGGACCCTGACGTCACGATCTGCGCGAGGTGTGCCACCGATTTTCAGAATTTCGAGGATGTCCCTAGCGAAACGGCCAGAAAAATCGCGGACGCCGCCTTCAATTAATAGGCTCTAAGCTCTACTCCCTCGGAGAGGTGCGTATGATAATATATGTATATATATACACACCGCAACCACGTCGATGCCTCCTCCAGTAGATGGACCATATGTTCGAACCCTTACACATTCGAGGGAGAGTCTAAATCACCCCCACGCCCCTGACATCAATGTTGATCTCAGAAAAAGCGGTGCTTTGGGGTTCGGATATTTCTGTCCACTCACGCCCCCCCCCGTCGTCACGCGATCAATATTAATTTCGGGTGGTCTGGGGGGCATCTTGGGACACAGGGTTCGAATCCAATACATGTTTGGGCCCCGTGGCATCGGGCTGGGCTCCACATCGAGCCGCACCTCGGCGATGCATCGGCGATGCGGCGCGATCCTCCGACCCCAGGTGCCTTGGCACCCACGAAAGAGGAGGCCTCGAGGCACGCCCCGCTCCGCGCGCGACAAAGCAACCCGAGAAGACCTGGCATCCGCCGATCCGATTTGTTCAATCCGCGGCCCCAGGGAGGTCCCCATGCTCCCTCGCGTCGTGAAAAGGAAAAGCGCGACGAGAAGGGGTGTTTTTCGCTATTCCTCGGCCTCCGGGGGTCTTTGCCGGGCCTCGGGGCCGTTACAAGACGGATCGGGATGAAACCGACTCGGGGTGAAAAACCAGCCCTGATTGGCGTGTTTTCCACCACCACCACCATACGTTGGAGGGGCAGGGGCTGCTCCTCCTCCTTCTCCTCCTCCTCCTCCTCCTCCTCCTCCTCCTCCTCCTCCTCCTCCTCCTCCTCCTCTTCCGCATCCTCCTCCTCCTCCTCCTCCTCCTCCTCCTCCTCCTCCTCCTCCTTCCCCTCCTCCTCCTCCTCCTCCTCCTCCTCCTCCTCCTCCTCCTCCTCCTCCTCCTCCTCCCCCTTCTCCTCCTTCCTCCTCCAACTCATGGCGGTGGTGGTGTTTAAGCAGGCGCCTCGAGCCCGGGGGGAAAGAGGTCCGGGCCTCTGGGGGTCGACGCCGGGGGGCACAGCTCACGGCGGCGGGGGTGTGGGTTCGGGGCGCGGGCACGCGGCGGGCCGGGCTACCACGACCAAGATGTGGCGGCGGTGTGGCTGTGTTCCCAGAGGTCCAGCGCAGTTCTTGGAGAAAGCAAGACGGAGGTGTTCTGCCATGTTCGGCCTCCAGGGGCCCTCGCCGGGCCTCGGGAGCGTCAAAGAACGACTCGGGACAAAGAGCCGGTCCTGGGGAGTGGGTCGAGGCTTCCAGGGACCCCGTGCTGAAAACATCGCGACATCAGATCTCAGATCTCTGGTTTTAATATGTGTTCCGCTGGCGTCTTGTTGTTGCATTTCGGCCCTCGACGGCCATTCGGCGGCCACGGGGCCATCAGAAACGAGTCTGGGACGAAAAGTGACCCCCAGGAGAGCGGTCGGGACCTGCGGGGCCGGCGGAGCGGATTGGAAACGTCTTGCTGGCGGAGGTCTCGGTGGACCAGGATGTCACGGGATTTTGGCAACGCCGATCTTTCAAGCAGTGGCGGAGCGTCCCGGCTCGCTTATAGCCCTACCAAACAATGTTCTAATAACCTTTTGTGGTTTCCACGAAATGTTCTTAGAACATTTCTGGCAGAGTCTGTCTTGTTCTATTACATTGGGTTTGTGTTCTAACAAAATGGTTTTTGTTCTTAGACCATTTTTGGGTTCTACGAACATTTAGTGGTAGGACTATAGGAATGCCGGGACGGTCGGTCCCTGCTCAAGTCAACGCCGATCTGGGTCACGATCCACGCCGGCCGTTGCCGATTCGCGGGGGTGATCAAGGAGCCGACGACGCCGACCAGGAGGGACGGTGGCCAAGGTCGGCGCCGACGTTTCTGCGCTCAGTCTTGGTCATGGTCCTCGTTTGCGTATTCTCCATTTTCGGGGGAACGTAACCCTCTTGTAAGCCGGAACTCGGGTTTGCCGACGTTTTTTGACGAGCGCGTCCTGGATTTTGACGGTCCCGTTTTCGTGGGATGTTTGCAGCGGGAGCTCGCGTCAAATTTCAGATTGGACCTCGTCATTTCCCGGAAAGGGCTTGGGCCCAGGGTTCTCTTTTAGCTGTTTACCTCCGGTTCTGACGGGTCAAGCGCCGGCGAAATTATTTGCGATAAATAACGAGGTAAAGTGCTGATTTTTTTGGAAAAAGTGCGTTTTGTGCGTGCCCGCTCGAGGAAAGTTCGCCCCCCATCTCGGATCCTCGATAAATAACGGGGTCCGCAGACCCCCGCTTTCCCTCGTAAAAAAGAGGGTGCGGAGCGTTTTTCGCAGAATCCTCGAAAAATAACGGGGTCTGGAGCCCCGACCGCGACTCGGAAAAGCGCCCCGCGCGCAGGAATTCCGAGGATGTCTCGCGCGTGCCGCGTCCCGCGCGCAGGAATTTCGAGGATGTCTCGACTAATTCGCTTGTTTTGTCAGGATTTCTTAGAACTTTGGCAGGATGTCTCGAGCGAAACGCTTATTTTACATAGTTTGTGGAGGATGTCTCGAGCGAAACGCTGGTTTCCGCAAAATTTGGAGATGTCTCGAGCGGGGGGCCAGAATTCAGAGGATGTCTCAGGCGAAATGCTTGTTTTCGTGTCCCGCTCGCGGGAATTCCAAGGATGTCTCGCGCGGGCCGCGTCTCGCGCGCAGGAATTTCGAGGATGTCTCGACTAATTCGTTTGTTTTGTCAGGATTTCTTAGAATTTTGACCGGATGTCTCGAGCGAAACGCTTGTTTTTCATAATTTGCGCGCAGGAATTCCGAGGATGTCTCGCGCGTGCCGCGTCCCGCGCGCAGGAATTTCGAGGATGTCTCGACTAATTCGCTTGTTTTGTCAGGATTTCTTAGAACTTTGGCAGGATGTCTCGAGCGAAACGCTTATTTTACATAGTTTGTGGAGGATGTCTCGAGCGAAACGCTGGTTTCCGCAAAATTTGGAGATGTCTCGAGCGGGGGGCCAGAATTCAGAGGATGTCTCAGGCGAAATGCTTGTTTTCGTGTCCCGCTCGCGGGAATTCCAAGGATGTCTCGCGCGGGCCGCGTCCCGCGCGCAGGAATTTCGAGGATGTCTCGACTAATTCGTTTGTTTTGTCAGGATTTCTTAGAATTTTGACCGGATGTCTCGAGCGAAACGCTTGTTTTTCATAATTTGTTGAGGATGTCTCGAGCGAAACGCTGGTTTCTGCAAACTTGGGGATGTCTCGAGCGGGGGCCTCGTGGGGGGCCAGAATTCAGAGGATGTCTCAGGCGAAATGCTTGTTTTCACGTCCCGCTCGCAGGAATTCGGAAGATGTCTCGCGCGTGCCACGTCCCGCGCGCAGGAATTTTGAGGATGTCCCGTAGCGCGTCCCCTTGGCACGGCCTACGGTGCGACCCCATGGCACGTCCCTTGGCACGTCGCCTGGCGCGTCCCTGGGGACGTTTCGCGGCGCGTCCTCCTGGCATGTTTTTCATAATTTGTTGAGGATGTCTCGAGCGAAACGCTGGTTTTGCAAAATTGGGGGATGTCTCGAGCGGGGGCCTCGTGGGGGGCCAGAATTCAGAGGATGTCTCAGGCGCAATGCTTGTTTTCGTGTCCCGCTCACAGGAATTCCGAGGATGTCTCGCGCGTGCCGCGTCCCGCGCGTAGGAATTCGGATGATTTTGATAGGATGTCTCGAGCGAAACGCTTGTCCCCAGCACGTTCAGTAGCGCGTCCCCTTGGCACGTCCCGCGGTGCGACCTCATGGCACGTCCCCTGGCACGTCGCCTGGCGCATCCCTTGGGACGTTTCGCGGCGCGTCCTCCTGGCATGTTCCCCTTGTCCATCAGCTCTGGGGCAGCTACTATGTGTTCAGGCAGCTTCCAGATCAGTTCGGTCAGGACTCGGATGCAAAGGAGGACTCGATCCACGACGCTATAGAGCACAACCGCGGCATGGCACATCGTAGTTCAGCACGGCGCAGCACAGCACAGCCCTCGGCAGGGTACATCAAGATCGATACACTCAGCATTACAACTTGGCACGTTCTTTGGCACGTTCCGTGGGGCGTCCCTTGGCGAGTCCCCCTGGCACGTCGCGTGGCGCGTCCCCTGGCACATTCCGTGGCACATCCATTGGCACGTTCCGTAGCGCGTCCCTTTGGCACGTCCTACGGTGCGACCCCATGGCGCGTCCCCTGGCACGTCGCCTGGCGCATCCCTTGGGACGTTTCGCGGCGCGTCCTCCTGGCATGTTCCCCTGTCCATTAGCTCTGGGGCAGCTACTATGTGTTCAGGCAGCTCGAGCTTAAGATCCAGATCAGTTCGGTCAGGACTCGGATGCAAAGGAGGACTCGATCCACGACGCTATAGAGCACAGTCGCGCCATGGCACATCGCAATTCAGCACGGCGCAGCACAGCACAGCCCTCGGCAGGGTACATCAAGATCGATACACTCAGCATTGCATTTGCCCGTCACCCAATCAGGTGTCTTTGAAAACGCTGCCATATGTTACAGTTCTATATTCCTTTCCGGGTTCGTGGGTCGATCATGAAGTTTTATTATGGCCCCGTCAGGCCAACCCGAGTCCCCCGTACCCGAGTCTTACGTCTCCCCGACATCTACCTCGTGCCGTGACCTTCGAGTTCTCGGGCCGTGCTGCCATCCCAGGTCTCCGACGACCCGGTAGTTCCAACTGGCGTCTTTCCTTCGACCTCGCCCCTCAGGGGCTGGATGCTGGGCCCTGGTCAGGAGCGAAAAAAGGACGTACACGTACATGAATCTACGCTGGTTTTGAGAGTACGCCTTGCGCAAATGTTCGTTTCACGCGGCCAGTCTCGCGGATCGAGGGGCCGTGTTCATGTACATAGCTGGGCGCGTACGTCCTTTTTGGGCTCCCTACCTGGGCAATCAAAAGCAGACCCTCGACGTTCAACAGCCCCCCCGCCCCTGAGAAGCGGTCGGGACCCCCGACGTCGTGAGATTTTTCCACGACGCCGACCCTCGGAGGTTTGGACCCCTTCCCCGGGATCGGTTTTCATTCCCGGAAAGGGCGCGGGCCCAGGGTTCTCTTTTAGTAGGTTAACCCCCCGGCCCCCCTGCGACTTGGGCCGGCGAAATTATTCTGCGATAAATTACATGCGGGAGGTGGGCCGGCAAATTAAAATTTGAGGATGTCCCTAGCGAAACGCTTGTTTTTCAGAATTTGTTGAGGATGTCTCGAGCGAAACGCTGGTTTTGCAGAGTTGGGGATGTCTCGAGCGAAACGCTTGTTTTCAGAATTTGTTGAGGACGTCTCGAGCGAAACGCTGGTTTTGCAGAGCCGACCGCGACGCGGAAAAGCACCCCGCGCGCAGGAATTCCGATGATGTTTCGCGCGTGCCGCGTCCCGCGCGCAGGAATTTCGAGGATGTCTCGACTAATTCGTTTGTTTTGCTAGGATTTCCTGGAATTTTGGCAGGATGTCTCGAGCGAAATGCTTGTCTTTCATAATTTGTTGAAGACGTTTCGAGCGAACCGCTGGTTTTGCAAAATTGGGGGATGTCTCGAGCGGGGGCCTCGTGGGGGGCGTCGGGGGGGGTTCCAGAATTCATAGGATGTCTCAGGCGAAATGCTTGTTTACACGTCCCGCTCGCAAGAATTTCGAGGATGTCTAGCGCGTCCGCGCCCCGCGCGCAAGAATTCTGAGGATGTTGGCAGGATGTCTCGAGCGAAACGCTTGTCCCCAGCACGTTCCGTAGCGCGTCCCCTTGGCACGTCCCGCGGTGCGTGCCCGTGGCACGTCCCCTGGCACGTCGCTTGGCGGGTCCTTTGGGACGTTCCGCGGCGCGTCCTCCTGGCATGTCCCCTTGTCAATTAGCTCTGGGGCAGCTACTATGTGTTCAGGCAGCTCGAGCTTACGATTCAGATCAGGACTCGGATGCAGAGGAGGACTCGATCCACGAGGCTATAGAGCACAATCGCGGCATGGCACATCGCAAGTCAGCACGGCGCAGCACAGCACAGACTTCGGCACAGTACATCAAGATCGATAGACTCAGCATTGCAACTTGGCACGTTCCTTGGCACGTTCCGTGGGGTCCTCCCTTGGCGAGTCCCCTTGGCACGTCGCGTGGCGCGTCCCCTGGCACGTCCCGCGGCACGTCCATTGGCACGTTCCGTAGCGCGTCTTCTTGGCACGTCCCGCGGTGCGTGCCCGTGGCACGTCCCCTGGCACGTCGCTTGGCGTGTCCTTTGGGACGTTCCGCGGCGCGTCCTCCTGGCATGTCCCCCTGTCGATTAGTTCTGGGGCAGCTACTATGTGTTCAGGCAGCTCGAGCTTAAGATCCAGATCAGTTCGGTCAGGACTCGGATGCAAAGAGGACTCGATCCACAACGCTATCTAGAGCACAATCGCGGCATGGCACATCGCAGTTCAGCACGGCGCAGCACAGCACAGATTTCGGCATGGTACATCAAGATCGATACACTCAGCATTGCAACTTGGCACGTTCCGTGGGGCGTCCCTTGGCGAGTCCCCCTGGCACGTCGCGTGGCGCGCCCCCTGGCACGTCCCGCGGCACGTCCATTGGCACGTTCCGTAGCGCGTCTCCTTGGCACGTCCCGCGGTGCGTGCCCATGGCACGTCCCCTGGCACGTCGCTTGGCGTGTCCTTTGGGATGTTCCGCGGCGCGTCCTCCTGGCATGTCCCCCTGTCGATTAGTTCTGGGGCAGCTACTATGTGTTCAGGCAGCTCGAGCTTAAGATCCAGATCAGTTCGGTCAGGACTCGGATGCAAAGAGGACTCGATCCACAACGCTATCTAGAGCACAATCGCGGCATGGCACATCGCAGTTCAGCACGGCGCAGCACAGCACAGATTTCGGCATGGTACATCAAGATCGATACACTCAGCATTGCAACTTGGCACGTTTCCTGGGGCGTCCCTTGGCGAGTCCCCCTGGCACGTCGCGTGGCGCGCCCCCTGGCACGTCCCGCGGCACGTCCATTGGCACGTTCCGTAGCGCGTCCGCTTGGCACGTCACGCGGTGCGTGCCCATGGCACGTCCCCTGGCACGTCGCTTGGCGCGTCCCTTGGGACGTTCCGCGGCGCGTCCTCCTGGCATGTCCCCTCTGTCGATTGGTTCTGGGGCAGCTACCATCTGCTCAGTCAGCTCGAGCTTAAGATCCAGATCAATGCGGTCAGGACTCGGATGTTAAGGAAGACTCGATCCACGACGCTATGTAGAGCACAATCGCGGTATGGAACATCGCAGTTCAGCACGGTGCAGCACAGCACAGCCCCTGGCACAGTACATTAAGATCGATACATTCTGCATTGCATTTGCCCGTCGCCCAATCAAGTGTCTTTGAACAGTTGCCATGACATTTCTATATTCCTTTCCGGGTTCGTGGGTCGATCATGTCCCGATTATCGCTCCCGAGGCCCGGCAAGGGCCCCTGGAGGCCGATAGTAGAGAAAAACCTCCCGTCGCGATTTTTTGTCACAACGCGAGGGGGTGCGGGCGACCACCCACCCGAACACATTCGGACGAGGATCGGTCGAGAATCCCTGAGATCCCGATCCGTTGTGTAACGGCCCCGAGGCCCGGCAAAGGCCCCTGGAGGCCCAGAAATAGCCCAAAAACCCTCTCGTCGTGTTTTTCCCGGAAAGGGCTTAGGCGCCGGGTTCTTTTTTAGATGGTTTACCCCCGGGTTTGGTTTGAGGTGGGCCGGCGAATTTCTTTTGCGATAAATATCGAGGTCGAGGTGGGCCGGCGAATTACGAATTGAGGAGGTCTCGAGCGAAACGCTGTTTGTTTTCGGAATTCGTTGAGGATGTCTCGAGCGAAACGCTTGTTTTGTGTTATAGATTGTCCTCTCCTTGGGATCAGAATTCAGAGGATCTCTCAAGTGAAATGCTTGTTTTCACGTGCCCAGGTCTTGAGGATGTCTCGAGCGAGACGCTTGGTTTCACGCCTCCAGGTTGCCCAGGCAGAGGTCTAGCGCCAGGATTTGTTGAGGATGCCTCGAGCGAGACGCTTGGTTTCACGCGTCCTCGTCGCCCAGGCGGATGTCTAGCATGAGGATGTGTTGAGGAAGTCTCGATCGAGATGCTTGTTTGCACGTGTCCAGGTTGCCCAGGCGGATGCCTAGCATGAGGATGTGTTGAGAATGTCTCGAGAGATACGCTTGTTTTCACGTGTCCAGGTCGCCCAGGCGGATGTCTAACATGAAGATGTGTTGAGGATGTCTCGAGCGAGACGTTTGCTTTCACGTGTACAGGTCGCCCAGGCGGATGTCTAGAATGAGGAGGTGTTGAAACCGTCTCGAGCGAAACGCTTGTTTTCACGTGCCCAGGTCGCCCAGGCGGACGTCTCACATGAAGATGTGTTGAGGATGTCTCGAGCGAACCACTTGTTTTCACGTGTCCAGTTCGTCCAGGCGGATGTCTAGCATGAGAATGTGTTGAGGATGTGTTGAACGAAACGCTTGTTTTCACGTGTCCAGGTCGCTTAGGCGGATGTCTAGCATGATGATTTTGACAGGATGTCTCGAGCGAAACGCTTGCCCCCAGCACGTTACGTAACGCGTCCCCTTGGCACGTCCCGCGGTGCGTCCCCATGGCACGTCCCCTGGCACGTCGCCTGGCGCGTCCCTTGGAACGTTCCGCGGCGCGTCCTCCTAGCATGTCCCCTTGTCCATTAACTGTGGGGCAGCTACTATGTGCTCAGGCAGCTCGAGCTTAAGATCCAGATCAGTTCGGTCAGGACTGGGATGCACAGGAGGACTCGATCCACAACGCTGTAGAACACAATCGCGGCATGGGACATCGCAATTCAGCACGGCGCAGCACAGTACACCCCTCGGCACGGTACATCAAGATCGAATACATTCAGCATTGTAATTTGGCACGTTCCGTGGCGCATCCCGTGGCGAGTCCCCCTGGCACGTCGCGCGGCGCGTCCCCTGGCACGTCGCGCGGCGCGTCCCCTGGCACGTCCCGTGGCACGTCCATTGGCACGTTGCGTAACGCGTCCCCTTGGCACGTCCCGCGGTGCGTCCCCATGGCATGTCCCCTGGCACGTCGCCTGGCGCGTCCCTTGGAACGTTCCGCGGCGCGTCCTCCTAGCATGTCCCCTTGTCCATTAGCTGTGGGGCAGCTACTGTGTGCTCAGGCAGCTCGAGCTTAAGATCCAGATCAGTTCTGTCAGGACTCGGATGCAAAGGAGGACCCGATCCACAACACTACAGAGCACAATCGCAGCATGGCACATCGCAATTCAGCACGGCGCAGCACAGCGCAGCCATCGGCACGGTACATCAAGATCGATACATTCAGCATTGCAGTTGCCCTTCGTCCAATCAGGTGTCAGGTGTCTTTGAAGCGTTGCCATGCCTTAGATTTCTAGATTCCTTTCCGGGTTCGTGGGTCGATCATGTTTTCGCGGCGCGAGGTGGTCTGGGAACCTCCCTGGGGCCGCGGATGGAACAAACCGGATCGGCGGGTGCCAGGTCTTCTCGGTCGGCTTCGAGGCCTCCGCATCAGTGGTCGACTACACGTACACGTTGTTCGTTTCCAATTCTTCGAAAAATACTTGATTTTCTTCGGGGGCCAAGATCCTCTCATTTCTAATTGTTCCATCCTGGGCCTCTTCCTGGCCACTAGGGGGCCAGGAATAATTAGAAACGAGCAAATGAGCACGATTAAAAATGAACGACGTGTAAGAGTGACCCTTCGCCAGAGTGACCTTTGGTGCGGGCCCATTGGGGCCCCCCGATCGCCGCACGTGATGCGGTAGTAGCGTCTTGCGCGCCCAGCCTTCGCCCCCCCGCGGCCCCCGTTAAGCCGCGCACCAAAGGCCATTCTTGCCCATGGCCGAAGTGGGTGCCGAAGCACATGGGGTCGGAGGATCGCGCCGCATCGCCGGTGCGTCGCCGAGGTGCGGCTCGATGTGGCTCCCGAGGCTCTCCACGCCGACGTCGCCGATGCACCGCCGGCGCCGCCGATGCCTCGGCGATGCCTCGGCGGTGCGGCGCCATCCCCCGATGCACTCCGCGAGGCTCCCGGCGGTGCTGCAGCGTTCGAGCTCTGGCGGGGCTCGTCCTCTCGGGCTGCCGCGCGGCCTTGGCCGGTGGGCAGGAGAGAGGCCCGCGGTTCGTTCGGCCCGCCTGGCCCGCGGCGCGCGCGGGCTGCGCCGCGCCGCACACCGACGTTCCAGGGCTTCGAGGAAACGTGTTCGCGAGCGTGCGTGGCACGGGTCGGGGGCGTCCAAGCGGGGAGGTGATGACTTTCGGCACGAACGACATGGGCACGGAAAGAAGGGGCACCATGCCCAACAGCGGTTCCTGTTTATTTTGAACAGGACTCGCTGTCCGCGCCGCCGCGGCCTGTATCCATTGAGACAGAAGGCCGCCTGCCCAACAGCGGCCGCTGTTGGTTTGGGACAGCAGTTGTTGTTGGGCATTGTACCCACTTTTTCCGTACCCATTTCGGGCGTCGAAAGAATTGTGGGGGGGGCCGATGTCATGGCCGGGGCCATGATATCTCCGCAGATCTCATGGCCTTTTCCCCTTCTGTGAATACGTCTCTTGGTCCCCGCCTCGTCCTCGTACATCCCTCGGACCATGATTTGTGCCCCCCCCTCTCGGACCCCCCTCTTGGCCGCCCCCGAGTGGGAAAGGTTTCGTATACTAGTGTCGAAGGTCTCGCCGCTTGGCTCGGACTTTAGTAACGCTTGGGCTGCGAGATCGCAAATGCAATGTTGGCGTTCGGTGGCATGTCCCTCGACGGAGCCTCGACACATTCCGACGACTGTTTGAAACCCGCAAGTCGGGGGCTTCGGAGCACGTCCGGGGTCCCTCTGAGGGCGGCCGCGGGGTGTGCAAGCAACCCGTGCGCGCGGCCCAGTTGGATATCAGTGCGTGTTTGGGTGCACTTCTGCGTGTATGGAGTAGCGTTCGAATTGTATCAGGACGAGGAGGAGGAGAAGGATAAGCACAGCAAGGAAGACAACGGGAACGAGGAGGAGGAGGAGGAGGAGGAGGAGGAGGAGGACAGGAAGCAGTAGTGAAAGGAAGCGGATGCGAGGAGGAAGTGGCGGAGCGCACGTAGGGTCCATGGTCCCGCTTGCTTTGGCTGTTGCGATGCCCCAGTCGCCGCCCACGGGACTCCTGGCCCCGCCTCCAGTGAGCGATGCTCCCCTAAGCCCACCCGGGCCTTGCCCCACCTTTTCTCTGCCCCCTCCCCTCCTCCTCCTCCTCCTCCTCCTCCTCCTCCCTCCTCCTCCTCCTCCTCCTCCTCCTCCTCCTCCTCCTCCTCCTCCTCCTCCTCCCCCTCCCCCGCCGACATGATCTCTTCGATCCGCGCCCCCAGAGGTCCCGGCCGCTTCCCTGGGGCTCGGTTTTCGTCCTGGATCCGTTCCGGACGGCTGGGGAACACCGCTGGCTGAAGACATCATTTCGTCGGAGATCGGTCTCCCCGGTCCCCTCGGGGGCAACGAAAGGGAGGGAGAGGCTCAGGGGGAATGCATCGACCACCGGCCGCGCATGTATCGCCGATAGGGGTCTGATGGCCACACCCTGCCCAGGAACGTGTGGATTGGCTATCGGGGGCCTGTTGCCGATCTGTCGGCGATGCATCGCCGATTCCAGGTTGACGTTCCCCCCTGAGCCAGTCCACTCCAAGGTATCCTCGTCGTGTGGTTTTCGTGTTCGGGACGACCCTGGGCACCTCCGGAGCGCCCTCGGCGAGGCGCAGCTGCTGGAGAGGAC
Source organism: Prorocentrum cordatum (assembly GCA_963575745.1). Lineage (NCBI taxonomy): Eukaryota > Dinophyceae > Prorocentrales > Prorocentraceae > Prorocentrum > Prorocentrum cordatum. The sequence goes on along the minus strand of CAUYUJ010001422.1, from coordinate 62,335 downwards.
CCCGAGGCCAGAGACTGCCAGGAACCGACGAAAACGCCCGAGAACTTCAAGCCAAACCACGAACCCCCGATCCCTAGGCCCTAGGGGGCCACATGCGAACCCCACCCCTACCCCCCACGATTTCTGAGGGGGAGGGTGGGGTTCACTTCGCTCGGGAGCTCCCGAACGAAGTGAACCCCCCCCCCCCCCTCAGAAATCGTGGGGGGTAGGGGTGGGGTTCGCAGGTGGTCTCCCAATCCCCCAATCCCCCCCCATCTCCCCCCTATCGTTGCCCCTCGTTCCCGGCCATGCGGCGGCGGCGCCGCCACCGCGCTCTCGGCGCGGCGGCCGTGGCCCTGCTGGCGGCCCTGCGCGCCGGGGCGCCCGGAGGGGCTCAACGAGCACACCACGTCGTCTGGTCGGCCCAGGACGCCAGCCACTCAGCGTGTCGCGCCGCCGGTTCTTTGGCCCACCACGCTTCGGTGCGACGCGCGGCCCACCTCCCGGCCACCCGGCGCCAAGGTCCCGAGCCTTCTCCCTGCCCCCCGCCCCGCGGAGCGGAGCGACGCGCTACCCGCTCGCAGGACACAGCGTATCGCTGGAGCCACCGCCGCGGCACGCGAGGCAAAAGTTCCTGGCCGTAGGCGCTCCAGCGTCCGGCATGTTGGGCCGCTGGGGCGTCTCACCGCCGGGTTCCGTGGCCGACGGAGTGACGCGGGGTTCACCTCCTCGGGGAACAGACAATGACGTGAGCATAAAAGCTCAGAGCTCAGAGGTCCGCGCGGATTCCTCGGATCGGCGCAGGGGCCCCCTGGCGGCGCCTCTGGCGCCGACCCGCTTCGCGCGCCAGGGAGGGGGGGTCCAGCGCCGATCGTAGGTGGCCGTAGGTGGCCGATGTCAGAGATTCTCGATCTATCCTTACCCGAATCTGTTCGGGCGGGTGGGAATGGGGGGTGATCCAAATGGGGGGTGAAGAAGAGGACCCTAAATGGTCAGGAGGGGAAAACAACACAGACACAATTCATCGTCGAATCCATCGAAAATATGGGAAAACATGGGAAGTGGGGGGGAAGACGACAGCCCAGAAAATATAGGAAAAGATTGGGAATCCTTGGATGTGTGTATATTTATATATGTGTGTGTATGTGTGTCCCAGGGCCCCTTTAAAGGGGCAGGGTCCCTTTTGGAGCCAGCGGGGACCCAAACTGTCCACATCGCTGGGTCGTAGGCGGGGTGGTGTCGTTTGGGGGACTTCTGGCCCACGCCGAGCGAGGCCGAGCACGCTGGAGTGAAGTCGGGCATGTCCCTCTCTAGGAGATCTGTTCAAAACTAATCACTCATAGTCTGGGCGCGATACCTCGTGCTCTTTTGAGTATGTTTGATTGTGTTTGGACTACTTCTGATTATCTTCCAGAATCCGCCTGTAGGAGGACATGCCCGACCGAACGCTGGAGCGCTCTGAGAAGGCCACGGCGCCCGACACATCCTCCAGGGCTGCTGGATCTCAGAGATTCTCGGCCGATCCTCATCCGAATTTGTTCGGGTGGGTGGTAACCCGCACCCACTTGCGTTGTGACACAAAATCGCGGCAGGAGGTTTGTCTCTATCATCTCCGGGTGCCTTTACCAGGCCTCGGGACCGTCAGAAACGACGCAGGATGAAGAGCCAGTGCCCAGGAGGGGGTCCAGACCTCTGGGGGTCGACGTTTTGAACAAATCTCAGGAGCGAAAAAAACACACAGACACAATTAATCGTCGATTCCCAGGAAAATATGGGAAAATATGGGAAGTGGGGGAAAGACAAAAACCCAGAAAATATCGTAAACTATGGGGAATAATTTTATTTGTGCGTATTTGTTTGTGTGTCCCAGGGCCCCTTCAAAATCATGGCGTTCGGGGTCTGGAATTGAGGGTGATCCACACGAAGGGTGAAGTAAAGGGGCCCAAAAGGCCCCCTTAGGGGGCCCTTTTCTTCACCCTCCCACGTAGGTCACCCCTTACTGCCACCCGCCCGATTCGTCCTCGTCCTGGCTTTAAGGATGAGCCACTAAGGATGGGCAACTTCCCAAGGTTGCCCGTGCATCATTCCCCTGCGGCCCACCCTTGGCCGATCTCGATGGCCGCGCCCCGCTCGCAAAGCGTCGACATGGCCTTCAAAGGCCCGTGCGTTCTCATCGCGAGTGCTTATGATAGGCAAGGATCCCAGACCCCCGACGTAGGCCACTCAGGTGGGTATCTAACATGGTGGTCCCTAGCTGGAACCACGTGTGCTCACGTGTCCAGGCCGCACAGAAAGGTGGTATCTAACATAGTGGTCCTGAGCTGGAACCAAGTGCTTTTACGTGTCCAGGCCACACATGGGGCGTATCTGACATGGTGGCCCCGCGCTGGAACCACGTGTTTTCACGTGTCCACGCCACCCAGGTGGGTATCTAACATGGTGGTCCCGCGCTGGGGCCACGTGTTTTCACGTGTCCAGGCCACCCAGGCGGGTATCTAATATGGTGGTCCCGAGCAAGGACCACGTATTTTCACGTTCCGTAGCGTGTCCCCTTGGCATGTCCCGCGGTGCGTCATGGCACGTCCCCTGGCACGTCGCCTGGCGCGTCCCTTGTGACGTTCCGCGGCGCGTCCTGCTGGCAGGTCCCCCTGTCAATTAGCTCTGGGGCAGCTACTATGTGCTCAAGCAGCTCGAGCATAAGATCCAGATCAGTTCGGTCAGGACTCGGATGCAAATGAGGACTCGGTCCACAACGCTATAGAGCACAATCGCGGCATGGCACATCGCAATTCAGCACGGCGCAGCACAGCACAGCCCTCGGCACGGTACATCAAGATCGATACACTTAGCATTGCAACTTGGCACGTTCCGTGGCGCGTCCCGCGGCGAGTCCCCCTGGCACTTCGCGCGGTGAGTCCCCTGGCACGTCCTGCGGCACGTCCATTGGCACGTTCCGTAGCGCGTCCCCTTGGCACGTTCCGCGGTGCGTCCCCATGGCACGTCCCCTGGCACGTCGTCAGGCGCGTCCCTTGGGACGTTCCACGTCGCGTCCTCCTGGCATGTTCCCCTGTCAACTAGCTCTGGGGCAGTTACTATGTGCCCAGGCACGAGGATGCAAAGGAGGACTCGATCCACAGCGCTATAGAGCACAATCGTGGCATGGCACATCGCAATTCAGTACGGCGCAGCACAGCACAGCACTCGGCACGGTACATCTAAACCGATACATTCACCATTGCATTTGCCCGTCGCCCAATCAGGTGTCGTTGAAGCGTTGCCATGCCTTACACATCTATTTTCCTTTCCGGGTTCGTGGGTCGATCATGGTTGACGGTCCCGAGGCCCGATAGGGCCCCCCGGACGCCGAGAATAGTGAAAAAACTCCCGTCGTGATTTTTCACAGCGCGATGGGCTCTGGGATTGTAGCGTCCCTGGAAGTCCAGACCTTTTCCCTTGGACCGTTTTTTTGTTTCGTCCTGATGGTCGGGTCCTTCATACAGTTCCGAGGCCCGGGGCCAGGGCCCCCTCCAGGACTGAACATTAGATGCTCATTCTGGGGACCTTCCTGGAGCCACTCGCTCCACTCGTGCGTCGAAGCTGCGTCGAAGCTGCGTCGAACCTGAGTCGAACCTGCGTAGAACCTGAGTCGAACCTGAGTCGAATCTGAGTCGAATCTGAGTCGAACCTGCGTCGAACCTGAGTCGAACCTGAGTCGAACAGATCCGTTGGGTGGGCCCCAGGAAGGTCCCCAAAACGAGCATCGAACGAACACGGCCACCAACCCCCCGTCTAGATCCTTTCTGCGCGACGCGGTCCAGGTCCTCACTGCCACCCCAGACCCCCTCGGGCAAGGAGCAAACATCACGACGGGAGGTTTTTTAACGAATGTTCGGCCTCTGGGGGCCCCTACACCAGGCCTCGGGGCTGTCAAAGAACGATTCGCAGGATGAGAAGCCGGTCCCGGGGAATGGGGGACTCTGGAGATCGACGTGATCAAAAAATCATGAAGTCGGGGGTCTGGGACTGACTCCCCCCCCCCCGGGGCGCGACGGGGGGGTGCACCAGTGGCAGCGAGAAGACTCAGGAAGCCTCCCAGAAGGCGCGAGGCCTTCCGAGAGTTCTGAGAAGGCCCGCCCTCCCCCTCCTCCTCCTCCTCCTCCTCCTCCTCCTCCTTCTCCTCCTTCTCCTCCTCCTTTGGGTACTTGCACTCCTCCTCCTCCTCCTCCTCCTGCCTCCTCCTCCTCCTCCTCCTCCTCCTCCTCCTCCTCCTCCTCCTCCTCCCTCCTCCTTCCTCCTCCTCCTCCTCCTCCTCCTCCTCCTCCTCTCCTCCTCCTCCTCCTCCTCCTCCTCCTCCTCCTCCCTCCTCCTCCTCCTCCTCCTCCTCCTCCTCCGCCTCCTCCTCCTCCTCCTCCTCCTCCTCCTCCTCCTCCTCCTCCTCCTCCTCCTCCTCCTCCCCCCTCTCTGACGCCTGGTGGCTTCAGAATCCTAACTGACTCGGCTCTCCGGCGGTCCTTCGGCACGCTCCGGGCATCCCCGGACAGCCGTCGGCGAGGAGCAGCCCCGAGGCTGGAGGACCGCCGAACACCGACGAAACCATCTGAGGAACGCCCTCGGCGGGGCGCGGCTGCCGGAAAGCCCCCCCCCCCGGGTCGACGTCGTCGTCGTCGTCGTCGTCGTCGTCGTCGTCGTCGTCGTCGTCGTCCCGCCCGCGTCCTTATCGATCGAGGAGGATCGAGGAGGATCGAGAGGAGCGGGGATCCAGAGGCTCGAGAGGGTCGAGGATCGAGAGGATGGAGAGTCAGACCTCCGATGCCCAGAGGTCTGGACCCCTTCCCAGGGACCAGTCTTTCCTCCCGAGTCGTTTTGTGACGGCCCCGGTGCCTCGTGAGGGCCCGGGGGTCCCGAAAATCGCAACAAGTTTCACGCCGTGATTCTTTCGCAACACGAGCTCGCCCAGACTAGCGACGCCCTGATGTTTTCGATGCGGGGTCCCTGCCAGTCCCGGCCCTGTCCCCAAGACCAGTTTTTCTTACCAGCCTGGAGCATATCCCGATGCCTATGCTGGGCATCTCCTCATCACGATACCAATCTTAGGGGTTCCCTTATTTCATTGAGGGCGCATCCCTAAGATTGTCATCGCCTTTTGGCGCGTCAATCTTAGGGATAGGGATAAGTTCGAGGGGAGGAGGAGGAGGAGGAGGAGGAGGAGGAGGAGGAGGAGGAGGAGGAGGAGGAGGAGGCGGAGGAGGAGGCGGAGGAGGAGAGGAGTCGGAGGAGGAGAGGAGGAGGAGGCGGGAGGAGGAGGAGGCGGAGGAGAGAGGAGGCGGAGGAGGAAGGGAGGCGGCGGAGAAGAGGCGGAGGGGGAGGGAGGAGGAGAGGAGGAGAGGAGGCGGAGGAGGAGGGAGGAGGAGGAGGAGGCGGAGGCGGAGGAGGAGGAGGGGGAGGAGGAGGAGGCGGGGAGGAGAGGGGCGGAGGAGGGAGGGGAGGAGGAGGGGGAGGGGAGGAGGAGGAGGCGGGGAGGAGGCGCGGAGGAGGAGGAGGGGGGAGGCGGAGGAGGGAGGGGGAGGGGGGGAAGGGCGCCCTCGCGCGAGGCCCCGGCGGGGCGGGGGGGGGGGGCGTCCACGAGAAGAAAACGGCTCGGGGCGGAGGACCAGCCCCTATGTCGGGGATGGACAGACCTCCTACCCTGACACGTCGATTAAGGAATTGGCCGTTTTCGGGTCGCGAGAGGGCGTCGCGGCCGTCGTTCTTGCGGGTCCAAGTCCGTCGGTTTCGGTCCCAGGCCGTTTGCACTAAGGGGAGGTTTGCTGAAGGGAGGCTTGTCCACCGCCGATACGACGCGATCAGGCGTGGGAGGAGGTCTGGGGATGGAGAGCCCCCTCCATCTAGGATGGGATCGAGGACCGACTCGCGCAGCCGTCCTCAGGTCGGGCATTGTCCCCCTACAGGCGGCCGACCTTGGACGAACGATAAAAGGTTGCCCAAAAGTACCCAAAAATGATGAGACACAGTCGAAAAATCGTCCCCAGCCTATTAGAGGGACAGGCCCGCCTTAAAGCCATCCAGGCTTAGGTCGGGCATGTCCCCCTACAAGAGGAATATTCACAAATAGTCCACAAACTAGTCTGGGGACTATTTATTTGTATTTTTGTTTGCAATGTTTGAATATGTTTTTTCATGTTTGAAAGATTCGTCTTCGAAAATCGGCCTGTAGAGGGACAGGCCCGACTTCAAGCCACCCATCAAGGGCACAAAAAACGCCCCTACCCTGGTTTACGAGGCGCTGTGCGCTGAAACTCCTGTGGGCTGACAGGGCAACACCCTGCGTGATGTGCGGCGCCCTGGCGGCTCTCTGGGCTCTGGGGGCTCCCAGGAGGTTTACAGACCACGCACTTGCGGGGTAGGGTTGTGTTTTGTCATTCCCCACATCCTGAGTGGGGTTCTTGTTTTCCCAGAACATCCTCTCCTCCTCCCTCCCGCCTCCCGCCTCCCATATCAATACCATGCCTACCACTCCAGCCTCCCATATCATACCATGCCTACCATTCAATACCATACCATACCTACCATACCATACCATACCCTCCAGGGAGGCCCCGCCTGAGCGAGGAGGGTATCGGAAACCCCTACTATTTACATGGTTTCGTGCCCTTCCCACCTCTCCAGGGAGGCCCCTTCATCCAGGCCCCAATAAACCGGACCCCCCCCCCAGGTACAAAAAAGGCGCCTTAGAAACCCGGACCCAGCGGAAGATGAATAAGGGATTTTTTGGAACACCCCCCAGACCTCTCGTGGGGTGCGTTCTGACCAGGATCTCGAGGCGAATCCAGCGGTGGCGACGAGGGCCCCCCCGAGGAGGCCCAGGAAGGGAGGCAAAGGCAGGGGAGAGATTTGGAGCGGAGGGACAGGCCCGACCTCAAGCCACCCCAGACCCCCGACGTCGTGATCTCTTCACGACGCGACCCCCAGAGGTCTGGACCCCTTCCCCGGGACCGGTGTTTCGTTCTATGAGTCGTTCTTGGACGGTCCCGAGGCCCGGCGAGGGCCCCCAGAGGCCGAAGATAGCGAAACACCTCCCGTCGTGATTCTTTCACACTGCGGAGGAGGAGGAGGAGGAGGAGGAGGAGGAGGAGGAGGAGGAGGAGGAGGAGGAGGGGGAGAGGAGGAGGAGGAGGAGGAGGAGGAGGAGGAGGGAGGAGGAGGAGGAGGAGGAGGAGGAGGAGGAGTCTGGCCGCCCGGCCCTGCCCGCCGCCTCGCCCTGGCCGCCGGCACGCGGCCCGCCGAGCGCGCGGCGGGCGCCCTGCGGCGCGCGGCGGCCCGCGTGGCCTCCGCGCCGGCGCCGCGGCTGCCCGGGGGCTCGTGGCCGCCGCGGGGGCCAACGTCGGCCACGGTCCCGGGACATGCTCGCGTCGTTTTTCTTTGTTGTGCTTAAAATATATACATATACACATATATATATATATATATATATATACATACATATAGATAGATAGATAGATAGATAGATAGATAGATATATATATATATATAGAAATATATATATATATAGATATATATATATAGATAGACATATTGATATATAGATATATAGATAGATATATAGATATATAGATATATAGATAGATATATAGATAGATATATAGATAGATAGATAGATAGATAGATAGATAGATAGATAGATAGATAGATAGATAGATAGATAGATAGATAGATATATAGATAACAATCATATACATACGCGACGGGTTTTCTACCGTTTTCGGCCTCGGGGGGCCCTCGCCGGGCCTCGGGGCCGTCAAAAAGCGACTCCAGAGGAAACGCCGGTCCCGGGGAAAGGGTCGGGACTTCCGGGGAGTCCGCATCGGAAAAATCAGGACGTCGCACGTCTGGGTCCCGGACCCCCTCGCGTGGCGAAACACAAAATTCTCGCGACGGGGGTCGCTATTTTCGGCCTCGGGGGAGGCCCTCGCCAGGCCTCGGGAGCGTCAATCAAGGAACGACTCAGGATGAGAAACCGGTCCCAGACCCCCTCGCGTGGCGAAAGAAAATCTCGCGACCGGGGGGGCGGGGTCGCTATTTTCGGCCTCTGAGAGTCCTCGCCAGGAGCGTCAGAAAACGACTCAGGAGGAAAAATCGATCCCGGGGAAGGAATCTGGACCTCTGAGGGTCGACGTTGTGAAATAATCAGGACGTCGGGGTCTGGGAAGCGTCCCGGCTCGCCTATAGGCCCACCAATGAATGTTCTAAGAACCTTTCGTGGTTTGCACGGATTGTTCTTAGAACATAGCTGGCTGATATGGTTTTGTTTTTGCACATCACCATATTTTTGTTATCAGAACCCAGGTGGCCTGTAGGAATGCTATATAGGACCGTCGGTCCCTGCTCCAACATCGACCACGGTCCCGGACTCCCTCGCGTGGCGAACAAAATAGCACGACGGGAGGTGCTTGGTTTCACGCGTCCAGGTTGCCCAGGCAAATGTCTAGCGTGAGGATCTGTTGAGGATGTCTTGAGCGAGACGCTTGTTTTCACGCGTCCAGGTCGCCCAGGCGGATGTCTAGCATGAGTTGAGGAAGTCTGGATCGAGACGCTTGTTTGCACGTGTCCAGGTTGCCCAGGCGGATGTCTAGAATGAGGATGTGTTGAGAATGTCTTGAGCGAAACACTTGTTTTCACGTGTCCAGGTCGCCCAGGCGGATGTCTAACATGAAGATGTGTTGAGAATGTCTGCGGCGAGACATTTGCTTTCACGTGTCCAGGTCACCCAGGCGGATGTCTAGCATGAGAAGGTGTTGAGAACGTCTCGAGCGAAACGCTTGTTTTCACGTTCCCATATGACCCAGGCGGACGTCTAACATGAAGAGGTGTTGAGGATGTCTCGAGCGAACCACTTGTTTTCATGTGTCCAGTTCGCCCGGGCGGATGTCTAGCATGAGGATGTGTTCAGGATGTGTTGAGTGAAACACTTGTTTTCACGTGTCCAGGTCGCCCAGGCGAATGTCTAGCATGAGGATTTGGGCAGGATGTCTCGAGCCAAACGCTTGTCCCCAGCACGTTCCGTAGCGCGTCCCCTTGGCACGTCCCGCGGTGCGTGCCCATGGCACGTCCCCTGGCACGTCGCCTGGCGCGTCCCTTGGGACGTTCCGCGGCGCGTCCTCCTGGCTCGTCTCCCAGACATGTATCTCTGGGGCAGCTACTATGTGCTCAGGCAGCTCGAGCTTAAGATCCAGATCAGATCGGTGAGGACTTGGATGCAAAGGAGGATTCGATCGACAACGCTATAGAGCGCAATCGCGGCATGGCACGTCGCAATTCAGCACGGCGCAGCACAGCACAGCCTTCGGAACGCGGTACATCAAGATCGATACACTCAGCATTGCAACCTGGCACGTTCCCTGGCACGTTCCCTGGCGCGTCCCCCTGGCACGTCGCGTGGCGCGTCCCCTGGCACGTCCCGTGGCACGTCCATTGGCACGTTCCGTTCCGCGTCCCCTTGGCACGTCCCGCGGTGCGTGCCCATGGCACGTCCCCTGGCACGTCGCCTGGCGCGTCCCTTGGGACGTTCCGCGGCGCGTCCTCCTGGCTCGTCTCCCAGGCATGTATCTCTGGGGCAGCTACTATGTGCTCAGGCAGCTCGAGCTTAAGATCCAGATCAGTTCCGTGAGGACTTGGATGCAAAGGAGGATTCGATCCACAACGCTATAGAGCGCAATCGCGGCATGGCACGTCGCAATTCAGCACGGCGCAGCACAGCACAGCCTTCGGAACGCGGTACATCAAGATCGATACACTCAGCATTGCAACCTGGCACGTCGCGTGGCGCGTCCCCCTGGCACGTCGCGTGGCGCGTCCCCTGGCACGTCCCGTGGCACGTCCACTGGCACGTTCCGTTCCGCGTCCACTTGGCACGTCCCGCGGTGCGTGCCCATGGCACGTCCCCTGGCACGTCGCCTGGCGCGTCCCTTGGGACGTTCCGCGGCGCGTCCTCCTGGCATGTAGCTCTGGGGCAGCTACTACGTGCTCGAGCTTAAGATCCAGATCAGTTCGGTCAGGACTCGGATGCAAAGGAGAACTCGATCCACAACGCTATAGAGCGCAATCGCGGCATGGCACGTCGCAATTCAGCACAGCGCAGCACAGCACAGCCCTCGGAACGCGGTACATCAAGATCGATACACTCAGCATTGCAAGTGCCCGTAGCCCAATCAGGTGCCTTTGAAAACGTTGCCATGCCTACATTTCTAGATTCCTTTCCGCGTTCGTGGGTCGATCATGTTCACGATTTTCGGCCTCGGGGGGGGGGCCCTCGCCGGGCCTCAGGACCGCCAAGCAACGACTCAGGATGAAAATCCGGTCCCGGGGAAGGGGTCCACACTTCTGGGCATCGGAGGTCTCCTCTCGATCCTCGACCCTCTCGAGCCTCTGGGTCCCCAGGGGGCCCTAGGGCTAAGTCGGGCGGGCCCCTCTGCAGTCAAGCAGTGGCGACGCGTCCTGGTTCGCCTACTCCAAATCCCTTATTAATCGACCCCCGCCTAAAAAACCGGACACCCCTCCGAACGCGACCTAATATTCCGGACCCCCCTCTTCGACGGGGCGCCTCAATAAACCAGACCCCCTAAGCTCCGATCCATAGAAAGCGGCCCAGTAAACCGGACACCCCCAGTTACAAAAAAGGCGCCTTAAACAATTGGGCCCGGGGGGACGATTGATATGGGATTTGGAGTAAAGGCCTACCAAAGAGTGTTCTAAGAACCTTTTGTGGGTTACACGAAATGTTCTTAGATCATTTCTGGCTGAGTCTGTCTTGTTTAAAACATAGGGCTATGTTCTAAGAACATTGTTTTTGTTCTTAGAACATGTGTGGGTTCTAAGAACACTTTGTGGTAGGCCTATAGGAATGCCGGGACGGTCGGTCCCTGCTCAAATTTCGAGCACCAGGAAAGTACCGATATTGGATGGCTTTTACGCGTCGGGCCCAGGAAGGCGATACTCGTTCAACACCTTTTCGAGATTTTTCTGGGTGCCCGACATTATTTCTGGGATGTGGTCCTCAAGCACAATGGTAGCAGCAAAACTCTACAGGAGGAATATGCAAAAATAGTCAAGAAATCGTATGGGGACGACTGTTCGTGCTCTTTTTGATTATGTTCGGGTTATGTTCTTCCAAAATCCGCCTGTAGGAGGACATGCCCGTCCTAACCCCAGGGGCTCTATAATGGAGCGAAAAGCTGGGGGCACCTCGGGCCAGGGGCACATTTAGCAACCCTGGACGGTGAGTTCGCGTCGTGTCGACCGGCGGCGACCCCGCCGCCGGCGTTCGGCGTGGAACGCCGCAGGCGACCCAGAATCGGTTGATGCTAGACGAAACGGTCTGACGTTTCGGAAGCGGCCGATCGTTCCAGGTGGAAGTATCCCCCCGGCGTCAGAAGCCAGCGCCGAAATCGGCACGACACGAACCTGCCGTACGGTGGGTTCGTGCCCCCTGACCTTGGATCCGCCGTATTTTTGGTGGATGATCCGATGTTTAAAAAATCTTAGCCAGCATGGACCCCAAGCAGTGCGTTTCTAGCAATATGTCCAATCGCTTCGCTCATTCCGCCGGCCCGTATCGTGCCATCGTCAGCGTTTGCGTCAGCGCTCGTAGGCCATGCGGCGCTGCTGGTCGGCGCTGCTGCAGTTGTGGGTGAGAGTTGTCATGGATGCTTCTTCGTATTTCTTCGAAAGGGTCTCGGGGTGCTCCTGTGTAGCAGTTCTAGGGGCTCTTGGGGGCCGCCCTGGGGACGCCTTGGATGCCTCTCGGAGCTCTCTCGGCGCCTCTTCAGGGCTCTTGGACCCTCTTGGGGGGCTCTTGGGGGCCGCTTGGGGCAGCCTGGACGCTTCTTGGAGCCGAGGGCTCCAAGTGCCCCCGTTCGGCTTCCTCCTTCTGGGCCCCCTCTTGCCGCCGTCCTGGGGCTCTCTCTCTGTCCGTCTTGGGGGCCTCTGGAGCCGTCTTGGGGCCCTCATGGGCCGTGGTGGGGTTCTCTTGGAGACCTCTTAGTCTGTCTTGGAGCGATCTTAAGCGCTTCTTTGGCCATCTTGTGAGAACGCTGAAAACCGTCATAACCAACGGAGAATCTTTGAATTGGGGGCTTCTTGGGAGTGGTATTGGAGGCATCTTCGGGCGTCTTGGAGGCGGTTGACGCCGTCTGGAGGCTATCTCGGGCATTTTGGAACGACTTCTGGTGACTCTGGGCCCTCTTATACCGCCGTGGGGGCCTCCTGAGATGCTCTTGCAAGCCCTGAAGGCAGCTCCCAAGAGATCCGGCATCCGTGACAGGGACCGCCCGGGATTTGCATGGAGTATTCTTCGCCCGGGGACCCCCAAGGGGCAGCCACGCTCGCGCGAATTAGAAGTATTCTGAAGCTGTTAGTGGAGATTTTAGCTCGCCTTTGGCCCGTTGGGCCGGCGAATTTTGTGCAACCTATGTTGTGCAATATGCCTAGTGCAATATTTATATGTAATATATGTTTTGCAATGGTGTTCAAAACCTTTTAAACATGATGACCCCTCCCTCCCCCCCCCCGAATCCCGACTGCCATTGATTCGTCGCCGAATTATTTGTTAATTTGTCTCCCCTGACAAATATCCCACGGATACCGAACGATGCAACTGATACGTACGCACATGTATGTTTGCATGCATCTACTTGTATACACACGCACTCACGCGCAAGCATGTGGCAGATGGGCATGAACTGTATGCGTGCAGATGTGCAGGCTACCTCGGTCGACGAGTAGGTAGTTTTCGCCTCACCGGGGCACTGTACGTGCGTGCGCGCGCTACTGCGCGCGCGTGCGCGCGACGGCGTCCAGTTCTCGCGATCGGTCGTCGTTGGTGCCTGACGGGCCAGCGCCACCGCGCGCGCCTCCCGTGCGCGGTTTTCCGGTCCAGCTCATGCGTCTGGCTTCCGCGTCCGATGCGGCCAGATCCGCGGGGCCGCCGCGGGCGCGGCAGCCTCCGCAGCCGAAGCGTTGCGGCCTTGCCCTTCGCGGACTGCGCGTTGTCCCACACAGATTGGGCCAGGGCCGCTGCGCACCCGGCGGCTTTGCCCCTCGCGCATGGTCTGCGTTCCCCACAATGACTTAAGCAAGGCCGCCGCGCGCGCGGCGGCTTTGCCCCTCGCGCGCTGTGCACCGGGAGCCCTTGGAAAGCTTCGGGGGCCCATCTTGACGCCTCAGGGGCCCATCGGAAGCGAAAGGGCTACAATGCCCAAATCATTGATTTGTCTTAGGTTATGGTAGGTCGGATTCGTGCTTCTTGGGCGCATCCTTGGGAGTCACCGCGGCCGCTTGGACCCGTCTTGGGGCCATCATGGGGCCACTCGGAGGCATCTTGGTGGCGGTCTTGAGCCAGCTTGGACCATCGTGCTCCATCTTGGAGGCCATCTTATTAAAGCACCTCGGGCCATCTCGGAGCCCCCTTTCTGGGGCCCTCTCGGCACCAGAAGGGGTGCGCATCGGGTGGTCCCCGAGTGCGGCTTCCATCCGCGCCAGGGTCGCAGGAGGCGAGGCTCGCGCGGCGTTCTGTCGGCGCCAGCGCGGGAGGGTGTGCATGGAAAGGTCCCGGAGCGCCGCCTCGATCCACCCCAAGTCGCAGGGCGCGTCATGTGTAGCACGTTCGCGACCAAGAGAGGGTGCGCAGGGGGTGGTCCCTGAACGCAGTCCCTGTCCCTGCCAAGTTCGCAGGGCGCGGCAGGCGTGGCCCAACGCCAAGAGGGGGTGCGCAGGATGCCGCCCCCCACACGCGGAGCGCCAGGGCGGTTGCGGGGACGTCCCCTGCGGTCCGGCGTGCCCCGCCTTGCTTCTGCTTTCTACATGTCCGACCCATCTCTGACCCATTTTTGATTCGAAGCATCATGGTAATCGAGCCGCTCATGGCTTGGAAAGTCCCTCAATTTCCAAAGCCATCCAACCTTACCTGCAAAACTGTTGAGATCGCTGCTGATATCAGAAAGCTTGGGAAGGATGCCAAGGCTGAAACCAAAGCACGGCAACCATGTTTGATCCGAAGCATTAACCAAAGCATGGCGGATCCGGAGTCGGGGGAAAACAAATACTTGCGCCAGAGCAGAAATCTGAGGCGGAAGTGTCTTCCCTCTTTGTTTTCATCGTTTGGGGTGCACCTCCGACCCATTTTTGATTCGAAGCAGCAGCCAAAGCATGGCGGAGCCGGAGTCGGGGCAGCGTCGGGTGCGCTAGGCTCGTGCCGCGTCGACGCGGCGGGGGTCCCCGCGCGGGCCTCGAAGGAACGCCGCCAGCGGCCCAGAGTTAAGTCGGGCCTGTCCCCCTACAGGGGGATTTTCGACGAACAATAGAAAATACCCCAAACATAGTCCAAAAATAGTCCAAGAGTAGTCTGGGGATTCTTTTTGGAATATGATTTGACCTTTTTGGGGTACTTTTGGGGTACTTTTTCATTTTTCGTCGACAATCTCCCTGTAGGGGGACACGCCCGACATAAGCCCAGAGTCGGCCCACGTGGCGCGGCTTGGCAGTCGAAAAGCCGCCGATCCTTCCGGGTCGAACGAGGCGCGCCGTGCCAGGCACCAACGCCGGGGTCGTCACGACGCGACCCCTGCCGTGCGCGAAGGAGTGACCTTGCGTCGGAGTCGCCTGTGGTGCGGGCCCGCAGGGGTGGCCCCAGCAGTCGAGTAGGGGATCGACTACAGAATCGGTTTACCCCGAAATTCGATGTCTGTCGAATCCGTGTAAAATTATACGTACTTTCGCTGTAGAGTCGACGAGGGAATCAATTTAGGGGTAAACCGATTCTGTAGTCGATCCCCTACTCGAAGCAGTGGCCTGCGCGCCGAGACCCGGCACCCCCGCGAGCGCCCCCGAAGGCTTCGCACCCGAGTCGGTCTTGCTCAGGGCCACGCCTCCGTATGGGCGACAACGTTCGGGGGGATGGGCTCCGGGGAGGTTCGAGGCTCGAGCGGTTTTCGGGTGTCTTCCTCTGCGCCCTGCATCTTTCCCTCGTCGTGCACGTCCTTCACATCACGCATGCAGGTCGGACTGCTTTTATGTTTCCACATCGTGCCCCACCCGTTCACGGGCCGACCTTTCGGTTCGACCGGGCCTCTGCTCTGCTGCCTGCGGCTTTCCAGCCTCGGGGTGCTTTCGAGCTGTGCCTCACCGAGAGCAGTGTCAAGGCTCTCGCGTGCTCGCCCGTGCACACACCACAGTTTGATGCCCCGCCCGCCCGACCCGACCCGCCCGTTAGGGTCCGCCCGACCCGACCCGACCCGACCCGCCCGACAGGGTCCGCCCGCCCGACCCGACGCGACCCGCCCGTCAGGGTTCTCGCGTGCTCGCCCGTGCACGCACCACACTTTAATGCCCAGATCGTCCCGATATCGGCCGCTGCAGGGCCGCTGCAGGGCGGAGAGCCGAGAGCAGTGTCAAGGCTCTCGCGTGCTCGCCCGTGCACACACCACAGTTTGATGCCCCGCCCGCCCGACCCGACCCGCCCGTTAGGGTCCGCCCGACCCGACCCGACCCGACCCGCCCGACAGGGTCCGCCCGCCCGACCCGACGCGACCCGCCCGTCAGGGTTCTCGCGTGCTCGCCCGTGCACGCACCACACTTTAATGCCCAGATCGTCCCGATATCGGCCGCTGCAGGGCCGCTGCAGGGCGGAGAGCCGAGTTATAGGACCCGAAAGCCAGGGGGCAACGTTGGGGGGGGGGGGGGGGATGGGCTCAGGGGGGACGCATCGACCCCCCTGCCAGACCCCCTCGGGCAATTGACAAGTCATGACGGGAGGCTTCTCGATATTCTCGGCCTTTTTGGGGGCTCCAACCAGGCCTCGGGAGCGTCAAACAAACGACTCGGGATGAAAAACCGGTCCGGGGGACTGGATCGAGACTTCTGGGGGTCGACGTTGTGAAAAAATCCTTCAGGAGGGGAAAAACCACAGACACAATCAACCGTCCACTCCAAGGAAAATATGGGAAATATGGGAAGTGGGGGGGAAGACAGAAACCCAGAAGATATGGACAAATATGGGGCATCCTTTGATCTGTGTGTATTTACTTGTGGCCCCTTCAGTCGAGACTTTTGAGGAGGAGGAGGAGGAGGAGGAGGGAGCAAGGAGGAAGGAGGAAGGAGGAAGGAGGAAGGAGGATGGGGGTCGACGTTGTGAAAAAAGCATGGCGCCGGGGGTCCGGGATCGGCCCATTGAGACTTCTGAGAGGAGGAAGGAGGAAGGAGGAAGGAGGAAGGAGGAAGGAGGAGGGAGGAGGAGGGAGGAGGGAGGAGGAGGAGGGAGGAGGGGAAGGAGGAAGGAGGGGAAGGAGGGAGGAGGGAGGAGGGAGGAGGGGGAGGAGAGGAGGGAGGAGGGAGGAGGGGAAGGATGAGGGAGGAGGGAGGAGCGAGGAGGGAGGAAGGAGGAGGGAGGAGGGAGGAAGGAGGAGGGAGGAGGGAGGAGGGAGGAAGGAGGAGGGAGGAGGGGGGTCGACGTTGTTGAAAAGAGCATGGGCGTCGGGGGTCCGGGCTCGGCCCACGGATGTCGCCCCCTGGGGGGGCCCGGCAGCCCACCCCGCCGCGGGAGCGCGCGGCGTCGCCGTCCCGCGGGGGCACGTCGCCGAGGCGTACATCGGCGACGTATCGTGAAGTCTTGGGAACCCCCCAACGGGGTGGTGAGATACCAGGTGGCGACCTGGAATCCCCGAAAAGGTCACCGCTGGGTTTGGGGGCGCGGGGTCACCGCCGGGTTCTGTGACTCCTGGACCCACCAACGTTCGGGACATCGTCGGAAAACCGCACGAGCCCCCAAACCGGGTGGTGACACCAAATCGCCCGAGACTCACCGCCAGGTGTTGTCACCACCACGTTTGGGGACTACCAGAAGTCGGGCCTGTCCCCCTACAGGGGGATTTTCGACGAAAAGTAAAAAGCACCCCCAAAGAACCCCAAAAAGTCAAAAAAAACCCAGAATAGGCACCGCCCACCAAACCACCCCAACCCAACCCGAAGGCCCCGACTTGCCCTCCATTTCCAGTGGGGGGGGGGGTCGGGGAACGTTGAGAAGACACACATGAAGCCCGTACCCCCCCACCCCCACCCGAAATTCGGGTCTTCGGGTTGGGTTGGGGTGGATTGGTAGGTAGTCATACAGGGGGATTTTCGACGAAAAATAAGAAGCACCCCCAAAAAGCCCCCCCCCCCCAAAAAAAAAAAAACATAGTCACCAGGCTATTTTTGGACCATTTTCCTTCCTCCTTTCCATGCCTGGAGATGGCTATAATTAAGTCGGGCCTGTCCCCCTACAGGGGGATTTTCGACGAAAACTAAAAAGCACCCCCAAAAAGCCCCAAAAAGGTCAAACAATATCCCAGACATAGTCACCAGACTATTTTTGGACAATTTTCCTTCCTCCTCTCCATGCCTGGAGATGGCTATAATTAAGTCGGGCCTGTCCCCCTACAGGGAGATTTTCGACGAAAAAATATCTTCAAAATAATCCAAAAATGCTCCTAAAATAGTCTGGGGACTATCTTTGGGATATTTGTTGGACCTTTTTGGGGGCTTTTTAGAGTATTTTTTATGTTTCGTCGAAAATCCTCCTGTAGGGGGACACGCCCGACATAAACGTATCGCCGAGTCCAGCTCGACGTGTTCCCGCCTGAGCTGGCCCTCCCTCATCGTTTCCCTCGGGAGGCTGCAAGATGTGAAGGGGATGCTTTTCCTAGCTCTGCTGCTAGGCCCTGGCTCCCCAGCGCTTGCCGAACCTGGGAGCAGCCTTGTGCGGTTTGACGCCTTGAGCCCAAACAGCTCCGGATGCCGCGTGCGGACGTGTGATCGTTTTTATTGATTGTTTTGCCGATCGGCGCGCGCCCTCGCACTCCCCCCTCCCCCCCATGGAGTGGACCTTGGCTGTTTTTTGACACCTGTTTCTAGCGGGTGGAGTCTCCCCCCATAGGACGCACTGCTGCAAACAGTCGCAACGCTCACCGTCGGTTCCCTGGTTGTCCGTTTCGTCGGACGCCGGTTCCCTGAGTGACCGTTTCACGCCTGTCGGTTCCCTGGGGAGGCAGTTGTTTTTTTCCATGCCCTGGCGGGAACGGGCGGCGCCGTCTGGGAATGCCTGGAGATGGCTAGAAGTCCCAGGCGGCGCGCCGGTGGGAATCGTGACGCGACCTGGGAGGGGGGGGCGGGGGCGGCGGGGTCAGCCACGGGCCTTTTCGCGAACAGTAGAAGGTTGGGCTCTGGTAGGGGGCCACATGCGAACCCTCCCCCTCCCCCCCACGATTTCTGAGGGGTGGGGTGGGGTTCACGTCGTTCGGGAGCTCCCGAGCGAAGCGAACCCCACCCTCCCCCTCGGAAATCGTGGGGGGCAGGGGTAGGGTTCGCACGTGGCCCCCTATCCGGGCAGCCGACGACGTCTATTTACATCACCGCGTCGTATAGAAGAATGAGGTCGGCGGGTTTGGGGCCGTTTTCGGCCTCCAGGGGCCCTCGCTGGGCCCAGAGACCGTCAAAAAACGATTCGGGATGCAAAGCCGGTCCCAGAGAAAGGGTCCGGACTTCCGAGGGGCCCCGTATTGGAAAATTCCGGACGTCGCATGCGTGGGCATGTTTCCCCCTGAGCAAGGCCCCGGACCCCTTGTCGCGTGGCATGCCCCTCAGGCAGCCGAAGAAGTCCCTCGGCCAGAACTACCTCACGGACCCGAACACCATTCGACTACACGTAAGAGTGACCTTTCGCCGGAGTGACCTTTGGAGCGGGCCCAATGGGGTCCCCCGATCACCGATTGCGATGCGATAGTTGCGTCTCGCGCGCTCGTGTTTGGTCCCCCCCGCGGCCCCCAAAAAGCCGCGCACCAAAGGTCACTCTTACCCAGGGTCACTCTTGCGTGCAGTCGAACCATCTCGAAGATCGTGGCGGAGTTCCTCGACGCGGCCGCCGCCAAGGCTGGCCTCGCGCAATCGAGCGGCCCTCTCGGCCGGGGGGTCCGTGCACGGTGCGGGCCCGCAGGGGTGCCTCCTGCACTGGCCTGCGCGCCTGGGTCTGACCTCCCTGCCCAGACATGCGACGATGGGAGGAGGAGGAGGAGGAGGAGGAGGAGGAGGGGAGAGGAGGCGTAGCGCGGAGGCAGAGGGGGAGGAGGAGGAGGCGGAGGAGGAGGAGGAGGCGGAGGAGGAGGCGGAGGCGCGAGGCGGAGGCGGAGGAGGAGGAGGAGGAGGAGGAGGAGGAGAAGGAGGAGGAGGATGAGGAGGCGAGGCGGAGGCGGAGGAGGAGGCGGAGAGGAGGAGGGAGGATGAGGAGGCGCTAGGCGGAGGATGAGGGGAGGAGGGGAGGAGGAGGAGGATGAGGAGGAGGAGGAGGGGAGGAGGAGGAGGCGGAGGCGGAGGAGAGGCGAGAGGAGGAGGGGCGAGGAGGAGGAGGAGGAGGAGGAGGAGGAGGAGGAGGCGGAGGGCGGAGGCGGGGGCGGAGCGGAGGTAGGAGGAGGAGGAGGAGGAGGAGAGGAGGAGGCGGAGGCGGAGGCGGAGGCGGGGGCGGATGGGGAGTCGGCAGGAGGAGAGGAGGAGGAGGAGAGGAGGAGGGCAGCGGGGGGATGGGAGGGAGGAGGAGGAGAGGAGGAGGAGGCGGAGGCGGAGGCGGAGGCGTAGGAGGAGGAGGAGGCGGAGGAGGAGGAGGAGGAGGAGGAGGAGGAGGAGAAGGAGGAGGAGGAGGACGAGGAGTCAAAACGCGATGATGTCTGGGTCTGGCTTCCCCGTGGCCCCCTGCAGCCGTGTCTCAAAGACCAGCCCTGCTCAGGGCCGCTCTCTTGCGTGCAGCGGCCTTACGAGGGCACCCCCGCGGCGGCGGTGCTGGAGCTCGCTCCTGGGCTCGGCGCGCTCACGCGGCCCCTTTGGGAGCGACTGCCCGGCATGCGGGCGGTCGAGCTGGACGACAGGGCCGTGGAGGTGCTGCGGCGGGACCTGCCCGGGCTTGAGGTCGTTCACTTGGGGTCCCAGGCCCTCTCGCGTTGTGAGCAAAATCACGACGGGAGGTGTTTCGCCGTTTTCGGCCTTTGGAGGCTCCTGCCAGCCCTCGGGACCGTCAAAAAAGGACTCGGGATGAAAAGCCGGTCCAGGGGAGGGGGTCCAGACCTCTGATGGTCGACATTACGCAGAAAATCATTATGTCGGGGGTCTGTGTTCGGGCAACAAGCAATCCCATAACCCCAGGAAGCAATCAGTACCGCCCTCCCCATCAGCGGAAATCGCAGCGCTTCCGGCACAGGAGCTGGTGCTGAAGCGATATCCCCGCAGAGTCCTCTCCTTCTTCCTCCTCCTCCTCCTCCTCCTCCTCCTCCTGCTCCTCCTCCTCCTCCTCTTTTCTCTCCCCCGGGTGGAGGTTCCTGGAGGTCTCCAGAGCGTCCCTGAGGTTCCTATCAAAATCACAGTTTCGGAGGTCCGCGCGGATTTCTCGGATCGGGGCCGGAGCGCCTGGGCGGCGCCTTTGGCGCCGCCCCTGCATGGCGCGTTCTCCGCGCGCCAGGGAGGGGGTTCCAGCGCCGATACCACAAGAAGTACGCGCGGACCTCCAATCTGGCGGGACCCGCCTGGGCTTGAGGTCATCCATGCCGACATGCTGACGTTAGATTTGGCGGCCATGTCCGCGCAGTGTGGTGCCTCGCTGCACGTCGTGGGCAACCTGCCCTACAACATCGTGTCGGACGTGCTCGTGATGCTCGCCTCGAGCTCCGGGTCCGTCCGCTCTGCCCAGGTTCGGAGGGCACCAACTATACACCAACACCGATCCTGGCCCAGGATCACCCTGGGCCCAGGATCGGTGTATATGCCTTCTTGCGCAAGGCAGGAGGGCGTATACACCGATCCTGGGCCCAGGGTGATCCTAGCCAGGATCGGTGTTGGTGTATAGTTGGTGCCTTCCTACAGGTGATGGTGCAGAAGGAGGTGGCCGACCGCGTCCTGGCCCAGCCAGGGAGCCCCTCCTATGGGTGGCTCGCTCCGGTGGTGCAGCTCTACACGCGCCCCAGGCCGACTTCGGCGGCGGAATCCGAACCCCACCCTCGCGGATCCACGAGTCAGGCCACTAGATGGGCGGCGGGGGAGGGTCCCGAATTCGTCGAGCGCGTGGCGAAGTCCGAGCCCTACCCCCGCCTCCCAGCGACTCAGGAGAATCGATGGTTGGTGGGGCAGCGCTCGGACGTCGCCACCTACAAGTGGCCCTGGCCGGAGGTGTCCCGAGGCGCAGATGGCTGCCGGAGCAGCCCTCGCGAGGCCCAGAGGGCCCCCGAAGGCCCCAGAATGGCACAAAAAACGGGGAGCACCCTGGGCCAGGACCACTTCTGGCCAGCACCCTGCCAGGCTTTGCTTCCAGGTGCCGCCCACGGCCTTCTACCCGAGGCCGAAGGTGACGTCGGCAATCCTGGAGCTGGACTTCAAGGAGCCCGCGGAGCTCCCCGCCGTTGACTTCGCGCGGGTGCACGAGCTGATCAGAGCGGCCTTCCAGGGCCGCGGCAAGAAGCTCAAGGGGAGCCTGAGGGCGCTGATGGCCACCTCGCGAGCCGCGCTCCCAAGAGAGTGGGAGAACCGGCGAGCGGAGCAGCTGG
>CAUYUJ010001422.1:0-40651 GCA_963575745.1 Prorocentrum cordatum | reverse complement strand
CGGAGCACTTGGCGGAGCTGCACCAGGTCGGCGCCCGCCCTGCGGTCAACCGCACCAGGTCGGCGCCCGCCCTGCGGTCAACCGGGTGGAGTTCCACCTCGGCTACCTGTAACGACACCCTCCTGGCCGCATCCCAGGCGCTGGGCGTGACCCTCTCAGCCTGGGGCTCCCTGTCGGGCCCCACCACGGGCCGCAATCCAGGGGCATCCCTGAGCGACCCGCGCTTGCAGAGCATCGCGAAGCGCTGCAGCGTCTCCACGGCGAAGCTGGCGCTACGCTGGCTGGCATCCGAGGGCGTCCTGCCGGTCACAACCACGTGCAGCCGCCAGCACGCGGTGGACGACCTCGCGAACGCGTCTTTCGAGCTGTCTGCGGAGGACGAACACAAAAACAAAAAACAACAAACAAAAAGAAAAAAAAAAAACGCGCTGCGCGCGCCGAGACGCCCCGCGCAGCTGGTCATCCTCGCGTAGCCCGGCCCCAGGCCCTCGGCTCCCCGGAGTGGCGCGCCGCCTGCTCGCGGCCTTGGCCGCGGCCGTCGGCGGCGGCCCTTTCGAGGAGCCCAGCGGGGAAGATCACTGCCACGTCTGCGGCGCGATCCTCCGACCCCGCTTGCTCGGGCCCCATCTGGGCGGCCTCTATCAGCTGACGCTTCAGCGGGCGCGGACAGCCCTGCAGACTGGTGGCCTCCTCCTCCCTCCTCCTCGTCCTCGTCGTCCTCCTCCTCGTCCTCCCTATCCTCCTCCTCGTCCTCGTCCTCCTCCTTCTCCTCCTCCTCCTCGTCGTCCTCGCCTCGGGCTCCGCCCCACAGGGCATTGTAGCCCCCTGCCGCTCGAACCTGGCACCCCTGGCTCCGTCCTGATGCGGATTCGGCGAGCCTCACTTCGTGGCTATGGAACGACACCCCCTGGGCAAACGCGAGGCCGATCCGACATCGTCAGAAGATGAGAGATAGGATGTGAGAGGGAGGGAGTGAGATATACATATATATATATATATACATATAAAGGAGAGAGAGAGAGAGAGAGAGAGAAAGAAAGAAAGAGAGATAACAAGAGAGAGAGAGAGACAGCTAGAGAACAAGACAATAGGTGTATATATATAGAGAGAGAGCGAGAACAAACAAAACAAGAAGAGATAGAGAGAGGGAGACGTTGTATACTAGATTGCCTTGCTGAGGCACAGAACTTCGTTCGACATGTGCTTATACAAAGCCCTGGAAGTCCGTTTGGTGTCGAAGCCGGGCCCTTGATCAAGTCCTCTGGTCCTCAGGGGCATCAAGTCTGGACCTGTCACTGTCGAGCTTATAAAATGGTATGGAATGTAGCTGGCTAGCTCTTGGGTTAGAGTTTAAAGTTTCAGGCACTTGCAAGTGTGCAGGAAAGCGCCTACGCTGCGCGATGCTCGAAAGCGACTGACCTGGACCGATGTTATCCTCCACGGTGGACCACTTTCCCCGTTCCTACAGGTGGGGCCCTGAAGAAGGAACCCTTTTCGTTGGGGAGGGGCTCCGCGTTCCTTAAGTGTTTCACAGCTTGCCTCAGGCTTTCCTGATGTCTTCGACCGGAAATCGAAGCTTAACATGTGGAAAACAGGGGCCTCGTTCCTTATTTAGGGTTCCCGAGGTCAACGCCCCGACTGTACCCCTCCGCATCCCGACCATTCCCAGCCGATCGACCTCCCCAAGCTGTTCCACAGTGCCCCCTCCGACGCTGGCTCCGCGACGCTTACCGTGCCTCGAGGTTCCGCTTCCAATTGGGGGAGGAGTCGAGGATGACCCTTAGATTGCACCATCGCAAAAAATCACGACCGGAGCCCTGCACCCCATCGTTCTGCGTCATTGTTCGAGCCGGATCGATTTGTGAGGGCCCCGGGGCCCGAGATGGAGCGACAACGCCCCTAGCGAAGACATTGCAGTTCCAGGATCTCAGGGAGGAGGCAGGGGAGGAGAAGTGAAAGGAGTTGTCGTCGTCCTCTTCCTCCTCCCCCGCACCGTTGAGCTCCTCCTCATTCTTCTCAACGCTCCCCTTCTCCCTGACTGCAGGGCTAGGTTTTTTGTTGGGCCACGTGGGCAGCCACCTCATAAGCTGTGCCTCTGGATCAGAATTTGTTGAACTTGTTTCAAGGGGGCTCAAAGATTTTTCTCCCTTTCATTCAGAAGGAGAAGAATAAAGAGGAGGAGGAGGACGGGGAGGAGGAGGACGGTGGAGCAAGAAGAAGAGGGCAAAGGGAGGAGATGGGCGTGACGGGGGGGGGGGACTCAATGTGTGAGTTGTTCGTCGCACGACCTTTAGTCTATTGTCCCCCCATCTCTGCTGCGTCTACCAAGTCTACAGGGGGATTTGAAGAAGTACCGATTTAGTGGGCACGGGGCCGTTCGACAGGGGAGCATGCATCAATGGTCCACGAAGCATGCATTGGGGAGGAGGAGGAGGTGGAGGAGGAGGAGGAGGAGGAGAATTAGAAGGATGAGGAGGAGGAGGAGGAGGAAAAGGAGGAAGAGAAGGAGGAGGAGGAGGGGGTGGAGGAGGAGGAGGAGGAGGAAGAGGAGGAGGAGGAGGAGGAGGGTGGTGGGTGGAGGAGGAGGAGGAGGAGGAGGAGGAGGAGGAGGAGGAATGAGGAATGGAGAATGGAGGAATGGAGGAATGGGAAAAATGAAAGAATGGAAGGAGAAGGAAAGGAGGAGGAGGTGGAGGAGGAGGAGGAGAGGATGAGAAGGATGATGAGGAGGAGGAGGAGGAGGCGGAGAGGAAAAAGGAGGAAGAGAAGGAGGAGGAGGAGGAGGAGGAGGAGGAGGAGGGGGTGTGGTGGAGGAGAAGGAGGGAGGAGGAGGAGGAGGAGGAGGAGGAGGAGGAGAGGAGGGGGGAGGGAGGGAGGCGGAGGAGGGGGAGGAGGAGGGGGAGGAGGAGGAGGAGGCGGAGGAGGAGGCGGAGGAGGAGGAGGAGGAGGAAGAGGAGGAGGAGGAGGAGGAGGAGGAGGAATAGGAGGGGAGGAGGAGGAGGAGGAGGAGCAGGAGGAGGAGGAGCAGGAGGGGGTGGAGGGGGATCTCATCCCCCGAGACCCCAGATTTATCCCGATCCGATGTTGCCCCGACCTTGGCTTCGTTGTAGCAACGTGGTGCCACGTGCTCCTCTCCGTGCTCTTCTGCACCCGCGTTTCTGCGCCCGCTTTTCATCCTCCCTCCTCTCTGTCTTCGGGAGACAAACAACGACATCGACACGACCTCTTGGAGCTGCGCGCAGATTTCTCGGATCGGTGCTGGAGTCCCGTCCCTGGCGCGCGGGACGTGCCAGGGGCGGCGCCGCCAGGATCCCCGGCGCCGGTCCGAGGAGCCACCACCTTCGCTTCGCTCTGCTCATCCATCACCTTCGCTCTGCTCCTCCATCATGTTTA
Organism: Prorocentrum cordatum; assembly: GCA_963575745.1. Classification (NCBI taxonomy): domain Eukaryota; class Dinophyceae; order Prorocentrales; family Prorocentraceae; genus Prorocentrum; species Prorocentrum cordatum. The sequence continues at coordinate 37,258 of CAUYUJ010001422.1, read as the reverse complement.
TATGCAGCGCTCTGCTCCTCCATCATCTTCGCTTCGCTCTTCTCTCTCTCTCGCTCTCTTCTCCTCTGCTGCTGCTCTCTCTCTTTCTCTCTTTCTCTGTCTTGCCCACCCGCTATCCCGCCGAGGGAGCTCCAGAAGTGCATGCTTATGTGCAGCGCTCTGCTCCTCCGTCGTCTTCGCTCCGCTCCTCCCTCCCTCTCTCTCTCTCGCTCGCTCGCTTCTCCTCTGCTGCTCCCTCGCTCTCTCTCTCTCTCTCGCCCGCTCGCTTCTCCTCTCGCTCGCTCCCTCTCTCTCTCGCTCCCTCCCTCCCTCTCTCTCTCTCTCTCTCCAGACCCCCGACGTCGTGGTTTCTTCACAGCGTCGACCCCCAGAGGTCTGGACCCCTTCCCCGGGACCGGCCCTGCGCCCCGAGGCGTTCCCCGAGGGCCCGCGAGGGCCCCCATGAGGCCGCACACTTACGTAGGGGAACCCTCCCGTCGCGATACGTCTTCACGGCGCGAGGGGCTCCGGGCACCTCTCTCCCCAGACCCCCTCGAGTAATGAAAAAATCATGACGGGAGGTTTTTCGCTCTTTTCGGCCTCTGGGGGCCCTCACCGGGCTTCGGGAGCGTGAAAAAACGACTCAGGATGACAAACCGGTCCTGGGGAAGGGGTCGGGACCTCTGGGGGTCGCGTCATGAAAAAATCATGACGTCGGGGGTCTGGGTCTCTCTCTCTCTCTCTCTCTCGCTGTCTCTCTCGCTGTCTCTCAGGACACAATTCATCGTCGATCCCCCAGAAAAGATGGGAAAATAGGGGAAGTGGGGGGGGGGAGACAGGAGCCCCGAACACGTGGGGAACTATGGGGAATGCTTTCACTTGTGTGTATTTATCTGTGTGTCCTGGGGCCCCTTCAGTCTCGCCCGCCCGCTGCCCCGCCGAGGAGGAGGAGGAGGAGGAGGAGGAGGAGGAGGAGGAGGAGGAGGAGGAGGAGAGTGGGGAGGAGGAGGCAGGAGGAGGAGGAGGAGGGGAGGAGGAGGAGGGCCCCTTCGTGGGGCCCCTTGTGTGTATTTATCTGTGTGTCCTGGGGGCCCTTCCGTCTCGCCCGCCCGCTGCCCCGCCGAGGCCGCGCGCGGAGGCCGCGCGCACCGCCGCGGGGCTGCCGGCGTTGGTGGCGCGCCGCGTGGCCGCGGGGAGGCCGCCCCGGGCGCGCGCGGCGGGTCGGCAGCGGCGCGGCCACGCGGAGGGTCAGCGAACCCAGACCTCCTCGCGTCGCGAAGAAATCACGGCGGAGGTGTTTCGCTATTTTCGGCCTCCGGGGGCCCTTCCCGGGCCCCGGGGCCCTCAAAAAACGACTCGGGATGAAAAACCCGTCCCGGGGAAGGGGTCGGGACCTCTGGGGGTCGCGTCATGAAAAAATCATGACGTCGGGGGTCTGGGTTTCTGGGGCGACGGAGGAGGAGGCAATGCTCGTAGGGTAAGGGCAAACCTAAGCAGCCCAAGCGTTGGTGAGAGTAGACCTCAGGTCCGAACTTGTCTCGAGTGGGTGTCGTAAGAATTGTTACCGACGGATCAAGCGCGCTGGCTGAGCGTATTGGGACCTGGCCCTGGAAACAACGTTGCCCCCCCAAGCGACCTCCAAGGGAGCAGACCCATCACCTGACTCGAACTTATCCCTATCCCTAAGATTGACACGCCAAACGGCGATGACAATCTTGGGGATGCGCCCTGAAAGACTAGGGGAGTCCCTCAGATTGACATCGCGACGAGGCGATGCCCAGCTTAGGGATAGGGATATGTTCCAGGCTGGTAAACCCAGGCCCCCTCGCGTCGTGGGAAAAGTCACGACGGGAGGTGTTTCGCTATATTTTCGGCCTCGAGGATCTGGGGGCCCTTGTTGGGCCTCGGGGCCGTCAAGACACGACTAAACAGGTCCCGGGGAAGGGGTCCAGACCTTTGGGGGTCGACGCTGCGAAAAAATCACGACGTCCGGAGTGTGGGGACGGGAGGCGCTTCGTTGTCTTCGGCCTCTGGGGGCCCTCGCTGGTCTCGGGACCGTCCCAAAAACGACTCGGAAGGAGAAGCTGGCCCCGGGCATGGGTCGAGACCTCTGAGGGGCGACGTTGTGACGAAGTCACGGCTTTCGATGCCCGGGTGGTCTTTCTCGTGGTCCGTTCGCGTGGGGGCAGAGGCTCGCGCTCGGGCGCAGCCGAGGCTCGGGCCAGACGAAAGGGGGGGCCAGGGAGAGGGGGGTACGAAATCTGCTGCATGCAGCTGGTTTCCGCCCCGCCGCTGGGCACATTCCTTGATACATGGCCGCCTCCTGGCGCCGGAGGGCGCCGGGAAAATCAGCTACGTGAGCTGATTCTCACCCCCCCCTTTGCTGTCCCCCCCTTTCGCCCGACCCGAATGCATTCTGAGGCGGAAATGTCTTCCCTCTTTCTTTTCATCGTTTGGGGTGCATCTTCGACCCATGTTTGACCTGAGCTGATCTTCAAACCCCCCCTTTCGCCCGGCCCGAGGGGCAGGCGTGGGAGGGGGGGCTGGGACACGCGCAGCGCGAGCGTGCACAGGAGCCGCCGACCCCGCCGCGCACTCCTGTGGAGGGGGTGGGATGCGTGCGGCCTTCCTTGTCAGCTCTCATTTTTGTGTGTTGCTTCTCTCGTTTTTTCCAATCATCCTGTGGTGTTGGGTCCTCGTTTTGAAGAGACAACGCCCCGCGTCCCACCTCCTTCCTCCTTCCTCCTCCTCTCCTTCTCCTCCTCCCTCCTCCCCCATCCTTGCCTTTGCTCTCCGCATGTCTCAGCTCACCCCCTCATCATCATCATCATCATCATCATCATCATCATCACCACCACCACCACCATCATCATCATCATAATCATAATCATCATCATCATCATCATCATCATCATCATCATCATCATCATCATCATCATCGTCATCATCATCATCATCATCATCATCATCATCATCATCATCATCAGCATCATCATCATCGTCATCATCATCGTCATCATCGTCATCATCGGCATCGCCATGGCTGATTCGTTTCGTGGCCCCATGGGGAGCTCCACCGAAGGCCCCAGAGGGGGGGGTCGCATGCGTCCCCCACGCTCAGGGCAGCGCTTCGTGGCCCCATAGGGAGCACCACCGAAGGCCCCAGTGGGGAGGGCCGCATGCGGCTCCCACGCCCAGCACAGCGTTTTGTGGCCCCATAGAGAGCTAGACCGAAGGCCCCAGGGGGGGGGGGGGGGGGGGCATGCGTCCCCCACGCTCAGGGCATGGCCCCATAGGGAGCTCCACCGAAGGCCCCAGTGGGGGAGGGGCCGCATGCGTCCCCCACGCACCCAGGACAGCGCTTCGTGGCCCCATAGGGAGCTCCACCGAAGGTCCAAGTGGGGGTGCCCGCATGCGTCCCCCACACACCCAGGACAGCGCTTCGTGGCCCCATAGGGAGCTCCACCGAAGGTTCCAGGTCTACTGTCCGCGTGCGTCCCCCCCCCCAACACAGTACAGCGTTTCGTGGCCCTCCCCTCGTCCCTGCGCTTCACCCTCCCAGTACAGCGCTTCGTGGCCCTATAGGGAGCTCCACCGAAGGTTCCAGGTCTACCGTCCGCATGCGTCCCCTGCACCCAGTACAGCGTTTCGTGGCCCTCCTCCCCCTCCTCCCTGCGTTTCACCCACCCAGTACAGCGTTTCGTGGCCCCAAAGGGAGCTCCACCGAAGGTCCCACTGGCATCGTCCGCATGCGCCGGCCACCGCCCAACACAGCCCTTGCTCCTTGCGTTTCGCCCACCCAGTACAGCGCTTCGTGCCCCATACGAAGCTCCACCGAAGGTCACAGTGGCACCGTCCGCATGCGTCAGCCACCACCCAGCACAGCCCTTGCTCCCTGCGTTTCGCCCACCCAACACAGCGCTTCGTGGCCCCATAGGGAGCTCCACCGAAGGTCCCAGTGGCATCGCCCGCATGCGTCCGCCACCACCCAGCACAGCCCTTGCTCCTTGCGTTTCACCCACCCAGTACAGCGTTTCGTGGCCCCATAGGGAGCTCCACCGAAGGTCTCAGTGGCACCGCCCGAATGCGTCAGCCACCACCCAGCACAGCCCTTGCCCCCTGCGTTTCGCCCACCCGGTACAGCGCTTCGTGGCCCCATAGGGAGCTCCACCGAAGGTCCCAGTGGCACCGCCCGCATGCGTCAGCCACCACCCAGCACAGCCCTTGCTCCCTGCGTTTCACTCACCCAGTACAGCGCTTCGTGGCCACATAGGGAGCACCGAACAAGACATTCATAATTGCGGTGCTCACAACTGCATATGGTTGAGTCCTTCGCCAGGCTAATTGTTTGTTCTCTCTCTTTCTTTTTTTTGATCGTTCTCTCTCTTTCTCTCTCTCTCTCTCTCTCTCTTTCCCTTTCTCTACTCTATCTTTACGTCGGGCCTGTCCCTTTACAGGGGGAATATTTAAACATAGTCAAAAAAAAACGTCAGGGGACTATGTTTGAGTATTTTGGCCATTTGGGGGTATTTCCCAACCCTCCTTGGTTGGGTATTCGTTTTGAATAGAAGGGTGTGGTCGCGTCCTCCTCCCGCCTCCCGCCTCCTGCCCTCTCTTCGCCGTCCCTGGGGGGCTGTGATCTGCGAAACTGTCGCCACTTTCAAGGGCTGCTGGTGGGTCCTGCGGAGTGAGGCACCGCGCGGATCTGAGGTAGACCTCGCCGTCCCTGGGGGGCTGCGATCTGCGGAACTGTCGCCACTTTCGAGGGCTGCTGGTGGGCCCTGCGGAGTGAGGCACCGCGCGGATGTGAGGTAGACCTCGCCGTCCCTGGGGGTTGCGATCTGCGGAATTGCCGCCACTTTCGAGTCCTGGTGGGTCCTGCGGAGTGAGGCACCGCGCGGATCTGAGGTAGACCTCGCCGTCCCTGGGGGGCTGCGATCTGCGAAACTGTCGCCATTTTCGAGGGCTGCTGGTGGGCCCTTCGGAGTGAGGCACCGCGCGGATCTGAGGTAGACCTCGCCGTCCCTGGGGGGCTGCGATCTGCGAAACTGCCGCCATTGTCGATGGGCTGCTGATTGGTCCTGCGGAGTGAGGCGCCGCGCGGATCCGAGGTAGACCTCGCCGTCCCTGGGGGGCTGCGATCTGCGAAACTGCCGCTACTTTCGAGGGCTGCTGGTGGGTCCTGCGGAGTGAGGCACCGCGCGGATCTGAGGTAGACCTCGCCGTCCCTGGGGGGCTGCGATCTGCGAAACTGTCGCCACTTTCGAGGGCTGCTGGTGGGTCCTGCGGAGTGAGGCGCCGCGCGGATCTGAGGTAGACCTCGCCGTCCTTGGGGGGCTGCGATCTGCGAAACTGTCGCCAGTTTCGAAGGGCTGCTGGTGGGTCCTGCGGAGTGAGGCACCGCGCTGACTGAGGTAGACCTCGCCGTCCCTGGGGGGCTGCGATCTGCGGAACTGTCGCCACTTTCGAGGGCTGCTGGTGGGTCCAGCGGAGTGAGGCACTGCGCGGATCTGAGGTAGACTTCGCCGTCCCTGGGGGGCTGCAATCTGCGAAACTGTCGCCAGTTTCGAGGGGTGCTGGTGGGTCCTGCGGAGTGAGGCACCGCGCGGATCTGAGGTAGACTTCGCCGTGGGGGGCTGCGATCTGCGGAGTCGCCACTTTCGAGGGCTGCTGGTGGGTCCTGCGGAGTGAGGCACCGCGCGGATCTGAGGTAGACCTCGCCGTCCCTGGGGGGCTGCGATCTGCGAAACTGTCGCCACTTTCGAGGGCTGCTGGTGGGTCCAGCGGAGTGAGGCTGAGGCATCTGCGATCGCCAGAGTGAGGCACCGCGCGGATCTGAGGTAGACCTCGCCGTCCCTGGGGGATCTGCGGTCGCCACTTTCGCTGACACTCCGCCGGTGCGATCTGCGAAACTGTCGCCACTTTCGAGGGCTGCTGGTGGGTCCTGCGGAGTGAGGCGGCGCGCGCGGATCTGAGGTAGACCTCGCCGTCCCTGGGGGCTGCGATCTGCGAAACTGTCGCCACTTTCGAGGGCTGTTGGTGGGTCCTGCGGAGTGAGGCACCGCGCAGATCTGAGATAGACCTCGCCGTCACTGGGGGGGCTGCGATCTGCGAAACTGTCGCCACTTTCGAGGGCTGCTGGTGGGTCCTGCGGAGTGAGGCACCGCGCTGACCTGAGGTAGACCTCGCCGTCCCTGGGGGGCTGCGATCTGCGAAACTGTCGCCACTTTCGGGGGTTCCTGGTGGGTCCAGCGGAGTGAGGCACCGCGCGGACCTGATCGAGACCTCGCCGTCCCTGGGGGGCTGCGATCTGCGGAACTGTCGCCACGTTCGAGGGCTGCTGATGGGCTCGCCACTTTCGAAGACTGCTGGTGGGTCCAGCGGAGTGAGGCACTGCGCGGACCTGAGCGGGACCTCGCCGTCCCTGGGCGGCCATGTCATGTTGTTGTTGCTGCCCCGCCGACGTTTCAAGCCCCTTGCCCACAGTCTCCTTTTGGACCTTTCGTCTTCCTTAGTGACTCAGGGGTTCACTTAGTTACTCATCGTTTTTCCTCTGATTGGGGACCTGCGAACCTCCCGAATGCCGCTCGCAGAAGTATGTGCGTCCATGCCACGTCGTCGCCTTCTCGTCAAGTCTCCCAAGCTACTCCTGCCCCGCACTGCGCAGGGGTTGGGTACGTCGCCAGGGTATGTTTTGAATATGTTTTACTTATCGCCCAAGATCCCCCTGTAGGAGGACAGGCCCGACTTAACTCTATCTCTTCGTGGGCGTCCGAGGGGGGAGTGATGGCGAGGTGGGAGTGGATAGCTTGGCCGGGGCCGCGGCACCCTCCCGGATTGCCTGGCCCCCGCTTCGGCGTTCAGCACGTCCCCTGGCCCCCCCCCCCCGCCGGGCCACGCACGTGCCTCGGGCAGTGGTGTGCGAGCCCTCCACCTGGACGCCCCCGATCTCGTTGTTGTGGATCGGCTGAGCCGTGTTGGGGGGGGGAGAGGAGATGAGCGGAAGGGGGGGGGGAAGGAGAGATGAGGCCGAGGGGGATGGGCGGGGAGAGAGGGAGGGCGGGCTGGGAAGGAGGGGCTGGGACGAGGGGAGGTGGGGGGCTGGGGGCAGCGAGGCTGGGAAGGAGGGGCTTGGAGGGGAGCGGGGCGAGGGGGCGGAGGGGGGAGGGGGAGGGCGGGAGTGTGCTGCGGAGGGCGGGCGGCGCGCTTCTGTGCAGGGGCCGGCCTTTCCGCTCGCGCCCTCAGAGCGGCCGGGCAAGTGGTCCCCCCCCTTGTTCGTTTCCTATATTCTGGGGGCCCGAGGGGGGGCCTTCTCGGGCCTCGGGGCAGTCAGACTCAGGATGAGGAGCCGGTCCCGGGGGAGGGGTCCAGACCCATGGGGGTCGACGCTGTGAAATAATCGTCGTCGTCGTCGTCGTCGTCGTCGGAGGAGGAGGAGGAGGAGGAGGAGGAGGAGGTCTGGGTCTTGCCATCGCTCGGACGCCCCTCCCCCCGGCACTGTCTGTCGGCGGCGCGCCCGGGGCCGGGGAAGTGAGGCGGAGAAGGCCATCTCTGCAGGCGGCGGGGCTTCTCGGAGGGCCTCCCGCCTTCTGAAGGGTTCCTGGCGTCTTCGGGGGATCGGGAGCGGAAAAGAGGGGGGTGATGACTAGGGGGGGGTGGATTTCATGGCGCGGGCCATGATTTTTCCTCAGATCTCATGGCGCCTCTTCTTGTTTCATTACGTCCCAGGCCCCTCCGCTGGGCCGCGCACATGCCGCCGGTCATGATTTGCACCCCCCCCTCTTGGACACCCACCTCTTGGCCGCTCCCGAGGGGAGGCCCAGAAAGCTTCTCAGAAGGCCGGGGGACTTCAGAGCCTTCTGAGAAGGCCCGCCGCTTCTTCGGAAGCTGGAACATATACATTACCAGTGGCGGGGCTCTCTTTCAATCCCAGGACTTTTGCGGGTCGGGGGCGACGTCGGGGTGGTGTGGTGTATACTTTTTCCACGTTTTCGCAGGGAAACCGCGACAAATGTATACACCAGGACCCCATATACACCAGGATCCGCTTTCTGGTGAGGATCCGCTTTCTGGTGAGAAAGCTTCTCAGAAGGCCGGGGGACTTCCGAGCCTTCTGAGAAGGCCCGCCCCTTCTCGCTTCCCCCCCTCGCTTCGGATGCAACTCCTGGGAGGTCAAATTCTGATTTTGCCCTGGTCCGAAATCCGGCTTGATCCCGCTTGATCCGGCCTAATCCCGCTTGATCCCGCTTAGTCCGGCTCAATCCGAGGCCCACTCCGACGTAACAGCCCCCCAATGGGGCCTAATGGGGCCTAATCCTCTGTAGTCCTTCCGACGGAAACTTCCCAGCAGTTGCCTCCTAACCCGCTTCATCCGGCTTCATCCCGCTTAATCCCGCTTCATCCGGCTCAATCCGAGGCCCTTTCCGGCGCAACAGCCCCCCAACGGGGCCTAATGGGGCCTAATCCTCTTTAGTTCTTCCGACGGAAACGTCGGGGAGCCAAAATGAGGAAAACCCAAAAATTCACCAAAAATCGCAGAAAATCAATGATTTTTGCTTCTTGGGGCCTCCCAGCAGTTGCCTCCTAACCTCGCTCGCCGCCGAGCCTCGTGTCGAGCGGGCCTGGTTCTCGGGACGGCCCCAGTGAAGGGGCTCTGGAACACACAAACAAATACACACAGATAACCGGATCCCCTATATTTTCCTATCTTTTCTTTGCTTTTTCAGGAGGAAAAGAAACACACAGACACAATTAATCCTCGATTCCCCAGAAAATATGGGAAAATATCGGAAGCGGGGGGGAAGACAGAAACCTAGACAATATGGGAAAATACGGGGAATAGTTTTATTTGTGTGTATGTATTTGTGTGTCCTGGGGCCCCTTCACTTTTGTCTTCCCCCCACACACTTCCCATGTTTTCCCGTACTTTCGGGGAAATCGGCGATTCATTGTGTCTGTGTGTTCTCTTCCCCCCTGGCCCAGGCTTCCCCGGGGAGGGTCCGCGGCTGCTGGCGCTGGCCCCGCCGAGCAGAGAGCGCACCGTGCCCTGGCGGTGCCAAGGCCTCACCGGGCGGGCGAGGGTTCGGAGGTCCCCGGAGGGGCGGGGGTCGTGGAGCAACCTTTTTGGACGCCCGAAATGGGTACTCCAGATTTCGTAATAAAAGGGAGGGGGTCTGGACCCTCCAAGACAAGCCATTTCAGACCTCCCCCGTGGGAGAACCCTCCAAAAACATCGTCCCCAGATCCCCCAGGCCCTCCAAGATAGCCTGGAAGAGACCCCCCCGCGAAATGAGACCCCCCTCCCTTTGTTACGAAATCTACGAAAATATGGGGAATCCTATTATTTGTGTGTGTATCTATTTGCGTGTCCCCGGGCCCCTTCAAACACATGCGCGAAGACCGTGCTACCATTAAGTCGGGCCTGTCCCTCTACAGACCAGATCAGGGTCCCCGACCTATAAACCAAAGCCAGGCATGTCCCTCTATAGGAGGAATGTTCGAGTGGAGACATCGTCTGGGGACGCTTTTCGACTACTTTGATGATTTTTGTTTGAGTCTGTTTGGACTCTTTTTCATTTTCCCTCCCAAAGTCCGCCTGTAGGAGGACACGCCCGACCTAACCCTAGACCTCAGGAACGGCCCGAAAGCCAGAGTGGCAGGGTGGGCCGAGCTCAGATCCAAGAAGCCCACGTGGACCTCCGAAAACTTCCCCTGAGATCCTGGCGTTGCAATTTGTTCCAGCCTGGCGTTTTCATCTTTTTTCGGGCCCCTGGACCCTCACAGATCTATCTGGCTCGAGAAATCAGATAGGGCGATGGGGTCTAGGGCTCCGGGCGTGAATTTTTTACGATGTTGCAAGTTGTTCGCTACGTCGGATCTCCGGGTCTGGCGCTGCCGATATTTATTGTTCCAGTGGGTGCAGCGTGCAGGCTGCTAGGGAGGTGTGCTGCCTGGCGCTCCGACCGGCAACCCGCGCAGTGTCGTTGGTTGGCACCCCGTGCTTGCCCTAGGAGGTGCTGACAGTGATGCACACTCACACGCACACACTCACACACGCGCACACACAGACAGACACACACACACACACACACGCACGCACACGCACGCACGCACGCACGCACGCACGCACGCACGCACGCACGCACACACACACACACACACATACACACACACGCACACACACACACACACACGCACACACACACACACACACACACACACACGCGCACGCACGCACGCACGCACGCACGCACAAACACACACACACACACGCACACACACGCACACACGGTGCTCTGCTCCACCATTGCGCTGTCAGTTTGTGCGCACTCGGACGACGTGTCGGGCTTGCTGTCATTGAAAAAACGCAGCTTGACTAGAGAACGGCGCCAACGACGCATCCTCTGGCGTCCAAGAGCACGACAGCACTTACCGCGACCTGCATGCCCACCAGTCCTCTTTCGCATGCAGCTCCAGCACCTGATGTCGGCATGTTTCTTCACGGGCCTTCTGAGCGCTTGTCGCAGCAGTCTTCGGCGATTGCAACGCGCGAGAGCGACGGCTGCATGGCGCGACGGTCTCGACTCAATTGCATCTGTAGCCCAAGTCGAAGCTCTACACCCATCATCAGATGTCAGGTCAGTGGTGCCAGAGTCGTCCTGGCGCAAAGGCCAGACGTGCTCGCATGACTTCTGCATCCTCGCTCCTGACTGGGTGAGCACGCCCTCCCATCTCCCCTGCCCGGCCGGCCTCCGACCAGGGTCGTTGCTCACTCTCGTCCCCCCTGTCAGAAGGCGCTGTGCACGTGGCGGCACACTGCAGTAGATACCACGCCACCACAGACCCCAGACCCCCGGCGTCATTTTTTCGCAGCGTAGACCCCCCGAGGTCTGGACCCCTTCCCTGGAACCGGTTTTTCATCTTGAGTCGTTCTTCGATGGTCCCGAGGCCCGTCAGGGCCTCCCAAGGCCGAAAATAGCGAACAACTTCCCGTCGCGATTTTTTCCACAGCGCGAGGGGGTCTGGGGACGCAGAAAGGAGCGGACGAGGAGAGATTGGCACAGGCGCCTCCTCCATTCCTCCTCCACTCCTCCTCCACTCCATTCCTCCGCCTCCATCTCCTCTTCCTCCTCCTCCTCCTCATCATCATCTGACCTCTCCTCCCCTGCCCCGTTTCACCCCTTGCACCGGCGCGGTCTTGAGGAGGGGCCTCAACCGCCAAACGCAACGCTTGGGGACCAGCAGGCTGCTTGGCCCACGGCGCGCGGAAATGATCTCTCTGCTAACTCTTCCTTGTTCCTCCCTTCTGCTCCTTCCCCCCTGTCCGTGTGTAGTTGGAATGCCCAAACCTTGTTCTGTTCCCATCACACCAGTAATCGGCGAAGTCAGTGTAAATATCAGTCCCTCTCCCTCCTCAAACGCCACTCTGTGGTGTGCATCCAGGCTTCTCACGGGAATGAAGCTGATGCGTGTCTTCTTGAACGCGACCTCGGTGTGACTGTCCATGGATCGCTCATGGGCAATGAGAATGCAGGAGGGATCCTGATTGTGGTTAAGGAGGCTCTTCGGTCTCTCTTCACGTCTTGCACGTTCGTTGAAGTGAAGCCAGGCCGGGTAGGGGTGCTCACTCTTGCGAGCCCGGGGGCAGACGCTCCAGGTGGCGTGCGTGCACGGTGACCCTGACTGGACGGAGGCCTATACGAAGTCGGTCTTCTGGCGGATTCGTGGCCATCTTATTCCGTCACCTCCAGCTACTACCTCTATCGCGGGGGACTTCAAATTCCTCGAAAACGGAGACGCTCGGTAATATTATGCCCTTACGGGGCGTGAGACTTTTCAAACGTCACGGCTAGCGACGATTTTCGACCAGATCTTCCCTCTGTACTCAGAAGTTGACCAACCTCACCATACACATCGTGCTAACACTGATACCAATCCTAGCTACGCTCGTCTTGACAGGATATACACTAACCTTCCCTGTGCTGTTCTCTTCGATCGATTTCAACCCTGTCTCTTCCACGGCCTGGTCCATCACGAACGCCTCGAAGCCCTCTGACCACGCCCCCATCTTCCTCAGCCTCAGCGTCCCTACGAGCGAGGCCCCTGAGTATGTGGCGATTCCGTCCTGGATCTCCGGGCACAGCGTCTTTAAGAGCGTTTGCGAGGAAATGTTCAGGCTTGAGGATTTCTCCGAGGACCCGTTCCAGCGGCTCTTGGAAGCCAAGCAGGCTTTTCATTTCGCTGCCAAAAAGGTGAAGTGGCACATACTCCACGTGGGGCCCGAAAACCACGAAGGTAAAGTCCTCATATGCCTGCGCCTTCTTCGTGCAGCGCGCGCAGGTAAGCACCGCGCGTGCACCGCGTGTGTCGCCGCGTACCCCAAGCTCGCCGACTTCTTCTTGACAGATATTTGTGGGTGGCGTGACTGGTTGGGCCTTCGCCAGCACATAGCGACTATGCAGCGAGCGATCATGGACGCCAGGTCCCAGGCAGTGCTTCGCAACTCCGACCCCCCAGACGTGCAAGCAGCTAATCTGAGTCGGATTCGTCGGCTCGCCTCGGCCTGGAATGCCCTCCGTCCCAGAGTTTACCTCGCGGGGCTTCGCACTCCGGAGGGGATGACAACTTCGGACCCTGCTCTCAGGGCCAAAATGCTTGCACAGTATTGGGGAGGCGTTTTTCCGGCGGAGTCGGATGATCAGGTAAGCGAGGACTCCATCGGTTTTTTCCTGCAGCAGGTCACCCCGCTTGAGGACTCAGGCGACCAGTTCGTGACCACGACTCACCAGCGGATCGATTGGATTGCGAGCCAGGACCAGATGCTCAATCTCCTAGGCCGCACACAAGACACTGCCCCGGGGCCCGATGGCGTTCCCTACTCGGTTTGGCGCGATGCCCCTGATCTTGCCCACGGTTTTTTGCACGACGCATTCCAGTGCTTGGTGAAAGAGCATCGCGTGAGCAAGGAATTTAACTACTGCCGAGCTGGCTTCCCGCCGAAAGGGGATCTGGTCTCGGGGGGTGCAGAGGTTCGCAACCCCTGTCAAACTCGGATGCTGTCGCTCTCGAATGCTGACAACAAGATCTTCTCGTCGTTGCTCGCCATGCCGCTGAACTATGTTGCTGCTGACGTCGTCGTGCGGTGCCAACGGGGATTCGTGAAGGGCCGATCGATGCTCGATAACATCCTCGAAATGGACACTGCCTTGTTTTCCTGGCCCCACACTCTAGGCATAACTGACGCTGGGGGCTGCCTACTTGATTTTAAGAACGCTGTCCCCAGCGTCTTCCACAGATGGATTTTTGCGGTCCTACGGAAGATGAATGTGCCAGAGGCCGTAGTGGGAGCGATCTTCACGCTTTACGTTGGGGTCTGGACTTATATTGGAGTTGGCAACTCGTTTCCTGCAGGTTTCTGGGCCCTGCGGGGGATGAAGCAGGGGTGCCCGCTTTCTGGAGTGCTGTTTGCTTTGATCCTGAACCCTATCCTGAAGGCCACGCTCGTCCAGAAAAGCTACCACGATTTAGTACTCTGTGCATTTGCTGATGATGTTGGTCTGGTAGCACGCAATATCTTCGTGGTGCTCCCGATTGTCGTGCGATTGTTACAGCGTGCAGCTGCTGCCACGGGGTTGGCGCTGAACTTCGCCAAGTGCGTCATCATTATCCCTCGCCGGCTAGTGGAAGAGGAGCTGCGTGAACAGTTTCGCGCCCACGGTCTTGAGGTCACGGACTTTGGAATCTCGGAGTGTGGCAAGTACCTTGGTGTGTATCTGGGCCTGGGTGGTAGCCGGAAGTCGTGGTCGTCCCCTCTGGCAAAACTGAAAGAAAGAACTCACATGGTCAAAAGCTTGGGTTTGAGTTTTGTTCACTCTGTGGTTGCCTGGAATCGGTATGCCCTCCCAGTCATCAACCACGTCGCCCAGATCTTCGAGCCCCCGAGAGAAGTCAGAGCAGTCGTCCGTGAATGTCACCAGCTACTCACACGAGCTCCCCGGCATTCGTTCCCCCCCATCGTGCTTAACAACCTCGCCAGTCTCCACTTTCCTGTCCACCTCCGTGACCTGGCCCTGGCGGCGCGGAGCGCCCAGATGCGGGCAGCCCTGTTATCGCCGGCACTTGACAGATGTGCTGGAGAGCATCGCACAGCCTGGGAGTCGGCAGAAGTATGCCTCACTGCGCTCGAAGTCCCTCATCATCCTGATTCTGCTCTAGATCAAATGCTTCGTGCTCGTGACTCGTTCCTCGCACTTCCTGGCAATCCCTCTGATGGTCCTCCTCGTTCCTTACAGTCGAAAATCTACAAGTTCCTTAGACACCGTGTTCCCCCACCTACTGGTCATCAACTTATCGGAGCTAGGCATAAGTATTGGTCTACTGACGTTACTCCTGAAGAGGTTGGGTGTTGTCTTCAGCGTTTAAGGCTCGTGAGTGCCCGCCTCCCCCCTTTTTTCCTGACCTCGCTGATTAAAGTTTTGTTCAACTGTTGGCCCACCACTCAGAGGTTTCGCCAGGGTCCAGGTGGATGTGTCTGGGGATGCATGGCCGTAGGAGGCGATTCTCTTTTACATTACTTTTGTTGCCCCCACACCCGTTCCCTGCTCTGCCCCCTCCTTCCTGCTCTCCCTCCTTCCTGGGGCCTGGGCCCTCTTACAGGAATCCTTCCAGATAGGTGGGTCGCCGATTCGACCGAATCGATTCTTTCGCATGCCGTGGCCACTGATCTCATGACCACAGCCTTTCACCACTGCAGGGCTGGAGGTCACAGGAGCTGCCGCCGTCTTCGAGCAGCCATAGCCGCCAGGCTGCGTGTGCCGGCCAGGCGAGCCCCTGCCATCGTGGGACTCTTCGGGGCCCTCCCCCCTCCTCCTCCTCCTCCTCTCGTTGCCCGGCCGGGTTAACGTCACCACATTGTGGCGCTCTTTCCAAAGCCCCCTTGAGGGGATGCGGATCATCTCACGGGCGTGCGGGACGTTTGGACGATTTCTTCCCTCTCCTCGCTGCTCTTGCCGCTGGTCCGCCTCACCCCTGCAGGGACTGGCGCTCCTCCGAACCCTCGCCGGAACCGCCCTGGCTCAAGCCGCGCGGCGGCTCCCCGCGGGGCCCGACCCTCGACAAGAGCGAGATGGGCGGCCCCCGGGCGGCGGTGGGCGTGTGAGGAGCGCCCCGGGAGGCGTCGGCGGCCTCCGGAGCGGCGACGGCGCGGCTCTCCCCTGAGATCCGACCTTGCAGGACGAAAAAATTGCAGCATCGCAGAAGAAATCGCGACACGATCCCAGACATGCGCTCGCGTCGTAAAGAGTGCATGGCGGGAGGCTTTGGACCGTTTTCGGCCTCGGGGGGCCCTCGCCGGGCCTCGGGGCCGTCAAAGGACGACGCAGGACGAAACGCCGGTCCCAGAGGAAGGGTCGGGACTTCCAGGGACCCCGTATTGGAAAATTCAGGACGTCGCATGTCTGGGATAGGAGGCTGCGGTGCACCGAGTTGGCTTTTTACGTGGCGCTCCCCTGGGCAGAGCTCTGGGCGGTGGCGCTCCTCACGCTTGCCGCTCTGAGCCAAACGGCTTTCTGCACGAACGAGATGGGCACGGAAAGAATGGGTACGATGCCCAACAGCAGCTCTTGTTCATTTTGAACAGGACTCGCTGTCCGCGCCGCCGCGGCCTGTGTCCATCTGAGACAGAAGGCCGCCTGCCCAACAACGGCCGCCGTTGGTTTGGGACAACATGTATTGTTGGGCATCGTACCCATTTTTTCCGTACCCATTTTGGGCGTCCAAAGGCTTGAGCCAAAACGGCTCGAGCCAAACGACCAGAGCCCCGGACCCCGTCTCCCTGCATCATTTTTCGAGCCGGATCGATCTACGAGGGCCCCGGGCACGAAAGAGGAGCGAAGGCGCCTGGTGCGCAGAAAATGGCATAGCCAGGATCTCAGGGTCCGTGTGCGCCGGGGCCGTGGTTCCGCGGCCATGGAGGCACTGATCATCAAGATCTTCAAGCAGAAGCTGGGGGAGTTTGCGAAGGTGGTCACGTTGCATCTTCGGGGGACCTCGCCTGTCCCCCAAATTCGTGTGTTTCTCTCGTGCTCAACGGGTGGACGCAGTCGAAGAAGAACAAACGCCAGAAACACAAACTTTTGGCGCTTCGCGCGGATGTCTTGGATCCGCGTTGGGCCCCCGCGGTGGCGCCTCCGGCGCCGCTCCTGGCGCGCTCCGCGCGCCAGGGGGCCCAGCGCAGATCCAAGAAATCCCCGCCGAGCGCCAGTCGGGGAGTTTGCGAAGGTGATTACGTTACATCTTCGGAGGACTTCGCCTGTCCCCCAAGTTGGTGTTTTTTTCTCGTGCTCAGCGCGGGCTCGATGCTGACTCGACGCGGATTTGGCGTGGATTCGACGCGGATTCGACACGGATTCGACGCGGATCCGACGAGTCCGACATGGATTCGACGCGAATAGGTCCGCGACGGGACAGACCAGGTCCCCCGAGGGTACCCATACAGCTACCCTTCGCCTGTTTTCCCCTTTTGGGGTCTCCTGGGAAGCCCTCGTCGCCACCGCTGGACTCGCCTCGAAATTCTGGTCAGAACGCACCCCGCGAAGGTGATCGTTTTCTTATGCACTGTTTTGCCGATCGGCGCGGGCCCTCGTACCCCCTCCTCCTCCCCCACCCCCCCTCCATGGAGTAGATCTTGGCTGTTTTTGGGGCCTGTTCCAAGCAGGTGGAGTCTTCTTCATAGGACGCACTGTTGCAAACAGTCGCATTAAGCAAAGGCCCGGGGCCAGACCTCCCCCCCCCTTCCGCCCGATGTCTAAATGCCGAATACGTAAACGCTCACAAGGTGGACCCAGACAACGTCAAGGCCGACCTGAGCAGTGGCGAGGTGAGCCTGCGGAAGGCGCAGCTGCGGGCGGAGGTGTTCGATCAGATCCACCTGCCGATCACCCTGCGAGGAGGCTACATCGACGAGATGTCCTTTAGGTTTGACGTCGGCATGTTCAGCTCGGGGGCCGCCAAGGTCGTGGTGAAGAATTGCTTCCTCGTGCTCGGTCCGCAGTCGTGCGATTGGAGCTGGGATTCGGTCTTCCAGTTCAAGAGCAAGCTCGTCGATCTCCTCATGAAGGTCTACACGCTGAAGCCTCTCAAAAAGAAGAAGCGGGTAACGGGAGGATGGTTCAAGGACATGCAGCAGGCCATGGCCGTGAACTTTGCACAGAAATTCCTCGGCCTGCTGGAGGTTCAGATCTCCAACATACACTTCAGATACGAGGACGCGGAGACGCAGAAGGTGCCCTTCGCCTGCGGCTTCAAGATAGGCAACGTGCAGGTGGCCTCGGACGCCCGGCAGAAGGACCACCAACGCTCCACGGGCCAGTGGAGCGGATCCAGCGCCGAGCTGCAGGCCAAAGTGGAGCAGGACCTCGTGTTCTTCTGCCAGCGGATCGCCACGCGACGAATATCGGCTTACTGGGACATCGGCAGACCCATTCGAATACAGGGCCCCACCGAAGGTGAGGAGGTGAAGAATATGTTCTGCCAGCTCAACCGGAGAGAGATATTCTCTACGTGCGTCGTCGAGAAGATTCTTTCTTCTTCATCTGCGCGCATTGCCGAGAAGAGAAAGAGCCTGGACGGTCCGGTTTTCAGAGAGCGCCTGGATTTCCACCAGTACTTGGTGTTCCCTTCTGGGCTCGACGCGCACGTCACAGTCAACAAGACCTGCGACACTACCCGCAAGCAGCTGGCCCCCCTGAAGGATGCGAACGTCATCGTGGAGCCCCTCGAGGTCGCCGTCGACTCCGAGCAGCTGCGCAGCATGAACGAGCTCCTGACCTCGGTGCGAAGATTCTCCACCAAAGACGTGAGATTCCGGACACGCCCGCAGGAGCCGATCAGCAAGTTTTAGGAAGGCTTTACGGCCAGTGCTGCCGACCCTACATGCTAGGAGGAGAGGCAGATGGAACGGGTGGGCGAGGAGGGGGAGGAGGAGGAGTAGGAGGAGGAGGATAGGGAGGAGGAGGAGAACGACGACGACGACGACGACGCTCGCGAGCCCTCGAGGGGACTTGTGGGTCGGGGGAATTTTACGGTAGGTTCTAGCGGCGTTGGCGCGCTGGCGACGCTGGCGAAGGTGTTCAAGGTTGGACTCTGCGACGCGGAAGCACCGACGGACACGGTAATGCCATTGGACCCGATTTGATCTAACCTTGAACGATCGGGGCGCGATCGACTCAAGGTTGAACGATCGACGCGGTGTCAAAGACTTCTGCGCGCGCCGCCGCCACACGTTGCCTACCACAGCCCGCAGGAGCCGATCAGCAAGTACCTGGCCCAGGACCTGCCGCTGGCGCCGGAACTGAGCGCCAGCACGGCCGTGGTGAGGGAGAGCCTCGAGGCTCATGATGTTCCAACCTACTTTAGCCTTGATCGCCAGGAAGAATTTCGAGCACCAAGAAAGTACCGAAGCTGGATGGTTTTCACGCGTCTGGTCCCTGGGAGGCGATGCTCGCTCAACACTGTTTCGATACTTTCTTTTCGGAGGGGCCGAAATTATTTCTGGGATGTGGTCCTCAAGTGGTCCAGTCCAGTCCTCCTCCTCCTCGTCCTCCTGCTGCTCCTCCCTCTCCTCCTCCTCCTCCTCCTCCTCCCCCTCCTCCTCCTCCTCCTCCTCCTCCTCCTCCTCCTTCTCCTCCACCTCCTCCTCCTCCTCCTCCTCCTCCTCCTCCTCCTCCTAGTAGTAGGATGGGAGCCAACCTAACTCGAGGCGGGCGAGCGGCCGTCCACGGGCAGCACGGGCGGCCGCGCCTGGGGCCTGGGCCGAGTGCAGCCGCGCGGGGGCGATGCGCCCCAGCGCACGGAGAGCCAGCAGCACGCGCAGGTCGCGGGCAGCGTAGGGGTGGGTATGATATATATATATATATATATATATATATGTATGTATATGTATGTGTGTATGTGTGTATGTCTGTGTTATATATATATATATATATATGTACACAGATCGATCGAATTGTATGTATACTCATCTTTTTCACCACCACCACCATAAGTTGGAGGGGGAGGGGGTCCTCCACATCCTCTTCCTCCTCCTCCTCCTCCTCCACCTCCTCCTCCTCCTCTTCGGCCTGCTCCTCCTCGTCTTCGTCCTCCTCCTCCTTCCCCTCTTCAACTTATGGTGGTGGTGGTGGAAGACAGGCCCGTCAGGATAGGCATAGGGGGGGATGCATCGACCCCCGATCGCCCACTCATCGCCGATGGGGGCCCAGGAGCCCCGACCCGCCCAGGAACGTGGGGCCTATCGCCGATCTATCGGCGACGTATCGCCGATCCCAGGTCGATGCTTCCCCCCCTGTGCCTATCCCCCCTCCCTTATGCCTATCCCCCTATGCCTGTCCCCCCCCCTTATGCTTCCCCCCCCCCTATGCCTATCCCCCCCTATGCCTCCGATGCTTCCCCCCTTATGCCTATCCCCCCCCTATCGTTGCCCCTCGGCAGGCGCGGAAGCAGCTCGTGCGCCAGTGGTGGTTCCACGCCTTCAACGCCGTGCGGCTGACGTGCAAGATCCCGCGGTCCTCCATGACGGCGGAGGAGCTCGGGGCTCATTCCGATTCCCCCGATGCGGTTCGATTCGATGTCGATGGCTTCCAGTTCCGATTCGATTCGGCTTGGGATGCCGATTTGGGCCCCGATTGCTCTCTGGACGCATACAAGCCTGCCGATTTCTGCCGATCCGATTCATGTCGATCGCCGATCCGAATTATCGATTTGATTCTGGGCTCTCCTGGAGGAGCTGAAACAGCGGTGCAGGCTCCGAGACTCCTTCGTCGAGCTCTGCATCGAGGAGGCGAAGCTGGTCGAGCGCCAGCAGAGTCCTGGAGCACCGGCGCCGCCCCTGACGAGCGCCGGGACGGGCGCGGAGCCCATCCTGGAGGACGTGACCGCGCGGCTCAGGCAGATGCAGATGTCCCTGCCTGTGCAGGAGATCATCTCTTGGAGGATGCTGGCGCGCCAGCGGAGGTACGACCGCGAGAACCCAGACGACGAGGGTGACGAGGACGAGGAGGAGAGAAAGGCGCTCGAAGAGTTGGAAAAGAGGGAGAAGATACCCAGCACCATGCAGGCGCGTGTGCACTTCAGGGGCTTCCAGGCCTACTTCCTCATAGTCGTCGGCGACAACTGGCAGAATGCGATGGCCAAGCGACTCGAGGAGAAAGCAGCCAAAAATCCGGGTGCTGCGGGGGGAAGGAGGAAGAGCCCTATGGTGTCGGCGCTGCTAAAGCAGCTGACTTCGCGCCAGCTCGTGATCAAGGGCGAGGTGCTGGACGTCAACGTCGAGGCCGTGCAGAAGGGCCGCGCCCGCCACCGTGTGGGCAGGTGGGCGGAGCTGCGCGTCGGCAGCGTCAGCGTGACCAACTGCAACGTCAAGGATCCGAATCACGCCACGCGGCACATTTTAAGCATCAGCCCCTTCGAGAAGAACAAGGGCGGCGCCCCCATTTGCGTCTTCGTGGGGGCCACGATGCTCGACCAGCAGGACGACGACTACGAGAGCAACGTCGTGCCCATCGTCTCCGTCCTGGAGCCCTGGGGCGGCGCCGCCAGCCACCTCCGCGAGGTCAGCGGAGCGGAGGAGGAGGAGACCCTGGAGAGGCTCGGCTTCCTGAGGGACACTTGCGTCAAGGAGGGGCCCGAATCAAGGATCTGCGTGAAGGAGGGCAAGGTTCTGACATGTGTCTTCGGCAGGTGCGGGCAGGTGCGCGCGCTGGACTACACCCCCTTCCGGCGGCGCATGATGAAGTTCCTGACGCGCGGCATGGGCGCCGGCACCACGGACCTCGTGCGGAGGCCCTCCCCGCTCGCGCTGGACCGGGAGCTGCTGGTGAAGCTGCAGCGGAGGGTGCAGCTCCTCGTTGGCAAGAGCATGTCTATGGGGATCGTGGAGGGCGTCGTGGACGGCGTCAAGGCGCGCATGGTGGACCACTACAACTCCCAGCACGTGCTCTGCAAGGAGGTGTCGCTGGCGCCCCTCCGGTGCAAGGCGCTCCAGAACGGGAACCCGCAGACGTCATCGTCACCGTCGTTACATAATCACAGCATCAGAACATAATCATCATCGCCACCACCATCGTCATCACCATAACATCATAGCACCATCATCGCCACCACCACCATCATCCTAATCCTCATCCTCCGCTTCCTCCTCCTCATCATCATCGTCATCATCAGCAGCATCATCAGCAGCAGCATCAGCTGCAGCATCAGCGTCTTCGTCGTCGTCAACGTCATCATCATCATCATCATCAGTAGCAGCAGCAGCATCATCATCGTCATCAGCATAATCATCATCAGCATCGTCGTCGGCATCATCATGATCATAATCGCCATTATCAGCAGCATCAGCATCAGCATCAGCATCAGCATCAGCATCGTCCCTCTGACGCCAGGCGCTGCACAACGGGAACCCGCAGACCTTCCACATGCAGCTCCACCAGCTGCTCAAGTCGGGGGACGGCGAGGCGCCGGCCTCGCTGGGCTCGCTCGGCAGCAGGTTCGGGCTGCTGCCCTGGAAGGTGGCCATGCTGCTCCTGCCCAAGGCGGACTTTGTGATGGGCGTGGAGGTGGCCGACCAAGGGTTCTCGAGGAGCAGACACGGCCGGGCCTTCGCGTCTGTTGACCGCTCGCGCGCATCCTGGGGGAGGGCACCCTCGGGCGTTCCTCGCTCTGGCCGGCGGAGGGCCTCCTGTTCCTGAGGGGCGCTGCTTTGTCCTGGGCCCAGACGTAACTGCACAGACCTGGTTCGGAGCTTTTTTCGGAGCTCCACGCCGACTTCTCGGATATCGGCGCTGGACCCCCGGCGGCGCCTCTCCGGCGCCGGACCCCTGGCGCGCGGGGCACGCCAGGGAGGGGGGCCTAGCGCAGACAGCGCAGATCCCCCCAAAGCCGCGCGGACCTCCAAAAGTCTGCTTCTGCAGTTGCCTGTCCCTCTAGGTTCAGGAGAAGCTTGCTGCCCGATCCCGACCAGAAGGGCCCCCTCGGCCGCCCGGTCAGCCAGTCCACCTCAGACTCGCAGGCGGTAAACATTTCCAGTGGCGACCCGGTCCAGGCGGTCAACGTGGGGGCCATGTTCACCAAGTGGTGCAAGAACGGGAAGTTCCAGAAGCGTTTCGTCGTCTTCGTCGAGGAGTACGACGTCATTATCTGGAAGAAGAGCGCTTCAGACTCCAAGATCACTGGGGTGTTGCCACTGGCCTCCGTGCAGGACATATGCATAGGCCCAACGCTGCAGACGCCCGTGCTGCAGAAGGCCAGGGCTCATCCAAAGATGAGGCCCGACCGGCTGCTCTCCGTGATCGCCAACGACCGCACGTTGGACCTACAGGCGGACACGGCTGAGATACAGCAGCGCTGGCTCCAAGGCCTCAAAGAGAGGTTCAAGATGCACGTGCAGAACCACATCCAGATCGAGGAAGACGCCATCACCGCGCTGCCGAAGCACCTGGTGAAGAAGCAGAAGAAGTATCCGGAGAAGTTCAGGAGCGACCGCTGTGCCCTCAGGAGCTCCTACAGAATGGTCCAGGCCAATGCCGCCCTGGGCAGACTGCTGACCCGCGGCAGCGAGGCAGGGTCCTCCCTGCCGGGAGACCCTGACGAGCAGGACGCGAGGAACAGAACGTTGCATGCACATCAACTCCAGGAAGGGAACAAACACACACAGACACACAAAGAATCGCCGATTCCCCAGAAGATCTAGGAAGATATGGGAAGTGGGGGGGAAAACAAAAACCCCAGAAAAGATTGGGAAATGCGGGGAATCCTATGTTTTATATATGTATTTATTTGGATGCCCGAGGGCACCTTCACAACTTCCGGAGCTCCGCGCGGCTTTCCCAGATCGGTGTTGGGGGCCCCCTGACTCACCACCCACCAAACCACACCAACCCAACCCGAAGGCCCAAATTTATCCTCGATTTCCAGTGGGGGGGGGTCGGGGAACGTTGAAAAAACACATGGTATCCGTACCCCCCCCCAACCCGAAATTCGGGTCAAATTCAGGTCTTCGGGTTGGGTTGGGGTGGTCTGGTAGGTAGTCACTGACGGCGCCTCCGGTCCCGCCCCTGGCGCGCTCTGCGCGCCAGGGGGGGGGCCCAGCGCCGATCCAAGAAATCCGCGCGGAGCTCCGAAAGCTGATGTTCCCAAATCGGCGACGTCTTCATTATTCAATGCGGGCTCCCGTGGAGTCCCGACCCGTTCCGCAGGGCCGGTTTTTTTCATCCGGGGTCGTTGTCTGACAGTTCCCGGGGTTGGGCGGGGGCCCCCCGAGGCCGAATACTGCCAAAAACGTACCGCCGTCATTTTTGTCGAGACGTAAAGACGCATGGGTTCATGCCTTTTTGGGGTTCCTCCAGGACGCTGGCCCTCCTGGAAAGGAGCCCGGATCGGCCTCCGGACGGCCCGTCACCGCTGAGGCCAGCTTCACCGAGTCGCTGTGACCTTGCCGCTAGGCAGCATCGGTGGCCACGTGTGAACTCCACCCCACCGCCCACGATTTCGAAGGGGGGGGGTCACTTCCTTCGGGAGCTCCCGAGCGGAGTGCACCCCCCCCCGCAGAAATCGTGTGTGGGGTGAGTATCGATTCACATGTGGCCATCTAAAGTACGGGCGGCCAGAGAGCGCCACGGCGACTCTGCGCCCGCCCGCTGCCATTTTCAGCCTCCGAAGTCTGTCGGGCGCGATGCGCGAAAAGGACCGCAGACCCCTCCGCACCTTCCGCGCGGAAGGTGCCGCGAGGGCCTCCTTTGATTTGGAAGGGTCGGCCTGCTAACAAATGCTCGGCGCTTCGCGTGCCCCCACCATTCTATTCGGAGACCCTGCCCATGAGAGTTGACGGGGAACGGGACGAGGTGACACATGAAACGAAGTGGGAAGCCAGGGTCAACAGAGAGATCTCTAGGAGCATCTTGAGGAAGGCTCCTCCCTCGTGGCGCTCGGGGGCTCTCAGGACGTGAACGGGTGGGTGGGTCACGGCCACTCGGGGCGCGCGGACGAGGGGGCCAGAGGAGGAGGAGGAGGAGAAGGAGGAGGAGGAGGAGGAGGAGGAGGATGAGGAGGAGAGAGGAGAGGAGAGAGGTGGCGAGAGAGGAGAGGAGGAGGAGGAGGAGGGAGGAGGAGGAGGAGGGAGGAGGAGGAGGAGGAGGAGGGAGGAGGAGGAGGGAGGAGGAGGAGAGGAGGAGGAGGAGAGGAGGAGGAGGAGGAGGAGGAGGAGAGAGAGAAGAGAGAGGAGAGAGAGAGGAGAGAGAGGAGATAGGAGGAGTAGGGAGGAAGAGGAGGGGAGAGGAGGAGAGAGGGAGAGGAGGAAGGAGGAGGAGGAGGAGAGAGGAGGAGAGAGAGGAGGAGTAAGGAGGAGAGAGGAAGAGAGAGGAGGGAGGAGGAGGAGAGAGGGGAGGGAGGAGGAGGAGGAGGGAGGAGGAGGAGGAGAGGAGGAGAGGAGAGAGGAGGAGAGAGGAGGAGGAGAGGAGGAGAGAGGGAGAGAGGTGGAGAGAGAAGGAGGAGGGGAGGAGGAGGAGGAGGAGGAGAAAGGAGGAGATAGGAGGAGTAGGAGGAGAGAGGAGGGAGGAGGAGAGGGAGGGAGGAGGAGGAGAAGGAGGAGGAGTAAGGAGGAGAGAGGAGAGAGAGAGGGAGGAGGAGGAGGAGGAGGGAGGAGAGAGAGGAGGAGGAGGAGGAGGAGGAGGAGGAGGAGGAGAGGGAGGAGAGAGGTGGAGGAGGAGGAGGAGGGAGGAGGAGGAGGAGGAGGAGAGAGGAGGAGGAGAGAGGAGGAGAGAGGTGGAGAGAGAAGGAGGAGGAGGAGGAGAAGAAGAAGAAGAAGAGGACGGACCCTCTCGACATTCCCCGTGGGGTGCCCGCCTCTCGGAACCCGTGGCTCGGAATGCAGGGGGTCTTGCCCCTGTCAGCGGTTCCCTGCTTGGTCTTTCGGGTCCCTCGGAACCTGGCCTTCACAGCACAGGGGACATCAAAAAGGTACCCATTGTTCATCTCTGGTTCTTCGAAAGTTCTTTGATTTTTTGGGGGCCAGGATCCTTTCATTTGCTATTATTATATTATATCCTGGTCCTCTTCCTGGCCACCAGGCGGCCAGGAACAATTAGAAACGAGCACACTTAGAACTGAGTAAGACATGAACGACGTGTACCGATACCGCCACTCCCAAGACCTCTCCTGGGATGCGCTCTGACCAGAATGTCGAGGCGAATCCTGCGGTGTCGACGAGGGCCTCCGAGGCCCGAAAAGAGGAAACCGGGCGAAGCGTAGAGGTAGGGGTACCTTTTCCTCCTCTGAAGTATTGCCCGTATATCGTTCTCATAGACTGCTCCACGCCGAAGCCAACAGGAAGAGAGGAGGAGGCGCAAGAGGAGGAGGAGGAGGAGGGAAACGACGAGAGGAGGAGGAGGGAAAGGAGGAGGAGGAGGAGGCCGAGGAGAAGAAGCTGGAGGAGGAGGAGGAGGCCGAGAGGAGGATGAGGAGGAGAAGAAGGGGTATGATAATAAGAATGATGATGATGATGATGATGATGATGATGATGATGATGATGATGATGATGATGATGATGATGATGATGATGATGATGATGATGATGATGATACTGATGATGATGATGCTGATGATGATGATGGTGGTGGTGGTGATGCTGATGCTCATGATGATGCTGATGATGATGATGATAGTGGTGGTGGTGATGATGATGATGATGGTGATGATGGTGGTGATGATGATGATGAGGATGAGGATGCGGATGAGGATGCGGATGAGGATGAGGATGAGGATGATGATGATGGTGATGGTGATGGTGATGGTGATGTGATGATGATGACGATGATGATGATGATGATGCTGATGATGATGATGATGCTGATGGTGATGGTGATGGTGATGGTGATGGTGATGATGATGATGATGATGATGAATGATATGATGCTGACGAGGAGGAGGATGATGAGAGGAGGAGGAGGAGGAGGAGAGGAGGAGGAGGAGGAGAGGGGAGGGGGAGGGGTTGGGGAGGAGGAGGAGAGGAGGAGGAGGAGGGGAGGAGGAAGAGGAGGAGAGGAGAGGAGCAGGAGGAGGAGGAGGAGGAGGGAGGAGGAGAAGGAGGAGGAGGCGGAGGAGGAGGAGGAAAGGAGGAGAGGAGGAGGAGAGAGGAGATAGAGAGAAGGAAGAGAGAGAGAGAGAGAGAGAAGAGGAGAGAGGAGAGAGGAGAGAGGAGAGGAGTAGGAGAGGAGAGGAGGAGGAGGAGGAGGAGGAGGAGGAGGAGGAGGAGGAGAGGGAGGAGGATGAGAGGAGGAGAGAGGAGAGAGGAGGAGAGAGGAGAGAGGAGAGAGGAGAGAGAAAGAGAGAGAGGAGAGAGGGAGAGAGGAGAGATGGAGCAGGAGCAGGAGGAGCAGGAGCAGGAGGAGGAGAGAGGAGGAGGAGGAGGAGGAGGAGGGGGGGGGGAGGAGGAGGAGGAGGAGGAGGAGGAGGAGGAGGAGGAGGAGGAGGAGGAGAGGAGGAGGTGGATGAGGAGGAGGAGGAGGATGGAGGAGGAAGGGAGGAGGAGGAGGAGGAGGAGGAGGAGGGAGGAGGAGGAGGAGAGGAGGAGGGGAAAAGAGGAGGGGAAAGAGGAGGAGGAGGAGGGGGGGAGAAAGAGGAAGGGGAGGAGGAGGAGGAGGAGGAGGAGGAGGAGAAAGAGCAGGAGGAGGTGGAGAAAGAGGAGGAGGAGGAGGAGGAGGCCTCCTTCCTCCTCTCGCCTCTGTCCTTTCGCCGCCCGCGCCCAGGGAAGCGGCCACCGCGTGAGGCCGCGGCCGGGCCAGCAGAGGGCCGCAACCGGCGGTCCCGTGCCCATATCGCCCATCGTGAGTTTCGGGCAGACGGCGACGCTCTAGGCCTCCTGGATGGGGTCGGAGTTGATGGGATCGGGGGATTGCGCCGCATCCCCGATGCATCGCCGATGCGGCTCGATGTGGAGCCCGATTTCCTTCACGTCGACGTGGCCGATGCATCGTCCACGACGATGCATCGCCTGCGTATCGCCGATGTATCGACAATGTGGCGCGATCTTCCGACCCTATCTACTCCGACCCCATCTAGGAGGCCTCTCGACGCTGAGGGGGCATTAGACGTGCGGGGTTCGAGGGTTTCGTCACTCGTCCTTCTTTGTTTTTCCCTTTTGTCCCTTCTTCGTTGTCCCTTACCCCTCCAGATCATGCATGGTGGAGTAGGACGGGGCTAGGACGAGGATAAATCCGTCCCAGAGCGTTCCGGAACGCTCTCAGAGCGTCCCGGAACCCTCTGAGAAGGCCGCGGCGCCCGATATGCCCTTCAGAGCCGATGGATCTCCGAGATTCTCGATTTATCCCCACCTTATTTTTACCCTCATCCTAGCTTCGTCTTCTGGAGGCCCCTTCTTAACCTGAACGCGATGCGATAAGCAGCGGTCTGCGCGCTTGGGTTCGGCCCCCCCCTACAGTCAAGACGCTGAAACACG
Source organism: Prorocentrum cordatum (assembly GCA_963575745.1). Classification (NCBI taxonomy): domain Eukaryota; class Dinophyceae; order Prorocentrales; family Prorocentraceae; genus Prorocentrum; species Prorocentrum cordatum. The sequence goes on along the minus strand of CAUYUJ010001422.1, from coordinate 9,774 downwards.
AACCGTTTTGGGTCAGGAGGGAAAAAAAAACACAGACACAATTAATCGTCGACTCCCCAGAAAATATGGGGAAGTATGGGAAGTGGGGGGGAAGACAGAAACCCAGAAAATATGAGGAAATATGGGGAAACTTGTCATTTGTGTGTATTTATTTAATCGCTTCGCTCATTCCGCCGGCCCATACAGTCTCATGTCTGCCGTTTGCCCGAGGGCCTGGTGTCAATGCGGCGCTTTGGGGGTTATAAGCCTGTTGGATGTTCGTTGGGATACCGTGTGCTCGCGGCAGCGTTTTGGGGGCTTCCTGTGGCCGCTTGGGGGCCTCTTGGTGGCTTCTTCGGGGCCTTCTGAGGGGCTCTTGGGGGCCCATGGGGGCCTCTTGGGGACCTCTGGGGGCCTCCCGGGAGGCTCTTAGGACTGAGGGCTCGAAATGTTGTTTCGTGTTCCCCCTCTGGGGCCGTTCTTGGGGCCCTCTTGGGCCGTCTTGGGGGCGTCTTGGGCTGTCTTGGGGCGCTCTTGGGCCGTTTTGAAGCCCTCTTGGGAGCCTTTTGGGCCGTCTTGGAGCGATCTTTGGGGCCTCTTTGGTCGTCTTGGAGCGTCGGGAAGCGGAAAAGGCGAGAAAGCGAAAATCCTTCAAAAACCTGAGGGAAATTCATGAATTTTGCCTCTTGGGGACCTCTTGGCAGGGCTCTTGGAGGCTTCTTGGTGCGTCGGGGAGCCATCTTAGGCGTTTTGGAGCGATATTATGGCGTCTTGGAGCTCTGTTGGACCATATTGAGGGCCTCTTGGGGGTCTCTGAGCTCTTCTCGGGGCTCTTGGGAGGCCCTGAGGGCGGCGCCCAGGAGCAGAACCATCCCCGACAGGGAGTTGCCCAGGGACCTGGTCAGGGTACTTTTCGTCCGGGGACCCCCAGGGGCCGCCCCGCGCGCGCGAACTAGAAAATTGTTAAGCAGTTACCGGAGATCTGTGTGTCCCAGGGCCCCTTCATTGGGTTCGGCAGGAGCTCGTTGTTCCTTGGGTCGTTCCGTGATGGTTCCTCCAGCCCTCCCCGTGCACCCAGGCGCTGCCAGCGCCAAAAAGGGGCTTCGTTCTTTGTTTGTCGCCGCGCCGTTTTTCTCCGCGCTGGGAATCTGGCAGTCGTCCTCATCCGAGCTGCCCCTCGTTGCCCGTCCTCGCCCTCGGCCTCCTCCTGTGGGGGGGGGGGAGGCCGTGCGAGGGGTCGAGGGCCGCAGGAAGGTGGGCATGCAGGGGCCCTGGATGGCCGCCACCGCGGGCCCCCCAAGAAGGCGCGCTCGGAGGGCGCACATTTCTTCACCCTCCTCCTCCTCCTCCTCCTCCTCCTCCTCCTCCTTCCTCCTTCCTCCTCCTCCTCCTCCTTTACCTCCTTTACCTCCTCCTCCTCCTCCTCCTCCTCCTCCTCCTCCGCCTCCCTCCTCCTCCTCCTCCTCTCGTCATCCTCCTACCCCTCCTTTTACTACACCTTCCTCTTCTCCTCCACCTCCTCCACCACCCCTCGTCCTCCTCCTCCTCGCTCCTCCTCCTCCTCACTCCTACTCCTCCTCCTCCTCCCTCCTCCTCCTCCTCCTCCTCCTCTCCACCCCCCTCCCCCATTTCCTTCCTCCTCCTCCTCCTCCTTTCTTCGTCCTCCTACCTCCTCCTCTCCTCCTCCTCCTCCGCCTCCTCCTCCTCCTCCTCCTCCTCCTCCTCCTCACCTCTTCCCTCCCCCCTTCCTCCTCCTCCTCCTCCTCCTCCTCTCCCTCCTCCTCCTCCTCTCCTCCTCCCGTCACAGCTCCTCCTCTCCTCCTCCTCCTCATCTTCCTCCGCCTCCTCCTCCCTCTCATCCTCCTCCTCCTTATCCTCTTCCTCCTCCTCCTCCTCCTCCTTCTCCTCCTCTTCCTCCTCTTCCTCCTAGCCGTTCTGACCCAGTTTTCGGGACCTGGTGCCATTGACTCTTAGAAACGGCTGGGTGACAGCGGGCCGCTTGGCCTACGTTGCCCATCTTCATCACGGCGCCGTGATGCCCTCCAAGTCTACGGGCTGGACGATTACTCTTAAAGCAATCGCAAGCATTGCAAGCGATGCTGGGACGACCGCACCACCAGCACCTCCGACGTCGCTACGACCCCGCGCGGCGATGTTGCAGCCCTTCGGCGAGAAGCCGCAGGAGTGGCAGTTGGCCAGCGTCCTCAGCGTCTGCTGCAGCTTCCACCCCGTCCAACACCGCCGAGCTGGAGCAGATGCTGGCCTTGGCGGAGAAGGCGGGCAAGGCAGCCTTGGCGCCTTGGTGGCCCAGGCCAAACAGGAGCTGGCTAAGGCCCGCGAGGCTGCTGCCCCGCCCCCGCAGCGAGCCGACGCCGCCCACAAGGAGATCGTTCGGCTGGAAGGCGAGCTGTACCGCCAGCTCAAGGCTGGTCGAGGCTTGGACCAGAAGCTTGCGACCAAGCGAGAGCAGCTGGAGAACACTCACTGAGCTCGGCCGCCACGACGTTGAGTACAAGCAGGCAGTGGCCCAACTCCACGCCAGCATGGCGCCATGCCCGAAGGCGCCCAAGGTCACGGTCACGGACATCTTTGAGGGCCGACTCGCGGGTTTGGACGTTGATGACGACGGCCTGTTCGGGCTCGCCGAGCACGTCGACGTGGAGGAGCGAGACTTCCAGGAGGCTGCCACCCGCAAGGCGCCTCTGGCCACCACCATCAAGGATACCTGCCCCAGGCTGTTTGGCGAGCTCAAAGACAAGGCCACCAAGCCCAAGGCGGAGCAAGCGGAGCAGCAGGCACGCCTCCTCGGCAAGTGGCGTAGAGGCGACGCCGCCGCATCGGTTCATGAAGCTGCTCCTGAGCCAGCACGGCCTCGTGAAACTGGACCTCCCGCCGCCGCAGATGTCGCGGGAGCTCGCGCTGCACCTGGCGCTCAAGGTCCCGCCCATGATCCTCGTGAGGGCGTCGCCACGCCTGCGCCTAGTTCGCCTCGCGCCCCAGCGCCTGCCAGCCCTGAGGGCTCAGGCGAAGCCGCGCCCAAGTCTCCGCCGGAGGCTGCCCCGCTTGCCGATCCCGCCAACGTGCGCGACCAGGCCCGTCAGGCCGCGCAGCGCGCAGCGAGTTCGGCGGATGGGGCCCCTGGGGGCAAGCCAGCACGCGGGTAACCTGTCTGCGGTGACGAACTCCTCCCCCTTACCCCATGATCCAACCTTCCTGCCCGATTTTGGATGCCTCACGCACGTCGTCCGCGCGTCGCACTGTGGGGAACCAGTGGGAATCTCTGAGCTTGGAGTTCGTTGCCGCAAACTGCACTTCACGGTCATCGGTGGAGCTGTTCCTGTCCACCGCCACAACCCACGCGGTGATGCGCCAGGAGCACGAGCTCACCAGCGACGAGGACACACGTGAAGCACAGGCTTGGTGTCTTCTAAACGGTTGGAAGTCATATTTTAAACAAGGTACCATGGGGCCCAACGGAGGAGCCCCAGCTGGCGCAGTCGTGCCCGCCCGTTCTTTCTGGGAATTCACGCCCCCGATGTTGGCGCCCAGCTCCAGGCGGGCCGCGCTGCTGGAGTTTCGATTTGCCTTCTGGGGCAAAATTCGTTTTATGTCGGGTCGGTGTGCTATCAGGATTGCGTTGGGCTGAACGATTTCAATCAGGACCTCTTGGCGTCAGTGGTCTCCAGTGTGGAAAGCATTCCGGTCCCGCGCATAATAGGTGGAGATTCCATTCTGGAGCTCCCGACCGCGTCTGCGCCGCATGTGCACGCGGGCTTGGGGCCCCAGATATTGTTTCCAGCTTGTATATTGGGCACCTGCCGCTCGACTGCAGGAGCCCAGATGTGCGACTCCTTCTTGGGCGAGGCCAGGATGGCGCAGGCAGTTGTTCGGGTCGAGGTTGCCGGCGGCTCGGGGCCGGCCACTCGCGACCCTGTTTCTGTCTCCCTCCACCCCCAGGTTTCACATTTAATTGCCTTGAGTTTCAGGGGCCCTCCGCCGCCCCCCTCCACTCGGCGCGGCGGAGAGGGCCCTTCAGGTGGCCAGTAGAGGAGGCGGAGATCGCACCCAGTTCAACCTCGACGTCCCTTATCGCGAGTGGTCTGTCCTGGCGGAGCGAGAGTTGGCCAGGGCGTTTCAAGTCCCCGTCCTCTTCGCTGGTAGCTGCGGCAGGCAAGCTCAGATCCACTGGGTTAACATGGTTGTGGATCCTCGCGCGGCGCTGGAGTTGCCTTCGGAATCGCGTCTGAGAACGCCGCTGGCGGCGAGACCGCCAGCATCTTCAAGGCTTCGCCTGGCCCGGAAGGTCGGTGGCGCCAGCATTCGCAATGCGTCGGCCGCTCGCTGTGTTCGCCGCCTGCGAGCCTCGAAGAATGGTCGCCTGAATCTCCCCCCCACCTCCGTGCCCGTCAGGAAGTGGTGAGATCAGGGGTCCCCGGTTTGGAGGGGCAATCGGCCCATGTTTTGGATTCGGTTTCTCTTGGCTTCAGCGAGCCCGGCCGAGTCTTGGGCTTAGTCGGCCGATCGCAGAAAATGGTCGTCTTGGCTTCGCGCTTATATCGGAAACGGAGCGCGCCGCGCGCGTGGCGTCGTTCAGGGGGGCCCTGGGCGGGCGCCCACCACCGCCCTTGCGGCCAAAGCGGAGGTCGCGTCCGACCGCGGCTCCCTCCTCTCCTCCGAGCTCGACAAGTTGGCGCGCATCTGGCGTGTCCAGGACGAGGCCCCTCCGCATGGCCAACGCGAGAAGTGTCGATTGATCGACCCCCTGTCCCCTCTCGAACCTCAGGGTCTGAAAAGGCTTGCGCGATTGCTCCCCGCTCGCACTGCCTCCTCGGTCGACGGGTTTCGTTTGCGGGATTTCCAGCGGCCCTCGGGCGAGGCCCTCGCGGTGCTCAGCCATTTGGTGGTTTTTTATTATCATTGCGATTTTGAAATATTGGGGTTGCTCCCCCGTCAGATGTGGGTCGCGCTGCTGGTCATGATCGCCAGGCCTGTTGGCGGTCGCCGACCGATCGGCCTGATTGTTTCGACTTGTCGCCCCTGGGCCCGCGCCCGACGAGAGCGCGCCGGGACGTGGGGGGCCAGGCATGCGCGCGATCATTTCGCCGCTAGCTCGTTCGCCCCCTCTGTCGACGCCGTCTGGCGGCAGAGCGCGAGGAGCGAGATCGCGGTCAGGAACGATGAGCAGTCCTGCTCGGTCCTCTGGGACAATGACTGGGCGCGTCGCGGGACCGCGATTCGCCCGGAGAGGGGTCATCGCGGGTTGCGGGCTTGCGACTACCCTGATCCGTGTGCTCTCGAATGGACCTCTTGATGGGGTCTCTATCCCGCGCACGGTGGCCCTTAGGGTTTACATAGGCGGCCGCGCGGAGTCGCGCGTGGGCCCCGAGGGGGCCGTCGCCCAGGACTGGAGGAAGCGGCGTTTCCCTTTTCAAGAGACCGTTGCGCGGTTGCTGCCAGTAGATCGGCTTTTTTTTTCCTCGAGCCCGTGCCTCGCCCAGGTGATTCGCAGCCGGCTGTTTGAGCTCGCGGGAACTTTGGGCGTCGCGTAATGGGGGGGTCGTAAATGAGGGGGGGGGGTTGCGAGGGCGGTCCGACAAGGTACCCAAACGGTACCTAAACGAGCCCCCATGGGGCTCCGGAGGAGCCCGAAAGGGGCGCGAAAAGGGAGCCGTTTCTAACCCCCCCGTTTATGACCCCCCCTTAAGCCACTCCCAAGAACTGCCGTCGCCTCAGCCACCAACCTAGGCATTGACGACGCGGCCGGGCAGCCCCGCAGCGCGGGGCGCCGAGGTCGCAAAGACAGGGTTCGGAAAACGGGTGTTCGGAATAAGGTTTTGTGACTTCGGCTCCAGCGAGCGGCCCTGGAGAGGCTTTCGAAAGAGATTTTCACCATCCAGGCGCTCCCCAGCCGCGCGCATGGATGCGAGGCGCATGACACATCGGACCTCGAGCTCGCGGCGCTACGCAGGTCGCTGGGCAAGTTCCTCTTGCCGACCTTGGGAGGCAGATCCTTGCGGCTGCGCTGCTGTTTGCGTCGGATCCAACCTGGCGTGCGCCCGTTGCCCCCCGTCGCGCGTTGGTCTCAGGAAATTGGGACTAGCTCGGCGGGGCCCTGCGCTTTAAGTCTCTCGTTGTCTGAGCTCCGTAGAGCCCGGCAATCGGCGCTCCAAGAGCCCGTGCTCCCGCGGCGCATCGCGATGGGGCCCTATCAGTGCCGGGCGCCTCTCGGTAGAGCGTCTCGGGTGAGGCATGCCTGATTTTTGCATTCTCGTCGATGACAGAGGTGTCAAAGTTTCCCTTGCCCTTGTTTCCCCTGCCCTCCTCGAGCGTCTTCCGACGGCTGCGGCCCTCAGCGGCCGCGAAAGAAAACGCGGGGGGGCCCTCGGTCTCGGGGCCAGGACTTGCCCAGATGCCCACCTCGCCGCCATATCTTCCTCGAAGTTTTCGGCTCGGGAGAAGGGCTGCATCAGAGGTCTCACCTGCCGGGCCCCTTGGGCGCGCTCTAGGGCCGAGGAGGCGGGGCACCACCTGTCGGACGCGAGCTGCCCATTGTGCCACGCCGAGCGCGACGCACTGTTCCATCGCTTGTGGGAGTGCACGGCGGTGGCAGAGGGGCGGGAGGACATCCTCTGTGATTTTGAGTACAGCCCACAGGTGGAGGCTGACCTCTCCCATCACCATTGGATTTTGCACACCTTGGGCGTCTTCTCGCACCCCGGTGATTTCTTCCCGCCCCCATCAGATCTGCCCCCAGTCGCGCGCCATGCGGGCGATCCCGATCACTTGGAGACTAGCACGCAGGGTAACATATGCATGGTGGGTCTTGCATCCGACATGTTGCGCGGGAGCTCTCTCGGGCGGGTTGGGCTTGCGTGTCGTTGTCTGCTGCTGGGTTGGAGCTGGGTCATGTGCATGCCCCCTTCCCCCGTCCTGCCCCGCAGACCGCCCGGGCTGGAGAGCTTGCTGCTGCCCGCGCGGCAGCTCGTCAGCTCGCCGCTGCCCTGTCTGAGGGGATCGCTGATGGTCAGAATGTTGTTGCAGCCTGGTCTTCGAGTGGAAGCGAGCAGGTCCCCTGCCGCAAGCTCCTCGCGGGAATGTTTTTTTGTTTCGGGGAGGGGGGGGGGGCTCTGCCATGGGCCCGGCCCGCAAAGTGAAAAGGGCACACGGCAGAAGAGGCCACCACTAATGACCCTTACCTTGCCGGGCGCGAGGCAGGGAACGATTCCGCCGATCATTGTGCCGAGCTCGGTGCCCTGGCCCACGGGGGGCCTGCCGCCGAGCAAGAATGCTGGCTCCTTGGAGCCCTTTCGGTCTGCCGTAAAGGTTCTTGCGCTTGCTGCCCGCGCGCTGCCTGCTTGACCCGCGCGCGGCCTGTCTGGGGCCGCCCGCGATGAGCCCGGCCCCCTCCTCCTCCTCCTCCTCCTCCTCCTCCCTCCTCCTCCTCCTCCTCCTCCTCCTCCTCCTCCCTCCTCCTCCCCTCCCTCCCCCTCCTCCTCCTCCTCCTCCTCCTCCTCCTCCCCCTCCTCCTCCTCCTCCTCCTCCTCCTCCTCCCCCTCCTCCTCCTCCTCCTCCTCCTCCTCCTCCTCCTCCTCCGCCATCGACGCGCGCGCGCCATGCGTGGGCGTGGTTGGACATGCACTGGCAGTGCAAGCAGTGCTTGAGGGTGTCCACCGTTGTTCGGCCCCCGAACGGCGCGCGCACTAAGACCCGCACGTGCTCCCGGGGAAGCAGCTCCAGGAGCTAGGGCGCCATTGCCTTCCCTGCGCCGCCCAGACGGCAGCTCGCTCGCGGTGCGCCCATCGTGCAAGGCCGTTTTTTCCTCAGGAGGGCACGTCCGTAACCTTCGCGAGCCGTGCCCAGGGGGGCCCCGCAGCATCGAGTCAGAGAAATATGGTTGGCAGTGCACCACCTCGGGCAAGCATCCCAAGCCAGACTCAGTTTGGCTGGACACCGACGTGCTAGGTGTGGCGCGCCTTTTTGTTTGATCGTTGGTGGGCCCCGCCTCCTGGCTCCTGCGACGCATGGCCGCGGGGGTATTGCCCCGGCGAGCAGCCTGCGGCGTCTATCCTGCAGGCTCTTTCCCGGACCCGTGTGGCGGGTTCGATATGAGACCATTGGCCGTATTTTTCACGCTGCACGTGCGTCCACCTTTCCCCCCTGTCTGCACGGCCGCGGGGCGCTGGAGGTAATCCCCCCCCCGGCGGCGACCGTCGCGCAGTGGGGCTGCCGAGGATCTCGGGCGCCGCTGGCCGGAGCCAGCACGCGCCATTCCTCGCCGCGGAGACAGCGACGCTGATTAGGCATTTAGGAGCATGCTCGTTATTTGTCTGGTCACATGGTGGTGTCGGGGGTCGGGTCCTGTTCTGGGGGTGCCCCGGGTCAGTGCCCGCCCCGCCCTACCTTGTGGCGTCTGGCTGGTATTCGCCATTTGGTTTTTCTTGTGCGTTGCTGGCTTGTGCCAGCACGCTGCATCCCTCGCCGCTGCGGCAGCGGCGCCGTTCAGACATTTAGGATTTAGGGGTCTGCCCCATATTGGCATGGGTGCATGGTGGAGTCGCGGGTCGGGTCCTGTTCTGGGGTTGCCCCGAGACAGCACCCGCCCATTCTAGCCTAGAACGGTCCCGCTCTTGGCTAGAACGGGGCCGTTCTAGCATAGAACGGAGTCTTTCGAGTCTACATTGTAGACTTTCTGCCCTGGCGCAACCAGGGCAGTGCTTCGCCTTTTGCCTATCATCGCTCAGCCTGTGTGCGCGGGTATAAACTTCGACTGCCTGTTAGAGGTTTGTGTTGCTGTTGTTGTTGCTGTTGTTGTTGGTGGTGCTGTTGTTGCTCTTGTTGTTGTTGGTGGTGGTGGTGCTGTTGTTGTTGCTGCTGCTGTTGTTGTTGATGTTGGTGGTGGTGTTGTTGCTAGTGGTGTTGGTGTTGTTGTTGCTGTTGTTGTCGTTGATGTTGCTGTTGTTATTGTTGTTGTTGGTGTTGGTGTTGGTGTTGTTGTTGTTGGTGGTGTTGTCGTTGTTGTTGTTGGTGGTGGTGGTGGTGGTGGTCTTGTTGTTGTTGTTGTTGTTGTTGTTGGTGTTGGTGTTGGTGTTGTTGTTGTTGGTGGTGGTGGTGGTGTTGGTGTTGTTGTTGCTGGTGGTGGTGGTGTCGTTGTTGTTGTTGCTGCTGTTGTTGTTAGTTTGCCTCGGGGTCTCGCCCTCCCCTGAAGGTGGCGCGTGGGCTGCATGCTGCGCTGCGGGAACAGTAGGGCTACCGAGCTTGTCTACAGGTTCGATCTGGGGTCTCGAGCCGCCCTTTTCACTGCTTTCCCGTTTGGCGCCCTTCCGCTCGGCTGCTTGCAGGGTCAATTGTCTTCCCATGTAGGCCCAGCGAGGCGGACGCATCGCGTGCTTGCGTTTTCGGGGCACGGGTGAGGTCAGGCTCTGATCTCACCGACAGCGGCTCCCTGGGCGGCCCTAGGTGCCGACACGTATTGGGCATAGTCACCTGGCACAGCCAAGGGGGCAGGCCTTGTCGTGGTGAGGCCTGTGCAGCTCGCTCTGTGCAGGCGTCGGCACCGCCGTAATTTGGGCGGCAGCCGCCTGCACGCTGGGTGCGTTCAGCTGCCTTGCGCGCCGCCTCGCTTGCGCGCACAGGCGGCTTCGGCCGTGCTCGACGACCACCAGGTGCACCCCCTGACTTGAGAGCGTGCAGCGGCAAAACAATCGTCCTCCTCCTTCTCCTCCCCATCCTCCTCCTCCTCCTCCTCCTCCTCCTCCTCCTCCTCCTCCTCCTCCTCCTCCTCCACCGTCCACTCTT